>VYXD01004165.1:1079497-1104538 GCA_013397195.1 Hylia prasina | reverse complement strand
AGGCCAGAGGAGGCACCAAGGTGATCAGAGGGATGGAGCAGCTCTGCTGTGGGGAAAGGCTGAGAGAAGTGGGATTGTTCTGATTGCAACAGAGAAGGCTTTGGGGTGACCTAATTGTAGCCTTCCAGTGCCTAAAGGGAGCCTGACAAGAAAGATGGAGAGAGACTATTTACAAGCACCTGGAGTGATAAGACAAGAGAGAACAGCTTCAAACTGACAGAAAATACATTTAGACAGAGTATTAGAAAGAAATTCTTTACTGTTGAGGGTGGTGAGGCACTGGAACAGATTTCCCTGAGAAGTTGTGGACACCACATCCCTAGATTTTTCAAGGCCAGGTTGGATGGGGCTCTGAGCAACCTGGTCTAGTGAAAGGTGTCCCTGGCTCATGGCAAGGGGCTGGAACGAGATGATCTTTGGGGTCCCTTCCAGCCCAGCCATTCTATGATCCTATGGTACAAATTAAATAACCTTATTCTGCCAAGATCTCCACTAACACTCAGGCATCTTCCACAACTTGCTAGTAAAGCTCAGTGTTTAATTTAGATCTCCCGCTGACTCTCAGATTCTCACCACAGTAATCTTCTGCAGATGGGTTGTCAAAAACATTAACTACCAAACCTGGCAAACCTTTTCAAAAAGTGGATCTCAAAAAAAAGAAGGCTGATGACCCATCCAGATAGCATCATTCATTTTTGGGGGGGTTCATTTCCTGCTTCAGTCATCTCAGATACTAATTAAGGACATTATCAACACTTCATACTATGTACACTCATAAATTCGTTTTATTCTAATACTTAAGTTCTGTCCTGATTGTGAATTACATGAGCATTTGCAGAAGAATAAGGACTGTATCAGTGTTTAGGACTGTCTTTTGCTGAATCAGGATCCTGAACCTTAATGCAGGTTTTTCTCATTGCTGTGCCAGTTTATTTTATTCAGTACAAAGCCACCAACAACCTTTGAGTTCTTCTGCTCAAGGTCATTTTTAACATTCACAAGCACAGCTTTTTGGCTGTCTGCAGAGCACAGAATTTTTTTTAAAGTGGATTTCAGAGCAAAGTGATATCTGGAAACATCTTTACATAGTGAAAAACACCCATTAAAGTTGCCTTAATCAGTCGCCTGTTAATAATTCTATTTGGCTACCTTTAATACCATAGGCTCTAATTTCATCTCCATCTCTGCACCCACCCATATCTGGAAGGTATAAACATGATATAAAATCAGTTTCAACTCCTGCAATCTCAACGTCTAAGCTACACCTCCCACTCTTAGCCTTTGAAGGCATCCAGTATACAATCAGGTCCTTGAGCTCCTTCCCCTGTTCTGCCAGACACAACATTTTCTAAATTTGCACTTAAAAGGGGGGGGGTGTAGGGTGGGGAGGTACCTACATTCAACAATAATTTGCAATAATTAAAAAAACCCAGAAGCTTGTTTATATTATGTTTTATAAAGTTAAACACAATTCCCTATACTTCAGTCATCTTCTTTCATCACCCCAAGTAACCTCCTTAAGCTTCTGTATCACTTCCTCCTTCTTATAATTCAGGACGTGGGATTGAAGGGGGTAAAATAAGGAAGCACTTATTTTATTTACACTTCTGATTGTGCTGTATTAAATATTATTAGTATTTTATCAGCACCTGACTGATAAAGAAACATCACAAGCCTAGGAAATACAACACACAACAGTATGTTTTGGGGTTTTTTGGTTTTTTTTTAAACAAATGTATCAGTCTCTGCATCACCACTGAAACACTACATTGCCAATGTTCACCTTCAAATACTCTTGTTTAAATACGCTTTGTCTGTGCAAATCTCAGTACAAAGCAAGAAGCAGCATACTGATTACAGAAAATACAGCTAGCGATGAAAATTGAAAAGATGGAAGTGTCTGGCAGGCAGGCATGTTTTGTATACACTGTACTTCCACATGTGTGCATCTACTTTGGACATGCAGACTTCATCCTGGTATCCCAGGCCACTGAGAAGAGAGTAAGAAGCTGACAACCAGATAAGCCCAACAGGAGAGTGAATTACACTTGTAGGGTTCCAGCCACGATCAAACTGTAATACTGTTTGCATGTGTCCAACAAAATAGCTGAAGCCAACAGCAGTCAGCAGTGATTCCTGGTTAAGTGTATTTGTGTGCTCGCTTGCCAACAGCACTTCCTTCTCCAAAACAGGCTGCATTAATTCCTAGGTCGTGCAGCGGCTCAGACTCCCTGGCTCTCCAGCTAGCAAGGGTGTCAGAAACCCCCCCACCACAAGTGTTCTCTTGTTATTTTGTTATTTCAGTTTACAACAGCCTCAATGTAGAATTACAGGTGTTTTGTATTATACTCAAGCCAGAGATTCCCACTTGCCTGCATACATCTAAATTTGCAATGTATTTTTTTTAGCCTTAGAAATCCAAACAGTTGTGAATTGCTAATACCTTTGTAAGTTTCAGATCTCTTGACTACTTCTTAGCATAGAACTCAAAAGTGGTATCAAATCTCACATTAAAGTAAACAGAAACTTAAGTAGGGGAAAGTGAGATTTATCCTGTTCCTAGTCAAGCCATAAGCTTAAGTAAGGAGCACTTCTTCATTTACTTAAGAACCAAAGAAGTAACAAAAAGTAATGGAAAGAAAGTTCCTAGGTAATTATTGAACTGCTCTCCTCCCTTTCTCAGAAACACTAGATGATCCTTTTAGAAACAAAGCCTCTGATCTGTCTTGTAGCAAGCATAACCCCTCAGCCCAAACACAATGCCTCTATGAAATGAGCTCCATATGAAACAAGGAGCTCTATGAAACAACAGCTCCATACTCTCAGCAATTTCTCCAACTACAGCAGGTTTTGCCAAAATACTGGCTTAGGAAAATAGAGAGCACACTAAAATTGTTTTGCTTTCTCAGAAGACACATTAGATTTCTATTTAGTGCATACCACAAAGTGTAAGTTCAGTTTCTCAAGGTGTGCAATGGTCCATTCAAGTTTGTCTAATTCATAGTATTTTGCCAACAGCACAATTGTTACCACCACCACCACCACCCCAGGCTGGCTGATTTAAAGAACCAGAAGTATGAAGCTTTCACAACTTTTTTAAATGCACCCGAAGATTTCAAAACATTTACAAAATCCCTGTCACTTTTCAATTATTTTTATTTATTTATGGATGACTAACTACTGTCTGTGCCAAACACAGACATATAAACCACATTCTTCAAGAGGCATGAATCTATGTAAAAAGATTTGCCAAATTGAAATACTGGGAGACCAACTATTTACTTCAAACAAAACAAAAAGCAACATAATCTGTCACCTTTCCAAACTTTCATGAATATCACAAAAATGGTTTGAATTATTGGAAATGTACATAATGTACACAATCATTAAAACCAGCATTATTCCATTGTTTCATCTTTCCTGCTGTACAAATGAACCACTGTTGAAAAACCATGGATAAGCAGAAATGCAGCATTGGGAGAAGGCAAACTGAGTAGTAATTTGAAAAAGATGAAGATGGAACGTTACTACTCTCAATATAACTTACATAATTTATAAAATAGTTGTATAGATAAATATCAGCTGTCTTCCTACAAATTGTCTTAACTTTCTGTGGTTAATGGATCAGCCATAATAGGGAGTGAATTGACGAAACTCTAAACCTTTCCTCATTGCTGTGTTTATGTGTTGGTACTAACAAACATCAAACAAAGCATCAACAACAAAGCACTGTCCACAGAAAAAATAAAAGGACCCAGCTTATTTACTCACAAGAACAAAATAAACATTACAGTACTTGCCAAAAGCATAAGATGACCAACAAAAACTGTACATAGAGTTCACCTACACAGATGGCTCTGTGTTGTGCATCCTACAACACCCAAAGTATCTCCCATGCTTATGGGGCAGCCTTCTCATCTGTCACAGTGACAACTGGCATCTAAAGAACAGAAAAGAAATGTATATGGGAAGAATCTTATGGAACATTTCCTTCCCTTAATTCTCTTATGTATGAAATCCACAGCAGGAACAATTTGGCTGCAGAATATTCATGCTCACTACCACCTGACATCAAGGTTCATTTCTCTGTGAAAGAGTCTCCAAAGGATAATAAAGTAAAAGCCTGAACACTTGCAGGAAGCATGTAATAATGCAGAGAAGCAGTAAAGATGACTCCTGCCCTAAACAAAGGGAATAAATAGATAATCGTGGAAAAGAAATTAAGATCTTCCAAAAGCCTGCTACTTAAGAACACAGGCAGAACTTGGTCTTTCAACATAACCACCATCAACATCTAACATACGTCTTTCAAGGCAAGCTCAAGTCATATAAAGTCATTTAAACCCTTTTTTTTTTTTTGCAATGCAAACTGGAATGCCTGAGCTGTAGCCTGCTGGCCAGATCCAATCCACTGCAACAATTCATCTGGCCAGCTGCCCACTCCTTGCTATCCTCCCCAATGGCTAATTAGATATAGGAAGGAAGCAGGCAAGGGTTCGGGGAATTACTCTCACATCTGATTTCCCACCGCTATGTTTCATAAGGGCCTGCAGCCTCTGCTCTACCAAAAAACAGGGCAGAAATTACCATGTGTAGTGATGGTGCTCGTGTATGCCCCATGTGCCGGTTAATAAATATGAAATTTGCTCCATGTCTGCTGGCACTACCAGCCCTGTGCCAGCACAACTGTGCGCTGCCCACACGTTTCTGTAAAACACGTTTTACACACCCTACCCCGGTTATCCACACCTCTACACACACTGTCATCTGCAGTCCAGGCCCTCTGCCACCAATGCAGCTCCCTGGAAAAGCTGGACACTAGTTCTCCAAGCCAACAGGTTTTATACCAATCCAGGCAAGAAATGTTTTGAACTGGGGTGAGTTTCTTCCACAACAGGCCCAGCTCACAGAGGAAAGCTCTCCATGCTCCCTGAGTGACATCTAGCTAGCTCTGAGTTGAGAATGACTGCTAGATGCCACCACAACTCCATCAGGGCACGCACACTAATGCTCTTGGACTGCTGCCATGTCATCCATATATGCTTTATTACAGCTCATCTCCTTAATGTGCAAGACATTTATCTTTGATTCTTTCAAAATGAGAAAGAAAAAGAAGTCCTGATACTGTAGAACTGGTTTTAGTACTGTTCAGACCATGTAAACTGGGTCGCTGCAAGCTCCTCAAGCAGATTGTTTCTTTGTCACCACATACAAGTACAAGCACCAAGCTATTTTTGCCTTATTAACAAACTTTTCTGAATTGGAAGGGCTGGAATTCTTAAATAATTATCAGGTCAGCCTCAAGCCACAGTTTTTCCATTTATCAGCAGGAAGTTTAAACACTAAAAACACAGAAAGAACAGGTTAATCATATGAATCAACCTACCAGCCTCAAACTAGTCAGTCATGGGCAGCAGGGGCGACAGATGGGTGATAGGACAAACACAAAACTTGCAGAAGTAAGTCCACAAATTCAAAGGCAGATCAATGACCATGACTGACAAGAATAAGTACATCTCAGAGACACCAACCAACCATCCTCAGAAATACGAAGTTCTTCCCATTTCTTAGGTACAGAGTGAGATCAAGGAATGCAACTGAGAAACAGCACCATTTCAACAGCAATGCAGGCTCATTGATATGTGCTTTTTGGAACAAAGGTACTGGACTAGAATATATTATCTTAAAGTAGTGAAACCCTTTGCCAATATGGTTTTATTTTGAAGATGAATTGTATGGAATGTCCTGCAAAGACATGATCTGTATAGAAACTTGCAAATTAGTGGCATGGAAAAAGAAGCAAACAAACAAAACCACCAGAGTTGAAATGCATACTTCCATTAACTTGACCAGTTATTCATAAAAATTTACCAACCCACATGAAAACAGGTTTTGCTAGTTTTTCATAATGATAAAGGTGGTTCTCTGTTTCTGCTCTCCCCACGCCCAGTTTGTTGCAAAAAAATGTATAGCACAAAACATCCCCACAATGTCTTTTAAAAAAATTTAGAGGTTTAACAAGCAATGATTACAACTTGCTGAACTCAATAATGTCCCTGTAAAAGATTTTACCCCTTTAGTCAGATGTAAGACATCTTAATTCTAGTTCTGTGGATGTAAACAGAAACACTGAATAGACAGTCTTCTACTCTGCAAATAGGATTCGTTTAAGAAAGAAATTGTTCTTGGCAGTTGTTCCCTTGAGAGAGAAACTATGCCAGATGATGAAGTTGCTTCCCATGGAGACTGGCAGGTAATAGGTGAGCCCTGGGATCTGCTGGTCCCTCCTCCAGAGCAGCCACCAGTACAGCTGAGCACCTGAGCTACTCCTTCCTCTCATAACAACCAAAGAGAACAGCAGAAACCAAACTGCAGTTACAACTCTCCATCAAGTTTTGTTTCGCATAACAAAACTTTTGCAACAGGCATACGTAGTTGCAAAACCCCCAAAAAGAAACTCAAGACTTTTGCCATGCCAAACTTGGCTTTTCATCACCAAATGTTTCTTCTTTTCTTTTTTTTTTCCCCCCACAAGTTTACATAAAAAACTAACTGTAGGATAAGGTAATAGGGGGAGTATATTTTAAATAATCTACATTAAATTTTTAAAAAAGGCAGATGGATAAAACTGTTGAGGGCAAACAGGAAAAATTATTGGTTCTCCTTTACGGTCTAAAGAAGGATGAAACATTAAAAAAAAAAACCCACAAAAAAGGTGATAGTGACCTCAGACATTTGTAACAAAGAGGTGAAAGGATCCAGATTGATTTCTCACCAAGAAAGAAAACATTCTGAAAAAAACAGATTTTCAAAGCATTGATTGAAAACACATTAAATAGATCATTGCTGCAGAAGTACCAAATGCTAAAGGTGGCAGAATGAATTACTGCAGGTGGTGACTGAAACAGAAGGCTTATACAAGTTCAAGAAAAAACAAAGTTAGTTTCCAAGTTAATGATGAAGCAGCAGCTTCAAATACAGTCACTTTGCTTTTTGTTCACACAAGGTAAATCTTATTATTACATACCATCATTTTAGTGCACCTTCTAGGTCTTTAATATTGTACACCATTTGCCTTTTTTAATAAAGTAGGTTGTACATCCATTTCATTAAGATGTAACAGTGATTAATCTCAAGTAGGAAACACTGACACCATACCAAATGTGCAGCACTCATACATGGATCAGACTGGCCTTCCCAAAAATGGTATTTTAGATGGATTCAGGCCACTCCAGACCTCAGATGTGAGTGAAAGGCATTCCAACAAGGATGATCCTTGGTACTAGAGTTCTCCCAAGCTGAATTCCACATACCAGCCAAGTCTGACATCTTTCCCACCTCATTTTCCCTCCCTCTGTTACACATGAGGAATCATTACACAGTCCAAGGCTGTGAGACTATTTCAGCATTAATCTGTGCCTGCAAGACAACATGAACACAGACATCCAGGGATGTGCTGAGCTTGGGCACTGTCAGTTTGTCCTAAACTCTCAAAACATTTGATGTTGCTTCTATCATTTTCAAGACCTGACTGAAGAGTAAATCTCTTTGAATACGCCATGAAAGAGACACAGAGGATATACAGCAAAGTAAACACTGCTCAGGGATAAGGCATAAATAAAGAAAAAAAAAATTAAAAAGAAACAAAAAACCTAACAGAAAGCACCCAACCAGATTTAAAAGGAAAAAAAAGGCAAGGATTCAGAAAAAAGCCCACAAAAAACAAAAAAAAACAACCCAGACAAAAAAACATTAAGAGAGCACATCATCCCAAACAAATAAAATAAGCAATAATAAAATGAAAAGCAAAGAGATTAAGAACTAAAAAAGTATCAGATTTAAGCCAGATACATGGTCAGCCATGTTACGTGATTTCCTACATTTCAATCAGCACGCACGCACTCACCCAAATAGCTGTATCTTAATCCACATCAGCTTGGTTTTGCTACTCAGCTCCAGATGACATCCTTGTCCTTCCCAGAACTGAGCCTTTGTTAGGGTTTGGTTATACAGCCTGGCTCATCACCCTGTGCACTTTTTGGATCAACAGAGGCACCTTCTCTCAGACCTCTCCAACCATCCCGGCACCTTCTTCTTCAAACCCTTCAAAGTCAGTGCCTGGATCACCCGCAGCCCCAGCACAAGAGCAATTCCTCAATGGCTGAAGGTCAGAAAACACACATGAGGACAGGGAGAAGACTTGTGGAGGGCTGGGGAGCAGGAAACAGGGGAAAAAATACTGGAAGAATAAAAGGAGGGAAAAAAAAGAAAGTGGTATTTCCAAATATGAAGTGCCAGTTAGGGAAAAAAAAAAGTGAGAACCATCTCTTTAAAAATGTAACTTTAGGCTTTAAAATACATTAAAGGTGAAGAATCAGCCTTACTAGTCAATTAGCTGTAGCTTTGCTGGGTATGAATTCAGCTGCTACTATTGCCTGAGCTTTCTCCGCCCCCATCCTCCCCCCAATCACTGTTTCATTGTGAAAGAATTTAATTATTATTTTCATTACCAGATGCATACATTATAAAATGAGCCTGCACAGAGAGAATGAGCACTTTAAGAAAATAGGTGCAATAATGAGAATGATATGTTTACATTTTTCTGCAATAAAAATGAAGACATTCTCAACAAGGCTACTTTATAAAATATACTTGAATAAAATAATTTGGAATAGTCATAACACTAAATGTGATACTCCTCCTTTTCCTAAGAAAGTGTCAGTCCAGTGCCTTATATGTTAATACAACTTAAAATCAAATTAAAATAGGGGTTTTAATAACTTCTCTATCAAAAACTTCCAAAAAAAATCAACTTGAACACATTTCACAATGATGGAATAGTAAAGCTGTTCTGTTTTGTTCTTAAAAAAAAAATAAAAAATATCTATTCCAGAGACATCAAGCATACTGCATACCCAGGGAAAGAATACTGCAGACACCATTTAATATGCTGGTATTTCAAATAAACCACAAAAAAAAATACAAGAAAAAATATAGTTTTCAAATGAAATACAGATACATGTTGGTATTTATTTGAGAGTTTTGCAGCATAAACAAAAATCTCAAAGCCATGAAGCAACAAAAACACATTTGTATGGATGTAACAGAAACAACACAATGGTAACATCTGCATATTACTTATAGTCCAAAACCACCGACTTAGTAACAACAAAACCTGAGTTCTTGTGCTTTATGTGACCCTATTTAACAACACAGGGCATCACTCCAATTTCACCCAGGAACCAGGTTCAATAAATCACTTGCCGCTCATGGCCCACCAAGCACGCACCGGGTGATTTACAGGTAAGCAGCAGGGCTGTCACACACACAGAGCCCCTGCTCCCAGTAACAGTGTCCCCATGGAGCTCAGCGTGTGACCACCTGTCACATCCACACACACTCACCTGTCAATCAGTCACTGCTCAGGGAGGACATTCAATAAGCCGCTGCTTCCAGCTCTCGGAAGGTTCCCCCTGCTCCAGAGCCGCAGGAACTGCCCTGTGCACTCACATCTCACCAGGACTGTGCCCGGCAGCTGGGATCCAGCCCCGCTGTCCATAGGCACCCACACCAGAGCAAGGAGTCACCGCGGGTTGGCTCCTGCTGCCTGTGCAGAGATGGCACAAGGGAGATGCCCTCACAATGCATCAGCATGAATCGCTGGCCCTGCCTGGGCAGACCTCTGGAGGCCCTGGAATGCCAGCTTCCATTTTGGAAAGGTGTTAAGTCTTTACTCAAGTAGGATGGAGGGCATCTGACACTTAACCACAAGCCATAATAACAGAGCAACCTACTCTTTCCATTCTTAGATGTGGATGCCAAGCCAGGATTCACTCGACCAAATGAAGATGTTTACAGTGTAGGTGTCTGTATCTGAACAGGTCATGTTGGTCTGCCTTTACAGCCCATGGGAAGAACTAGGCTCTTTGACTGAACAACTCCTACAGAACATGTCAAAAGGAGGTCAAATGAATCACATCCTACAAGTGCCTGCTTCTGCTCCCCGCCTGACAGGAGTTCTCCAGCATTCTTGTTTCTCTTTGCTGGATACATTTTGGGTTTTCCCTCCACTTCCACTCAAGAGTTAGACCTTAATAACAGGTGAGACAAAACCCACCCTGTCATAACATCAGCTGAATCCTCCCAGTTTAGAAATGAGTAACAAAGCACTGATTGTGCAAGTTCCCTGCATTTCCCACTCAGTACAGTGGGTGCCTGCTCCCGGGTAATACCAGTCCTTCACGTAACTGCTTTAGTTACATGACTCCAATTAGTGTGTTTATCTCAACATTATTTGTCAGCTTGCACTTATTCCTTCAGTACTTTTCCTCTCAGATGTCACAAGAACTGTCTGACTCTGGGTAGTAACTCTTCTCATTAGCACAGGAACTTTGTCTTTTTGTTGTCAGCCTTCAAAAAAGACTTACCAAAAGATCTCTCTCTTTAGGTGTGACCTATATATTTTCTTCTACCTTATTTCCAGAAGTTCTCAATTTCCTAAGTCTTTTTTCTTTTGTTCTACACTTAAACATATTATCCAATAGCTGCTGAAACCTGTGAATCTTCATTTGACTTTGAAACAAGCCACCTGCTCAGGTTAACACCTCCATTATCTCGTATTTTCCTTGTAGAGTCCTCATTTTTATTAGATAGACAAGAACTAAAGCAATGAATAGTCTCAAATTCCCTAATATTACTTCTCATTTATTTTCTTATCTTTCCCAGAAACAAGAAACTCTTTTTTTTCCTTACTCCTAACCTCTAATTCCTCTTCTTTCTTCTCCTAAACCATATTCTTAAAGCTCTCCAGAATCCAGACTGAAAGGAAAAGGGTTAAAATGTGTTCAGGAAAGGGAGGTAGGTAATTTTTTTTCTATCCTGTCCAAAGCAGACATGGCAAGCTGAACTCCCTCATCTCTGGCCCTTCCTGTAGGGGCAGGCAGTGTCTCGCCGGAGCAAAAAGAGACATGATAAGGATGTACTGTTAGAAATTGGTTCCACACTGAACTAACAAGTCTTAGTTACTTAAGATGAAATTTATCTCCCCTCTTCCTTCCTCATATCCTTCTATAACCAGAGTCATCTTGGTTGGCTGTTGGGCATTTGCCAACAAACCTTCAGACACCTCGCAGCAGTTGTAGAACAGAGCTTTTCCAGGCCAAAGTTACAAATGTATTTATATTCCAACAGTTTGCCGCTCCAGCTTTGGCATGCAGTTGCCATGTAGCACTCCAAACAAAATCCCTCCTCCTCAAAACTACTTTTGATCCTGAACATTTTGCTTCAACAACTGATCAATGAATGGCACAGCTAACCAAACACCTTCCCCTGGGGTAAAGTGGGCCCTATTACAGCCTGTTCAGCTGTGAAACCTGGAGATGGTGCTTTAAGCTTAAAGCACTTGGTGATGGTATTAATGGTTTGACAAATCTCTCCCAGCAGGAAGGAAACTTTCTATGCCTGGCTGTAGAGTCTTTCATAAAGCTGAAAGAAAACAGCACTTATCTAAATTTAACTTGCCATACTTTTAAACTGGCCTGTGTGAGGAAACACCTTTTGCTTTCATTTCATGCAAAACATTCAACTGAATTCTCTCAGGAAAAAAGCCCTTCCATACTAAGGCATGTGTGTTGTTTTTTTCTTTCACATATATTCCACTTACCTTCCCCCATGGCTCAAGTGGAAAAATCTTGGTGCAGTGATTATAAACTCACATTAACCTGCCTTTCTTCAGGGGCAAAGGAGAACAGGAGAAGCATTGAGCCATTCCTCATCTCCACAGGCAAAGAAATAAGATAGGCCTGGCGTGGAGCCCGCCCAGAGAGCCACCAGACCAGGTTGGGAGCACATTCCACAGGCAGAAGTACTTTTCGAAGAACTTCCTGCCAATGGCTACTTGACATTAAAAACTAGGATGATCTAGGTCAAGTATCCCAGTTGACATTAATTGCTATGTTGGATCAAAAAAAAAAAAAAAAGCAGGCAGCCTCTCACCCGGAGCTCAAGTCACATTAGGCTTAAAAGTAACCGAGGCCAAGACCTAGAATTGTACCCAGAAGCCAAAAGGAAGCCAAGCAGCTGTTGAAGAACTGCCCAAGCATGTTTGTACTGCTCCTGCCCTCCCTGCAGCTGCCGAGCGAAGCTGGGAGCACCGACCAAGGACCAGCAACTCCACGGCCTCACACGGAGGTCACAGGGCTGCAGACAGCCCCTGGGACACGCCACCTCCCCAGGGCATTTCTCTGCGTCCTCATGCACAAGGCTGGGGGGCCTGCTGGCTGTACCTACCTCAGAAAACCAGCAAATTACAGGACACTTAGATAAAAGGACAGGCGAAAACCTCCAGAGGCTGGTAAACTATAGTAGCACCTGCCTTACTGCTTTATCTCTGTTTGCTGCTTCTTTTATCTCTACGTACTCTGAAGGTAAACCATGTGCCATGTCCAGCTGGAAAGGAAAGATTACTTGGAAAAGCAAGTCATCTTTTTATTGACCAGAGCACAGGATCAGGTGACTCACAGTTCCCCAGAAAATCCAATGCCAAGGAGGTCAGAGTCTGGAACACTGCTACCATGTGAAGGGTATGTCCTTCCACATATTCTTCCAATTATTTCTAAAAATATTTTATAGTAGATGAAGACAATTTTCAGGTACATAATGACTTCACGACAAGAAGAAACAACTCCATGAGCCCTTTCAATTAATCTAGCTACAGATAAAACAGAAAACAACTATGGGCTCATCTTACTTATTCGCACACCTTGAACAGCGCCGCCTTTTATACAACAGGCATAAAAGGAACAAATTAATTTTTAAAGAGCAAAAGATGAAAATATATATCTGTACTTCGTAACTCATTGCAAGTTTCCAAATTGTAATCAATATTTTCTTTTGCATTTAAGAACTGCTGAATCTTAATGCTTTTTAGATGTCCAAGTGCCAGAAA
Organism: Hylia prasina; assembly: GCA_013397195.1. NCBI lineage: Eukaryota > Metazoa > Chordata > Aves > Passeriformes > Sylviidae > Hylia > Hylia prasina. Next base: position 1,091,592 of record VYXD01004165.1, on the reverse strand, counting down.
TAATAATTTTATTATAGATAACCATATGTGATTAGAGTCTGACTGTAGTTTTTGAAGTTCTCTGCAAAGCCAATATGGGTTAAGTGCCCATTTGTATTGTTATAAAACTTCTTTACAGTACTGTAATACAATACTCAAGCAGCAGACTCTGAGCTAATATTTAGCATACAACCTGATAACCTCCTATAGACCCAAACACAGATGGAAAACCTAAAGTCTACAGCAAGTTCAACAATATTTGTATTATTTTATTCAATAGTTTAAAAATACAGGTGTCAAAATAATTCCTCAAAGCAGGAACAATATTTGCAAAAAGTAACTTATCAGTCAATTTTGAACTATTCAACAATTACAGCATGTACAGTACTATGGACCATTGACAGCTCATTTAGTCCAAAGACAGCATAAAAAGGCTTTCTTCTTTCACATACAAGCTCTGTAGCCAGTAAAGGTAACTAGCACTGTGTCCTAATTTTACAAATAACAGTCTGGGGCCAAGTACAAAGCTGTGTCAAGGATAATTTTCTAAAAACCTAGCCAGTGCCATTTAAAAATAAATGATCAAAATCAAATCAACAACAACACCACCACCCCAACATAAAACATACAATCTAAAACGTATTTACTTAAGAAGCTGGGTGGTTTTTCTGCTTTACAGATCAGATCCAGGTAGGGCACATAATGTTCAAGTATTGTGACAACCAAAATTAACCCTACAAGTATTTGTAGGAAGAAATGCATAATATTTCTCCACATATGCCAACAGGAAGCACCACAGTCTGCTTGTACTGCTGGGAGAAAGTCTGGTGACTCTCCCAGCAATTAAGGACCAAAGCAGATCCCTCCCATGCCCATTTGGACATTAGGAAAAGGTTGTTCACTGAGAGGACAGTCAGTCAGTGGAACAGGCTTCTCAGGGCAGTGGTCATGGCACCAAGCCTGCCAGAGTTCAAGGAGCCTCTGGATGACACTCTCAGTCATGTGGTTTAGTGTTAGGTAGTCCTGCGAGGAACACGCACTCAGACTCAATGAGCTTTATGGATCCCTTCCAAATCAGGATGCTCTATAACTTTACACACATATTTTTAGTCATCAAAATGTTGATAACCTATTAAGACTTTTCAAAAGGCTTTTTTGATTTGGAAATATCCAATCATGCTTTTTCTACTCCTTCATTCGCAGAAGGACGTCAATACTTTGTGATAGGTCTCCGGCAGTCTTCAGAGCAAAGCTCCTGAACACCACTTATTGAACAGGGGTTGCCTACAGAAATTCCTAATGCAGACAGCTGATCAGCTGCACAGATTAAAGACTGAAATGAGCAGTCTTCATAAATTCTTTTTTGTTTGGTTTTGTGAGTTGGTTTTGTTTGTTTAAATTGTTCTGATTACCAAATGCATTCAGAAGTTACTGTAGCAATATTTGCCTTTTCATCCAATACTAGGCTAGAATAGTCACTTATTAACCATGCCAGAGTTGTATTTCAGAATGAGAGAATGTAAAACAGATGAGTCAGTGCTTGTGTTTCAATAAAGCTTCCTTTAGCAAAACTGGAGCAGTGTATCTCATAAACCTGATTCAGAAACATCCTCTACTTATATACCTGATTATGTGTTTTCTTTACTTTGGAGAAGTGCTAAAAATAAATAGAACTGGAAAAGGAAGACAAAATAAAGAGGGTGGCAACTCCCAGAAACCTTCCAACACTGACACAAGTCTCTCAGAAGGAAAGTCACCTTTTTGTTTAGAGAATCACCTAACATATGTTACTCCTTTTATTTATTAACTTTTATTTAACCCAACTCTTGCTGCTGTTCTTGATACCTGCAAGGAGGCTCACGTGAGCTGACTGAGGAGGGAGGCAGCAATAAACTATAAAAATCATCACTTCCACTCTCCTGCTTTCCTTTACTTCCACTTGTGCTCTCATGCAAAGCTTTCCTTAGACATCCTCTAGCTCTCACAACTCTCATCAGTAACGCCACTCTATTTTCTCATCCTGCAGCAGGCTCAGGAAATGAAGATGGCACAAACATTTATGCTTTTAATATGACAAATAACTGCATCTCTTTAAAAATCTCTTTAAAACTGCTCCCATGAGGGCAATACCACAGGCCACGCCTGTACCAGTGAAGTGGCAGGACTGAAACTGAGCTGTCATATCAATCTGTGTACTTTGTCTTTATGTATACGGAGTCACTCTTGGACTTCTCTTGTATTTCCATATCTAATTAAGTGAATATGCCCAAGCTTTCCCTTACACGTGCAATGCCAGCCTTTGTGCAAGCAAAATTTCTCATTATTTGACAGCAGTTTAAAACAAAAATTCTTTAGTGCGGGCTGGACAACTGCCACTGGTAACACTGAATCCTGACTGCATCATTCACTCACACAGGTAGCAGAGCTTCTGCCTCCATATGATGAGCTCAAGTAAGAGATGTACCTCAATTTCTCAGACTAAAGCACAAGTGCCTTCTAATCTCCAAGCAAGAAGAGACAAACATAAAAACCAAAATAAGGAATATTTGCTCTATTTGTTTCTGAATATAGACTGTCTGGTGAGAGGGCTACCTGTTGTCATACCTAGCCTTAGTTTTGTCCCTGTCTCCTCCATGGGCTAATCTCATGTAATGCATTGCCAAGAAGATGTTGCTAGTTCTTTGCAAGCATCTTTTTCCAGTATTCTATTGTTAAATAATGTCTTTATGCAACTCTACAACCAAGTGTTTGTCAGCGCTAAACTGAAGTAATGCTGGCATAAGCCTGTGGGACCCTGGGATGGCTCACTTGCTACAGACTTGCCTTCTGGATGCTCTGGCCTACTTAATTTTACACATTTTAGCCTGTCAAATTTTAACAGCCCCATTCTTACCCTGTTTTAGTGTGTGCATGTGGTCTTCTGCTCCAAAACACAGTGGAGTGCTATTTCCAGCCACCATTTCTGTGCTCCTGGGTTACAAAACAATCATTAGCCTAGGAAATGAAAACCACAGTCAGACTTGGGGGTGGAATCACTTGTTCCCTAGGTCCTTCCAGCAAAAGGAAACAACAATAGCCAAACCACTCAGAGAAGACCCTACAGCTTCACAAATTTTTCACACTAAGAGTCCCCTGAAATCAGTATGTGGTAGGGGGTTAGGGGACTGACTCCTCCTTGGAAAAGGCACATTTACTGCAATGTAGCTATTAAAAGGAACAATTAAAACAAATGTTAGCATATTAGAAACAGTGTTAGCTGGTCACAAACTCAACCTTTACCATTAAAAAAGAGCTCACTTTGTGCAGGCAGTAGGGCTATTTCCCCTAAATTTAGGTGTGTTCCATTTAAGCCTGATGTTCTCTCACACTCAGTGTCAAAGCTTATGAGGAGGAAGCACTGAAAGCAAACCAGGACAGGTTTCCCTTAAAAATGGAAATATTTTAAGCATCAGAAACATGCAATTTGGCATGTTGAAAGAGATTAAAACAGCTATCCCTTTAAAAAGCCTCTTTTAGGACCAAAGTATTTTACGTTCCCTTTCTCACAGCTATATGTTCACATGCTCTAATCTATTTTTAGAATGTCCTTCCTAGATTAATTTTTAAACTTGAGTCTGGACACTTTTCACACTCTCTCTCTGCCCAGATATGCCTGTTGAGTCTGTTCCACTACTGAAAGCTGCAAGGACATGGAAGTCAGCCTGCCACAGGTTTGCACCCCACCCTTTCCCACTAAAAGCAGAAAAAAAACAACAGAGGGATAGAGAGCCTGTAGAGAGGAACAGGGCACAGCACTTACAGAGCAAGAGCCATAACTTCCTACAGCAGGCATGCTATTACATGTACTTTCTGTCACAGTAGATGATGACTTAAAACCATCTCATTAAATGCTGCAAGGCTTAAAAGGAAGGAAAAAAACCAGCTGTTCCCCAACTTTGAAAGAAAAAAGTATAAATAAGCATACCTGCTTTCATCCACAAAGTAACCAGCCCAGACTTAGGCTTGACAGTATCGCTCTAAGAAAATAAACTCACCATAGACTTTACAGGATAAATACATAACTAAACCTTCTGGCAGTTCTCTTTACCAGATATAATTCTACAGCTTTAGCTATGTTAGCTCACAAACGTGACAATTTTAACTCAAGCCTGCTTATATGCTTTTATTTAGAAGGGTCTTGTACCTGAAAGCCTGTATACATCACAAATCTTTTGAAAGGAAACAGATTTCAGACAACCACTGATGTCAGCGTGAACTATTTAAGGAGTAGTAAATTGCTTTAGACTAAGCCAGTTCTTCCCATGTTCCACTTACAAACAGCTGGGAAAAACAATGTAATGGTGATTAAAAGGAGTAGGTTGGGAGAGAGAGATTTAACCAGCTACTTTATGTAAGATGCCCAATGAGCAATTTCTGTGGACTAAAATTTAATCTGACATTAGTTCAGACTTCTGTTATTTATGTGTGTAGTCCCAAGGAGTGGTAAACAGCACTTGTAAACTGAGAGGAAGCTGTGGCCACAGACCACAGTGTATCAAAATATCCAGTGCTTGTGAAATCCAGAGGGAGACGAGTCTCTCAGCTATACCACGGCCACTGAACTCCTCAAATCACTTTTGCATTTGCAGACAAAAACATGTTCTCCATATTACACAGGAGCAATCTGCAAAGACTAAAGAGCACATACAAGGTAACCAAGGACAGCTAATAAAAGCACAGATATTACACCTTTTTCTTCTCTTCTGTGATCTCATTTTAGTAATTACCAGTTATTTCTACATATCTTAAGAGACTCACTTGTAAATAACAAATACAGGAACACAGTGCTGGAACACACCACCACACACACAGGGAGTCAGAACTCAGGAAAGTGAGTATACGAATTGTGTTTACACATTTTTAATATAGTCTAATGATTAAATCAAAAAGGAAAATAGTAGGGATATTTGCCCTTATCCTAATTAGCAAGGCTGTTTATGCAGGCTGAAAGGTAAGCATGTGTTTGTTTCTCCATCTCATTTTTATGTATTACAACTGAAGAGCATTGCATTATTAGAAGTCTTGAAATCATAAGAAGCCTCCAAACAATTTTTGTAAAAATGATACTTAAAATTTTCAATTTGATCCATCCAAGCAAAACCTATTTTACCCAGAAAGAATAAGGCTCTCACTTATCAGAAAGATTCAAAAGCATGCAAAACAAACACAATTCCCTTCCCAAACTTCTATCACTACATTTTTCCCCCTAAAATTTCTACAAGTAAATCTCATCACTACAAGTTCAATTATGTCATAAGTGGCTTTTTGCTCTAATTCTTCCAAACAAGAAAGTATGAGGTCATTTGATTGATATCTTAACTACAGAATCTAAATTAGGATTGAAAACCAACTAACAAAACACAACCCCAAAACTGACAATACCTAAAAACCTGATCACAGTAGATGCTTCATCCCAGACAGATGGAAGGGGCTCAGGAACTGTAAAAATGTCTTCCATCCATTACTTCCCTCTCACTCTTAGAAGTATTTGCTGTTACCAGCATCACCAGCTCTTCTATACCTGTTGTTACATGGCCTTTCACATTGTCTTTCTCCTGTCTGCGTGATATCTGCAGTATAACAGAAATATTGCAGTATCTCAGGTTACTTTCCTGAATTATTTAAACAACTGCGGCTATTTCTACAATGCAGGACATCCTGCCAGAGTTTTCTGAAACCTGAAGATGATGTCCATGGGACACAGGCAAGTTTTTAGATTAAAAAAAAATAATAATAAAAAAAAATTAAAAAAAAATGGAAATCATACCTAGGACAGCTGCATCTCCAAGCAACTCTCTTTGCTCAGCAAGGTACAGAAGCAAGTGAGGAGACAACACACCCTGACTTGTGCCATCTCCCTGCAGGGAAGGGACCTTCTGCACAGGAATGGAGCAGGTCGCCAGGGTCAGCAGCACTGCCACAGATAAACCTGACAAAGTCCACCTGCAGCAATAAGCACCAAGCAATAAGCTAACAAAAATTAGATCAGATAGCAGACCTCCAAGTGTTTATAGCCCATGACTCAACTTTCCCTCCTGTACAGTGACCTTTACGGAGGACAGGAAAAGGAGGTGAGCATGCTTATATGTTAAATTCATACAATCCATTATCCAAAAGAGTAACTGCTATCAGAGGCTCCAAATCTACTTAAGAAGCAGAAAAGCAGTGGCCTATGATATCCCCAGAAGGCCAGAACAGAGGAAATTTGATTGTTTTTGTGCTCCTGGTATCTTGTGAAGCATGCACAATTTTTCTCAAAAAGTAACAACAAAGTCATAAGGTAGAAGACACAGAAGTAGTGTGATCATCAGCACAAAGAGGATTTTTTAATATCTGCTTTAATGCTCAAGTTCAGTTTTCTAGAGACAGAATACAGCTGACATTTGCCTGGACAAGAGGTCAGAGCTGGAGGAATTATACACCATTGCAACCCAAACTACTCAGCATCACCCCGAAAATAGTGCCCAAATACTGTTTACTTCCTCTGTCAAGTGTTAGAATACTCTGAAAACAAAACCAGAGCAGGGTAAGGCAAAAGTGAAATTGCCTGGAAAGCCTGAAGGGCACGCTGAACAGATCCTTTTTTCCACTTGGGAAATTCACGGTAGAATATCAATACTGGTAAAACTTGAGGTCCAGAAGATAAAGTTCAGCAAAGTGACCTTCTGTGCATTTCAGATCAAAAACCAGCTGGGTCATACACATGCTCAGATAGCCATGGGCATATGACAAAAAAGCCTGAAAAAAAAGTTTGTGAGCAAACACTCCAGACAGCTGCGCTCAAGAGCTATATCCATGAGACAGGCTCAAACTTTCATGTTTGATATTGTAATCTAAAGATGAGCCAGAGTTCAGTAATCACTAAATGTGACTCTGTACAACCTTGTTATCTTTTCATCTCAACAGTTAAACCTATGTGAGGGAGTGCAAAGAGGTTACAAAACACTATCAGCACAGTTCATTAAATGGTCTTTTTGCATTTATTGTGTAGCAGGATAAAATTTAAGGTAGCAGAGACTTAAACAATGGTACGTCAAAGGACCAGGATGGATTCTGGAAAAATTCTTTAGACCTCCAGAAGCAAGAGGAAATTTTTCTTCAAGAAATTCTGCACTCTTATGTGGCCACTGTTTACCAGACTGGAGCAGTTTTGCAAAATTTTACTATGTTAGCTAAGCAAAAGTGAATGGCAAAGGTTCATAGATTCTTCCATTATTTTCCATAAACAGGACCCAAATAAACAGATCATGGGGATTTTTCTGCTGATTTTGCCTTTCCTCCCCATAGCCATGCACCTCTAGAGATCCATTATTCTAAGAGTTCTAGGACTTTAACATATGATCTTGGAATTCAGGTGAAATTTTGGACTTTGAGAACTCAACAGGACCACTCCTGAGTTCAAAACTGAAGGATTTCACACTTATCTGTGGGGTTCCACCTCTCCAACCCCCACAATCCTTTTGGATAGTTATATTCTGGCTTTGAACTTTAGCTTCTTATCCTTCTCACATCTCACCCAAAGAGATTTTGCTATCTGCCTTCTGAAAGCACCTTTAGATCATTTCAATTTATGGTTATTATAAATTCAAGAAAAAACAAGCTATTGTCCTATCTTCACACTTAGGAAGTTTTAGATTAAAAAAAAATAATATTTACAAAGTCATAAAGATGACAACAGCTCTTGTCTTGCAGAAATGGGAGGGCAAGGGGTGTTCCAGATTTTAAGTTGCAGAGTAACTCCACAATCTAGAAACAGTCAAATAAGACTGCATTGAATGCACTGAATTAATGAGCATTTGAAGGATATTCTTATTGTGGCATAATTACTTTAGCACATAAAATTCAAGCAACCAGAAGAAATATAGCCACCTAAACACTGAGGAGCCCATGTGCTTCCCTTGTTAGATGAGAGAAATTACAAAACCCAAGTATTCTGCAAAATAAGGTAAACACAGCCAGCAGTCCATGTTGCCCAAATGGATCCAGAGATCTGTGCAGAAAGTTGTGTCCACGTTTCATATAGTTTTGTCCTTCCCCACCAAACTCAGTCCAGTATAGGACTGGCAGAACCCCCTTCCTTGGAACCCCCAACACAGCAGGGACGTCTGCTTCTCCATCTGGAAGCTGCAATCCTAGAAAAACACCATGAGACGAAAAAGGTGTGGGAAAAAATGTTTGGGGGTCTTTTTGTTCTGTTAAGCATGACACTTGTCACGTACTCATCTCTTTGCTAACTACAAAAAAGCTCTTGAGTGGAGGAAAAAAAAAACAAAAAACAATCCACTCAGGCGATTTTTTTCCACAAATGATAAGCAAAACAACTATAGTCAAACAAAGTTGAAGGCTACTGGCAAGAAAATAGAGGCCTAGGCCCAGTTCTTTCCATTGCCTGAGAAATGAAGGCAGAAACCAGTATCTTGATGTTCTTCCCTGCTGTTTCACACTACTTTCTTACTGTATTTCTGCAGCAGTGGGAATAAAGACAAAAGAAACACCAAAGAACAAAGCCTGAATCTCATTCTGGCAAAAACAAGGAGGGGGAACAAAAGACAGAGTGGAAGTGGATGGACTACTTATAGCAATTATTGTCAAACATTTTTGCACTTCCTTCCTTAATGTAGCTCCTTTTGTACAAAGGCCTCCAAATAGTTCTGAGAGGTTCCCTTTGTAAAAGGAGGAGAAAGGAAAACTGTAATAAGACTATGCAATGAAGATAAATTTTCCCAATAATGCAAGCTACAGGAAACACATGGAGGTCAAATAAAACTATTATTTGCCTTTTCAAACACTATTTTCTTCAGCTGCTAAATAAAAACATTATGAAGCTATTTTACACAGTAAAATTTAACCTTCTATTAACCTTCCATATTAAGTAAACAAACCTTTCTAGCCAATAAGCATCATTGTGAACTCTCTGAGATGATAAGCAATACCTTAATTACATTCATTTACATGACTTTGAAATTGTTCCAGACCAAAGTCAACAACTACAAGGTCAAAGAGTATGGAAATCTAAAATAAGGAGAAATCCATAGTCGGCCAGTTCACAAGGATTGTGCAGCATCCTTTCTAAGCCAGTTTGCAAAGGGTCAGGGATCCCAACCAAGTATTCAGCTTTTCATCAATTAGAATAAAAAAAGCAAATCCTCTAAAACACCAAAGACCAATTCCATCCCTTGTTTTTTTGTTTAAAAAAACTATTCAAAGTTGAAAGCAACAGACACTTCAAAATAGTTTTTAATGCCTAATGGCCAATCAAGCTGTGTGAATACCTTATGCAAATGTTTTATAATATTCTAAATGACAGCCACAACATGAAATATACTTTTAAAAAATACATCTGTACCACTGAGAACTAGTGAGTGTTTGGTATAGTGCCTTTATACCTGGGAATGCTAAACTGACGAGTTTACAACTTTTAGAATGCTACATGAAAACCTTCATTGTTTTATCCATGCTACACTTAAGAGTGGGAAATGCTAGTAATGCTCAAACAGCAATAACAAGAAACTTTTAACAACGACTGTTGCAAGAAACTTCATAAAGTATGACATGCCCTGAAACAGCAGAAAAGTAGACACAGTCCATCCATTCCTAAGATATTAGATAATGGCTCAGATATGATCAATAGCAATCAAATTAGCCAAAATGGAGCACACATGCACGCTGCACTGATGGATCATTTCGGGATTACATTTTGTGTATTATGACCATGAAATTATTACAAATATACATATACAAAAATCTAAAGTACAGCTTTTGGATTTAGGCAGTCCCATATCAATACACTGCAGCTGACAATATTTTCTTAGTATTAAATTAGATAAATCTCCTTGCACCCTACTTTACTAGCCAAGCACTTTTTATACAATTCTCAAGCCAACAACCTTCTGCAATTTAAGTATGATTTAGTGCAAGAGAAGCAATGAGTATTATAAAATTTATGCTTGTTCACCTTCTCTCCCCACAGAGAAGGGCAAGACGTTTTTTCATGTAAATATGTATTAGATCCAAATCATTTAAATAGATATTATTCCATAGAGAACATGATGCTGCATATGCCCATTTCAGCTGCATGTTACTAAATAAACTGCAAGATAATGATGTTGCCTTGCTCATCCTAAAGGACACTGAAAATATTTCTAGGCATTTCAAACAGAAGTAAAAGGAAGACACTCTCACAAGAAGAAAGGAAAACTAGGGTGGCTATTAGAGCTTCCTAAAGTGAAGACAAGTCACTGGCAAATTAGGAAATCTCTTTAGGAGCAGGTCACAGCTGCCACAGAAAAAATATAGCTCAGGTACACAGAATCTTTACAGTATGAATAGCAAATCATTGCTATCATCCAATTTCATTTTCTTTTAAATGGGGAACGAAAAGATAATCACATTTGCAAGGAGAAAACCAAGAAACTTTAGACAGGTGACTAATTCTAAAAATTAATGTAGAAACACTAAATGCAAGGTGCCAAATGCTAATTTGCCTTTAATACATCTCAGTTATATTTAGCTACAAGTGTCACTGCTTGAATGGAAAAGAGCCTGAATAGCGAAAACTTAAACAGTGCCTTAAAAATTAGAGCTTTAAGCATGACTTTTAGGTGAATGCATATATCTCCCTGTTTTTCACAAAATGCACCAGAAGTTAATCAGCACATTACACAAAATGCAATTTAAGTTAACAATTTATTTCTAAATCATAGACATATTTAAAGTGAGGACGACTGTCATTTGACTTGAAGCTATCACATACCATTTGGGCCACAGTCAGTTATCTTACAATACTGTCTGACCTCTACTTGATTTTAAAATAGGATAATCACCTTCAACTGTGTATGAACCTTGAACATTATCAAAAACAGTTTTATTGCATCAACGATTTATTAATAGTCTTATATTAATAGTAATGTAACTTTGACTTTACAAAGTCATAAAGATGACAAGAAACACAGTCAAGACTTATTGTGCTACCTATTTTATTTTAGGCTTCTAAGGCAACCTCATGACACAATCAGAAAAACTATCCTGAAACTGAGAGCTACAAAAGAAAACAACAGAATACGCCTGTATTGTCCCAGTTCAACAGCAAAGCAGGAAGGATACAGACAGCATAATGAGTTCAGACAAATGCTGAAACCTTTCAAGTATCAAAACTGTCCCGAAGCCAGCTGTGCTTGGAAGTGGAGAAGTGCTCGTGCTGGGACAGGTAACCTCTGGACAGCACACGAGCAGCGGCTGCAGTAAGGAAGAGGCGTGAGCCTTACGTGGGAACGCGCTAAGCCAGATCCCCCTTCCAAGCAAAGCGCTGCAAAAAGCCCAAAGCCTACAGGCTCACATTCAAAACAAACCTGAGGAAGGAGGAAATGTTCCTCCCGGGGTGTTTCTGGTTCCCAACACTCACCGTGGCACCCCTGCCGTGCGGTCACTTTTAGAGCTGCTGGCCCCACTGCACCACAGTTTAAACAAAGAGCGGCTAAGAAAGTACAATATTCTATAACTGGCATTTACAGCACTGGCCTTGGACTCCTAATCTTTACCAGACAGGCACACAAATCAATCTATCAGCTCATAAAGGTATGCTTTTTAACCTCCAAAACAGATGGGATTGGCCAGAAACGTTTGGCATGTCAAACTGCTAATCACGGCTGCCCTTTGCACAAAATAACCCACTTAAGTTGAGGCATGGTTGCACTGTAACAGACATTAGTCTGTGGGAAACCCATTTAACTGTCACATACTCCCGCCACTCTTNTTAACTGCCACACCCCCCCGCCACTCTTGCTCTCCCTTAATTAAGCCTAATGCCTTATGCTTTGACCTTTTGTTCTAGCCTATTAACCCTATCTAGTACGAGTTCAAATATGTTAAACCTAAAAGTTTGCTTTTTAATATTAAATGCCAAGCCACAGAAAGAATGAGGGATGCTTCTCTACCCTGCAAGTTACCAACCCCTGTGTTAGTCCTCAAAGACAAAATACATCCAAACAATAATCAGTTTAACAACAAAAAAAAAGTAGTTTCTTTCACTGGCATAGCCTACTTTTTCCTCTTCAGAGGGAAGAGGATGGTGCAGGGGG
>VYXD01004165.1:1027185-1069998 GCA_013397195.1 Hylia prasina | reverse complement strand
TTATTATTATTATTATTGTTATTGTTATTATTATTATTACTGCTATTTCGAAGGAAAAGCCGGGATGCTCCCGGCAGCGGTCGGCAGCACGGGAGGGCAGCGGCCCCGGCACCTGCGGCTGCTCCCGGGTGGCGCTGCCCCCGCCCGCCCCCGCCGCGGCCCTGCCGGCTCCCGGCGCGTCTCCTTATCCTCGGCCCCAGCTCCCCGGCCACCGGGAGCGGGGAGCATCCCTGTCGGCTCTGCCAGGGTGCCCGGCGGTCCCTGTGCCGCGGGGGAGGGAGGGCAGGCGGGGAGAAGCGTTTCCAGGATCGGGGGCAGACCGTCTCATCAAAGCCCTGCTGTCTGCCCGCGGGGCAAATAAATACAGTTTGGGAGGAAAAAAACACAACAAAGCAACCCGGAGTCGCGGCGCGACTCTTCCCAAGAAGAGTCAGCCCTCCATTTTGGTAGGCGACATCCCCCAAACCTCTGCTGTCAGAAATTGCACTAAATGTCAAGTTGTTCTTTAGACTTTGCTGCCACCAAAGAAGAGAGTGAGCAGAGGTACAGGCTGAACTTGGCTGTATAAACGAAGCTACGAAGTGCATGCGACCTTCATCACACCTCCTGTGTGCCTGTGTTTAACAAACGTCTCGACGTGTCGCACGCTGTCTGCCTAACGCTTTACAGAATACTTCATGATACTTTACTTCTACGAGTCAAAGACTGATGAAAGAGAAACAAATTTGTTTGCAAGTCACATATAAACTGCATGGTAATTACTGCATTAACACATGCCAACCTTTTAGTTTTAAAATGCAGGTAAAATAAATGATCTATTCAAGGGTCTTTTTAGTAAGAGACTAACATGGTTAAAAAGCACAGGAATTTCCACTTTAAAGAAAGCAAAAGGGAATCACATTTATGAAAACTGCATATTTTAACCAAGAGATACCATGAATGAAAGTATATGTAGGAATGTTGAGCAAAACCTCTTTTACTTTGGAATGTACGGATTGTGTACAGGCTTAGAGTGGAGCTAGTAATGTATTACTTGACCTATTTTTTTAAGCCAATGAAAGATTTAGGTTAACTTCATCATGTGTTTTTAACCACTTTCTTCCAGACATGCAGCAACACTTTCTAAAGCCATTGCATGTCACAGTGTTTATACAAGTCTCTTTTCTTGAGAACATGAGTCTCATAATGTAGCCTAATCTTACTTCCATTAAAAGAATGGGTTTGCTCTTCATTTCCATTATAGGCTCATTAGCAAATTTTGATCGTAAAGAAGTCATCCTTAATTTTTTTATTTCACAAAGAATCTTCATCTCAAATTTTTTTCAATGCTAAGCAGCTGAGTTATCTAGGGAAAAGGAAATTTTCTCATTACTGCAGCAATTTATCTGCTATTTCAATCAAGAGTGTCTGTAGTAGAGACGTCTTTCATTCTTAACCTTAGGGAACGTATTGCGTAGATGAGAGACCTACAAAATGAGGAATCTTGGACACGCAACAGAAAAAAATGTATGTGGAATATTTTTTAAAATTATTGTTGTCAGGTAACATATATTTGCTTGAGAACACAAGTTTCAGGAAGATACAATCAACTGAGACTGTATTAAATAATAAAACATATAGATTTAGTAGGTTATTTCCACCACTTAATAGTTGTAACACGAGTTGTGCCACTAGTTCATATTTACTAAACTATGAGAATTCAAACAATATACCAAATAAATACCCTGTACAAGTAAAGGAAAAATTCCATCACACAGTGAAATCCATCTCTCAGAAAGTATGAAAGTACTGATGTGTATTTGTTGGTCCTTCCTGAGCATCCTTCAACCAAACCTAAACTCACTCCCCAAACATAAAAGGAGTTTATCCATGAGATAAACTTATCCTCTTATCCAAGGAGCATCCATGGCTGTACCTATCTACCCTCTATGGGTGATGTCTATATCTTCACTTTCTTATAGACATCACAAAACAGGACACTTGTTATATTTTTTTTCGAAGGGAATTAATCACTATAAGATGCTGTTAAATGGAAGGCCAGTTGTGACAGGGAAGCATAAACTACCTTTACATCAGTCTTGGTAGGGAAAAACGTATTTATAGAGCTTACATTAGAGCTCATTCCCAGAATTGCAAGCACTTAGTGGAGAACTATTGGTGTCATACTTTATATAATCAGAGAACCACTAATATCAGCAAGCCACTTCTTTTTATAGTTAAAAAAATATATAATAATGCACCCATCCTTTATAAAACAGAAAGGTACATTTTTGACCTAGGAAAACTTCTATCAAAATCAAAATGTAACTATAAACCTGACATTCTTGAAGAAAATTAATCTGTGTGACCATTTAAAAAATGGTTAAATAAATAGTTGATGTACCTACAACTTTTCTTTGATAATTTTGATGATTTTAATAATGCATTTAAAAATTATAAGCAAAGCCGCATCTTCAGTACAAACTTTGTCTTTAACTTGCTGAAGCAAAACACATTGGTCTGTGCCATATAGTAAAAAGATACATATTATTATCAAAAAGTAAATGCAAATGCTATTTTATTATTCCCAAACTTTTTAAAGCTAATGCTAGCTTATTTTTAAATCACATAAGGTGCTTTGAAGAGCTTGGGAGAACTACAGTTGCTTTTATTTTGATTTTTCTTTAAGGTTATCTCAGCCTCTCAAAAAGCTTACCATTCTGAAACTACCTTTTTCAATCACAATAATTAAGGCCTTGCTTTATGGCATCCAATCATGATATGAGAGGCTCAGGATGTGGTCGAGAAGCTAGCTGGCTTTACAGAAATGCATTTTCAGACTAAATCTTACTCTAAAATAGTTTGTCAGCCTTACATAGACAAATAATGAAATTCTGTCCTTGACTCAGCCTAGTTCAATTCACGTAATATGTCAGATTAGCCACCATTTCAAAGGTGCCTTCACAGAGGATTAAATCACCTAGTTGTTCCAGAATTTAAGGAGAGACACACACACCCCCCAAAAAAATAGAAAATAAAAAGAAAAAAAGGAATTATTATGAATCCTGTTTATTCAATAAAGGACTTCAAAGGAGGTCTGCTTGAATTACTGATCATCAAATAACAGTGTTCATCCATAAATCTGAAGTAGTAAGATACAAAATCTGCTGTTCTTCAGGAGTACTATCTGGGAGTATCTGAAATCAGTAGGAACCCTACAAGTATTATCACAGGAAGAACTGGTCCAGGGAAGGGTTCCTGAAGGGGGTACCTACCATAGGGCGTCTCCTGTTTTCCTCATGACAGCAGAAAGTCTGCAACTGTTGGTGGTGGAGTTGAATTACACAATAACATGTAAAAGGAAGAGAGATATACTCTATAGCTGAAAATTATAAAAACTAAACACCACTGCTTTTTCATCTACCTGCATTTAAAATTATAAAGGTATTTGTATGCATACATGTATCATTCCCTACTGGAGCTGTTTCCCACTTCCTTTTCCTTGTTGGTATTTTTTTAATTACAGAGTCTACTAACCCTTTTACAAGGTACTTCCAAGCAGGTCATCTGAGAGGAATGCACCCTTTGCAGCTCAAATTATTTTTTTTCCCCGCATTATTTAAAAGTAGACTTCAGATTGTGACTATTTGTTCAAAGAGTAAGTAATAAGCAAAGGACCAGATGCTAGAGTCTTTTCAATTACAGAAACATTTAAAGACAGCTGTACCATATAAACTCTCATGGAGGAATCATATGCTTGCAGCATCTGGTGAGCCTTGGCCATGCCTCCAGCACGCCATATCTGTTCTGAGGCACGAGCTAGGGTGAGGCTTACTTGGCCATGTGTGTTTTGGAGGGTAGGGGTGTGCACGTTTTTGACCCTAAACGAGGACTAACACTTCAAGTCTTACACTGAGTGGCAGGAAATAAACACTACTTTCAGCCCCTATAACCCCTTTAATAGAAGAATCAAAGGGGCTGGTGCTAAATTGATATGACTACCTTACATTACTTATTTTACCATAATAAAATACCAGGGTTTTTATCCAGAAGAGAGCATCCTGTACTTGTGAATTTTCTGCAATTTCATCCCACTTGCACAAACATGAAGAATATATTTCTGAGAACATTGTTCTGATGAGTCATGTTCCTGGTAGTGTGAAAGCACATCCAGAAAATAACCATGCTGGAGTCCCTGTTCATAAACTGGCATGAGAAAGTACCAGTAGAGCAGGTATTACACTACACAAGCACTGCTCCTGCTTGTGGGTCGATGGCCATGCAAAGATAACATTTGAGAAGGTTATAGGCATGTAGCTGAAACTGTTCAGAATGTTCATTTTCCTTTCAGAATTTGTATTTGCCTCTTTTCTCTGACAAAGGAGTTCCCCGTGTCAGCAGTAACAGATTGAAAGAGGACTGAAGAATCATGCCCTCTCTCACACTCTGCTTTCAGAAGTTACTCTGAGTAACAATTTTGTTTCACAGCCCCATTTTTCTGGCTAGCTAACATGAGCTCTGGGTAACCCTTTGTCGTGGTTCTCATGATGACACAAGCCATGTTGTTGAAACAGTATGTTCTAAAATGAAATGAACAGTACGTACAAATTATACACACACGACCTGGCAGCCAATACTACACTGCAAATGAAGGAAGTTCTGGAGAGGACCATTAGGAAGCACCTAAAAAAGCAATGCTTAAGTGTCCTGTGTTTGCCCTTCAAAATAACACAGGTGCTGGACAAACATTTTAGAATAGATGAACAGTTTAATTACGTATTAAAATTGCAATAATATTCTTTAGTACAAATGATACTAAGTGCTCTGACTCAAGTACAGGAAACTGCTGTGTTAAGCTAAACTGTGCATCTCATGTATTTTTATTAAATCTATTTCCCTCCCAACATATTAGCTTTCAACATATTAGCTTAGTACAACTAAGACATTCTGAGGAAAATCTGGCTTCTTTGTCGAGGTACCTAAAAGGAGACTATTTTGAAAACATGGTTCCTGTTCTGAGGATGAAATATTCTCAAAAAAATTGTTGCTTACCTACCTAACATCACAAATTTACTCACAAGTGATTAATTAGTGTTTCTGTTTACATACAGATGCCTAATGAGAAAATCCATTTAAATAGTGTATCGAAAAACTTAAAGAACTCAAATCACTGGGCCATGTAAAGTTAGATAAGTTTCTGCTTGATTGTATTTTACATGAGAGTTTATCAGAATCATATCAGCTATGCTTTTATAACTGACCCAACTATATATCTTTGCATATTTTTATTAGTACACAAATATTGAGGTTTTATTAGGAGACATTAGCTCCACTAAATGTTAGGTATATAACAAATCCAGCTTTGATGCTGTTGATCATCACACCAGCAGTTTACATCTGACATAAAACTGTCAGAGGCATAGGAGTGACTCAAGTCACCATAAACCACAAAGCAACGGCTCTATTCACATAAGTTACATCCCCTCACAGAGCTGGGAAATTTCCCTTGCCACTTTTTGCATATATTTTAGAGAGCTGCCTAGCCAAGGCTGCCCTTGCTTTAAAAGGAGTGGGAATGTGAGGATACTGCCATATATAAACAGCAGATACCATGCCCTGTTTCTATATATGTAATTCTAATTTTGGAATAATTGCATCTCTTTTTTCTTGTTTGATATATGATTTTAAATAAAAGGGTGAAAGTGGAGAAGAAAATCCATTCTGGGTTTTGATGACTTAGCACGGAGAATATCTGGGTTACATTCTTAATTTGAACAACATCCATTTTGCTGCATTACAGTGGCCAAAACAACTACTTTAAAGTAAAAGCCTGAGTAGAGAAAATAATTGCATTTTGTTAATGATTTGAAAGTTTTGTTTCATGTTTATTATGTTTGGAAATAACATATTAAGTTTAACCTGCAGAATTTTCTCTCTTTATGTTGTTAGTGGGAAAGTGAACAGTTGTAGGGAGGAGAAGTGTTTTGAAGGTTTCATTCTGATTCTTATTATTTTTTTCTTTCACGTAGTTTTGTTAATAAACCTGGTTTTTATACCTTTTAAATTTTGGGCCTGCTTTGCTTTTCCCCTAATCGTATCTTGCAGCAGAAAAAAGAGTAAATAATTCTAATGGGCACTCAGACCACTACATTAATTTTGGGAAACAGAAATTGGCAAACAAGAAACCACTACACCTGCTGTGCCCACTTTTTGCTTCGTTTTGTTATTTTATTTAAGCAGAATACTGTCATCTTATACAAAATGCAAGTGGATCCATGTTTTTCTGCAAAATTCCTTTCAAAATTATTCCATTTGCCTAAAATCTCTTCTTTAATGTAAACTGAAACCCTTGGTACATCATACTATTGTTAACGTTCTTAATATAAAGGTAAGGACTCACATTGCTCCTTACAGGCAGCTCCTAAAATATTTTATGTTCTACATCCCTAATAACTCCTAAATATTTGATTTAGGCCTGGCCCATTGTCTACCAGCAGAAATATACAAAAACAGTTGCTTGAAAAAATGTGTTTTAAAAACAAAGAGATTGTCTGTATGGCTTGCCTAGAGTAGATTTAAACTCTTGAAAAGATGATCACTAGTCACAATTATTTAACAAATACCTATTAAGTTAAATTGGCCAGGTTGAAATGACAAAAAATAATTAAAACCATAAATGTTTTTTCACCTCTCACAAGCCACTTTATGTACCAGTTATTTGTAATTTTACACTCATGCTGTCTGATTAATGTTGCTCATATGGATGCTTAAAGAAAGCTAATAAATGACACAACAAATCAGATAAATTCTTGGATTTTTGAAACAAAGAGTTTTATGTGCTTTCCAGAGTTATTACTTCAATTGCAAATAGATTTTGTTCCTGTCCTTTCTATAAAAAAGGAAAAGGTATAAAAAATTTGCTGTGTTATGAGTCTCACTATTCTCTACTGAAATTCTCTTTTCCAGTATCAGAGATGTAGCACAATTCCTGTAATAAGCTGTACTTGGATTTATGAGCAAAACACAGTGTAAATCATGACATGAAGACATGTAATTTTGTTTTCTATGACTCATCAGCTTTTTTCCAGTTCCCACCTTGATATCCAAAAACCCCACCTTTTTTTCTTTCCCTTGGAATTAATTGTATGGCCCAGACACTCCAAACAAGAATACTTCTCCTCTGATTGCACAGCTGTTCTCTTCTGGGTTTTCATTCTTTCTTTCCCCTGTCCCTTCTCTGAGAGTTGAAATATCACTGAACATTTTCATTGGCATTTTCTGATCCTGCTAGAATGCTTCTGGTAGAAAGAAAATCTATAAACCAGAAAATAAAAAGTAATTACTGATTTTTTTTCCTAAATTCTCAAAAAATGATAAAAAATAGTGATTTGCAGAACCTGTCATCCCATTATTAGGTTTAATTGTCTTTCTGTTGTCCCTTCTGGGCCCAAATGAAAAAAGAATAGCAATAAGCACTATTCAGTTGCTCAAATATAGAAGAAAACAAGAAATAATGCAGTAATTCTGTTTGTTATAAGTTGTTACACAACATGAAGCATAAAACCCTCCAAGAACTTCTGTGTTATTTGACATCCCCAGAAACCAGCATCACCAAAGGATTTGCTTTTGACTTCAGTGAGTATGGAAACAGATTCTATATTTTGGGTGGGGTTTCCACTGCTTAAAATTTTCAGCAGAGCAGCAAAGAGATGTAACCTTCTCCTAAAGACAGGCTCTCATACACCAGCTACTCTCATTTTGCTATATCTTAATGTTCTTCTTGAATGCCTGAGGAGCTTTATCTTCCTGTTTGGCACAGCTCTAAATTGGCTTAAATCATATTTATCCAACGTTTACCTGCATTATATTTTCAAGGGTAATTTGTATCCTTCTCCCAGAGCATTTATTTTTTGTGCTCTGTAGGGTTCCACTCTGGCCCTGTTCTTACTCAGCAATCTGAAGCTGCCTGTGAGCAGTGTTGGTCATTGGCACGGTCCTGGATTTCATTTCTATGCCGACAAGACACAGATATTGTCAACCAAACCAGCAATTTCAGATGATGCTATTACCATATTGACAAGCTGGTAAGCGTAAAAGCCTCTACAAGCATCAATTTTCCTCAGTTAAAATAAGAGAAAAGCCCTGAGTTGTTCATGGCTGGCTCTTGCCATCAACCCACACCCACTTGCACTTCTAACCCAGCTTTAAAATTCAGCATAGGTTCACTGGCTAAAAACACTGTATGTTTTATGATTACAAGCTCTTCTTTCAGTGTTGCAGTCAAAAGATTAAGGCTTCTTATTATTAGTTGAACAAAATGTACTTTGCTTCTTGATCACTCATGATTTTATGTTCCCTAGGCTAGATTATTTTAATGCCCAGCTTGTTGATCTGCCGAGGAGGCCGATTATCAAATTTCATCTTGTGTAGCAAGTGCTGTTTCCAGAGCAAGTATTGTACAGACTAATGTGTGTTTCATACCTGCTGTTCTCTCGTGGTGGCTACTAATACACCACAAATTCTGTTTAAGCTATTACTGCTCTTGTACTACCAAGTTTTTTCATGAACTTTGACTTATTATAAGCGGTATTTGTCAGGGGGCTGATTCTACCATGTTAAGGTAACAGAACCTTTATCACTAACTTCAGACAAAAAAAAAAAAAAAGGAGATATAAACCTACATATTTTCTACTTGTGATCATAAAGCTATTGCATGGGCACTGGGTGGTGGATTTCTGCTTGTATCCCATATATATTTCAGAAAGTGTTGGTGTATCCCAGCTGGCAGATTCAGTAGCACTTTCCAGCTCCTGAGTCCTGGTGCTTGTGCACCGTGGCTGTACCCTATGTATTGAAATAAAACTATGTGTAGGCACTGCTTCTTTTCAAAGTCTGATTTTCTTTTAAAGGAAGGCTTCTCATGTGTCATCACCCTTCTGCCAGGCTGATCAGAGCACTGGGACTGACAGAGGCAGTCTGGGCTGCTATGGTCTGAGTATGCTGATGATTTGCATGGTTTTCTGAGGGGTTCTGGCTTCAGCTGTGTCTGTCAGCTGCCATGAAATGCTTAATAAGTGTTTAATGTCTAAGCTGTTTAATTTTATTTTGTTTCTTCCGGTGAAAAATAAGATGTTAAGAGGTTTGTTCCCAGGACTTGGCTTTTAAATGACCAGAAATTAAGCCTACCAGAATAGTGTCATTAGAAGCTTTCCTGAGAACACAGAACTTCAAGAGTGAGTGGTGGGGAGTGGGAGGATTTATAACTCTCTAGCACTGACAAGAAAGGTAATTTCACAACAGACTGCAGAACTTACTTGTTTATAGGAAGTCCTTACAAGAGCAAGAATTTCTGCACGAAGGGGTGCCACCATTTAAAAGGAAAAGATCATTTTTTGGAACCCCTGAAGTTGTAGCTAAGAATATGGACCTACAGGGATTACACTGAAGATTAAAATATTTTGGCTCTACTGTCTGCTGTAATGAGAATGCATATAGAAATAAACTGACAGAGCTGAAAAGTATTTAATTTATATAGAAGCCTACAAAAATTAATGTGAAAATGAGAATTGCTTAGGGGTAATAGATTGAGGGTACAAGACTCATTTTTTAAATGTTAACGTTTTGCATGACAGCGTGATGCTGTAATTAAAATGGCAACATTCTTTGTTTGGGGAATTTATTTTATGTTCTTAATTGTTTTGTAATTTCTAGGTTATGATTTTTTTTCTGGCAGCTTCTGACTGACAGAAGTCGAGGATTTTTCATATCAGTACAATGGAATGAGTGAGCTTCATTGTACTGAGCAAAAGATTAAGCAGCAACTTGTTTTAATTATTGTAAATTATTAAATTCAACTCTTCTCGAACATTGATATTTGTTCTGGTCTATCATGAATATGAACATGGAAAATCAATTTATTTCTTTCTAGTAACTGGATCCTTAAAAACTTACCCCAAACTTTGAGCCCCTTTGATGTTCAAAGGCTGAGATCAGAGATGAGAAGAAAAAGAATGGAGACCTCTTCACAATATTTTTACCTTTGAAGTCTCAGGTTAAAAGTACTATTTCTGTGTGCTTAAACAAGCAAGAGAATGAAGGATAAGATCATGAATTATGATAACAGACAAGTGACAAATGTTTTGCATGAAGTACTTTTCCTTGTCGGGAGAGAGAATGTTCTTCTAAGAGATTTCCAAAGAGATTGGCAATTTGTAGAGTCAATTATTGGCAAGGAAGAGATATATACTGTATTTGGGTTTAACTGTTTAAGTGGGAATAAAAGATTCATTTGGAACTTTTCCCCTTGTTTCCCTCTGCATTCCATACAAGTGGTAGCAAACATGTACATTATCCAACTGTCAACAAATCCCCTAGACTCAAGCCTGGAACAGTACATCCCACATTTCCCCAATGAAAATCTTTCATGAAAGCTCCTCTGTCATTCAAGATCATACTATTCCCTCCTCTATTTATTTCTAAGTGTCACTCAGCTCCATTCCACCAGCTTGGAAAAACGTCAAGAACTTTTATCTTCAGAGTCAGTTGCCAGTTCTGTTTAGTGAACAAGCCAGCAGGGACCTCTGGTGCCATCAATGCAGCTCCATCAGTGCCCCTCTCTTTAGGGATGGAGTATATCATTATCCCGATGGCTGGACAGAAAAAAGCTGCATTTTTAGAATAGTTCTCAGGGAGCAGTTACTGGAAATCTCCTCCCTTGAGACAGACTATTGGCAACAAGTTTTGCTGCTGTGACATGAGGTATTGCATCAAGGCCCAATCCTGCCACTAATAAAGTTAGTGGGAAATGTGCCATTCTTTTCAAGCGAAGTCAACAGGATTAGTGTAACAAATCAGGGCTAAAAAACGTACCTTGCATCTACAAATGCAAATGGAAAGTCATGTCCCAAGTGAGAATGTCATTTTATGTCTGGTTTCAGAATCTGGCGATGTGTCAAATCAGAATAAGTCCCTTCCTCAAATTTAAAATTTACATTATCAGAAAGGGAAGTTTTATTTTCATATTGCAACATTTCCATTTTTGGTGTTGGGGGTGTTTATTTAAGTTTGCATCTATAATAAGCCAAAAACAGACTGTTTCAGTGTTGGATTTCTTTTTCCTCTTTAAAAAAAAAGTAAGTTTCCTCTAATACAAGGCATATGCATTGTACAGATTTTAATTCTTTACGAAACTATTTTCTGATAGCAAATGCTTCGTTTTATGCTTTTTCTTAACCAGCTCTAGCAGACTCTTTTAATTACCAACAGACACATTACACAGCTGTGCTAGGAAACATTACTTAACCTGCTCAGCCTGAATGGAGAATTTCTGTTGATGTCAGCTGTCAGACCCACAGGCTCCTGACTGCACTAACAGGTAACAGTCCCAGACTCTTGGCAAGGGCCCTTTTCCTATAGGGAAATAACATGGTGCTGGGTTATTTCAATATATATATATGTGTGTGTGTAAGAAAGAGAGAGTTGGTTAATTTTTTTTATAAGATATTATCATACTTGGCAATACTGGCTTTAATTCTACTTAAAATGACAGAACTGGATTGTCATCATTTTTAATGGGTAAAATCTATGCAGTTCGTCAGAGGTGCTGTAAAATCTAATCAGAAATTAGACTGTAAAATTAATAGGCCTATATTCCCTATAATGCTGTTTTATAAATCTGGAACTGTAGCAGATTTGGAGTTTCACACATGGTGCAGTTCAGCAGTGGTGGAACCTTCAGTTTAAACAAATAACACGCGCAGTAACGGGTACCCCATGCTAAAGAGCTACCGGCTGAGTTTTGCTTTGAGTGGTAGGGTACCAAATCCTTTCATTCCATGCCTGGGCTTTCATTTGAGTGCATACCACAGCTATAAGTCCATGGGGTAACTTCCCCCGCAGTTTATTTTGATGCGGCGGAGGTTAAGAATGGCTGTGACGCTGATTTTGACCACGCAGCCCTTGTGTGCCAATATCCAGGTGGCAGAAGGGCAGTGCTAATTTACCCGTTAGCCAGAGAGGAATGACGGGGGGAAAGGGGCAGGAGAGGCGGTGACCAGCGCTGTGGAAAAGGGGAGCAGAGCCAGCAGCTGCCCGGCAGTGCCCGGCCCGGGAGGGAGGTGGGCGATGGCTGCCAGCATCCCCCGCTCCCTGCGCTCGGCACACGCACGGAGCCTGGGCCCGAGGCTCCCATTCCCGAAAGCCCGGTGGGGAAATCCCAAGCGGGACTCGGCAGGATTTCCCTCCCCGTGAGAGCAGCAGGGAGCCCGGGGCTGCGGAGCCTCCCCTGCCCCCGGCAGGATCGGGCAATCTGGCGGGACATATGTGACATATGTGACATTATGTAAGGAGCGGCTGCTGCCGACCGTGAGCGATGGCAGGGCGGCAACAGGAGACAGCAAACCCTCCTTCCCCTCGCTGGAATCAGCTGCTTCCAGTGGTAATTTGCACCATTTTAACGCCGAGTACCTCCCGTGTAATGATTATACAGTGCTGCTATAAAACCTCAGAGTTCATCTGCAGAAACATTCCTTACGCCGGGGTTCTCTGTGGAGACATACTTCTGAAAATTGGTGTGAGGGGAAGATTAAATAGGTAAGAGCATAAAAGCAGATTATAGAATAAATACACTCTTGTAGATCACTTCAAAAGGAAGGCAGGAGCTCACACTCTTGATTCTCCTGCCAAATTCTGAACTACTGGGCAGATTCCTTCGCCACTTTTCACTCCTCAGTTTCCCAGATTTGAAATGCCTATTTCAACTCATTCTCTACCTTATCTAAATGCCGTAATACAACAGAAGTACCTTCATTGCTGTCTAGCCAATGGTATCTGGATCTCAGTTGAGTCAAACTCAAACTTGGAACAAAAAATTATCAACATATAAGTACACTTTGTTTTGGTTTTGGATTGTCTACTCTTTTCTTGTAGATCCTGCTATTCATGCCATTCCAAGAAAAAAGTCTTGGCCAAAGGCAAAAGAGCAAAATCTTTTTTTAACAACCTGATAGAGAATAAAACACAATGAAAAAGATAGTTTTTAAAAAGATCCAGTTAAAAAAATCTTCAGTCATATTTCTTAATATTAGTAAAGTCATTGCCTGAAATAATCATGTCTTACACCATTAGTGCACAGCAATACAAAACAAGATGAAAACTTTTGAGAAAGAACTTAAAGGAATGAATCTGTAACATGGAATACACTTTGCCTCTATCATAATTACACATTTAAGAGGCCTCTGCTGTACCAGTGGCAATTCAAAGTGACAATGCCCAGTTTAGTGCTGTTGTCTTTTAGCTACTATTATGGAAATTATAGCTACACAATTTTGAAAGTGAGCAATTTTATGAAGTTAATTGTGTAACACTGTTTACGAATTTAAACCACACAATTAATCTATTATTCACAGACACGCATAATGGACTCTTTGTATTGAATGATGGTTTAAGAAAAAAATGTAACTGATTTTGGAGCTACAATGATTGATTTATGAGGTAAAATTAAAAGCGCTAAGTATGTATTACTCGTCTACTCACCAGCTAAGTGGATGGGGGTGGCATGAAAAATATCTGTATATAACTAATTGCAATGCATGGATAGCAAGGAATCAGAGATATTATTTAAAGCAAAGTAAAAGGATTACCCTAGAAGTAAATGGTGAAGATTTAAGAAAGGCAATTGGCTATCAAGGGAAACCAGACAAGAATTAGATTGCCTATAAAAATCTTCTCTAATATGAGGTAATGGAAGCTTTATTCTTAGAAATTTTAAAACAGCTGGATCGAACAATATCAAATTAAAAGACAGCACTCCAGTAACATTTCTCATTAATATCTTGCTTTTTAAGTAATGGTGGGACTTTAAATGAAATGGTACCGAATATGAATAATAGAAACTACCTGCCTCTAATGAAGAAAGGACCTGTGTGGTACCAAGGGATCTGACTTCTTTGTACTTACCAAGAAGTACTGGAAGTACTTTCCATTTTTAATTCATTCGGAAGGAAAAAAAAATCATTATACATGGTGAATATCATACGAGTTCACAGGCAGTTCCATTAAAGAGCTTTAAACGGAGTAAAAATTTAGTTAGTTTAGATAAAAAACTATACCCTGCTGTTCTGCTGTAGTTTTTATACTGATAGATTTTAACTGAACAACAAATTGAAGGAGGTGCTTGTTTTATTTCATTCTCTGAGGTAATAGCTTAACAAAAGTATGTAAAATCATATTAATGCACGGGGCCAATTTGGAAGAAACACACCAATGCACTAAACTTGTGGCTTCCACCATTCTCTTCACTTCTACTAAGCAAAAGAGTCTCAATTCACTGTTAGCTAAATCCCATTAACATCTTGCTATCCCTTATTTGAGCTAACCTGCTTCAGGGTAAAAAAAATCCATCCTCAGGAAAACTCTAGTAAAGGACAGTTTCTCTAGTCAAAGGGCAGAAGGAGATGGGTTTAGCAAGGAAGTTTGTATAATTTAAGAAAAAAGTTAATCCAGGTGTTTCTATATTGACGGGTCTTGATTTAAGCTCTAAAATTAAGGCAGGTTCACATTTCTATGAAACAGCCATGAACAGCAGAATATAATATAACTTACCTTTAAGCTAGAGCAAAATAGCACATTTTTCCTAGATTGGCAACTGTCATACATTTTTACATAGAAACAAGGCAGATGGATTACTTATTACTTTGATTTCTGATACCTAATTCCATCAAAATATTACAAAGCAAAAACATTGCACCAGCATGGAGCTTTTTATCCCCGAATTTTTGATGGACAAAATTGAATGAAATTGCTCAGATCTTGTGACTTTTATTTTCTGTTGAACACACACACACACATATATATTTAAAGTATATATAAATTCCTATGCTACACCATTTTGTGTATAAACAATGTAACATATATAGCATATATAAAAGCATTTCACTCAGGTTCACATTATTGTCTATACCATATGATTTGACACTGGTTAAGTATCAACTTCAGTTCATTTTACAACTCAGCTTTTTACTCCTTATCCATTTATTCTCCTGCCAAAGCAACCTGACCCTCCTTCCACCCGAACATTAACAAACATTATAAGTTTCAATTCCTCCTCTTTCTGGAAATTTATCTTCATACTTTGTGAACTTTGTAACTCATATTTTCATCAAGTTTCAGTCACGACACTCTTACGGGTCTGAGTATGTTTATACTTATGTCATGTGCTAGAATGACATTATGAACTCCCATAAAAAAAAGCAGACCACGCATACAGTATGTCAATAACATGTTTATAACATGTTACATAGAAATTAAATAGAAGTTCTGACACTATCGCCTTTTCCAGTCTAATTTATTGAACTTGTGGCCATCAATTTGAAATGTTTATACATGCTAACAGTTCTGTTCACCCACTCCACTGGCTCAGGCATGGCAGTATCTTCCCTAAGAAAGGATGGCCATTAGGCTCATTATGATAACTAATGGAAAGTAGAAGCTCACATTTTGCAATCTAGCAAAATATAATAGAAGACCAGTTTACAAATAAATACCTGCAGTTGTCATAAATTAAAAAAAAAACAAACGAAAACCCAAATTTATCTGCTAGATTTCAGTTGTTATTGAGTATATTAGAATACTCTCTACTACAGATGACCTGGTGGCTGTCTAAGATTACAAACTGGAGCATGGGCTATCCAGCCCAAAGGTTAGGGCCTGTGTCCAGAGCTGGGAAATCAGCCGAACGTTCATGGCCAAAAACCAGGAACCAGAAAGTCAAACCAAGGGTCAGCAGCCAGAGATAGGAATAAGCATCTGCCCAGGAATCACGACCTGAAATTAGAAACCCACAAGAAGAAACTGCAACCACAGAGCACAGTGCAGAGGTAGTTCTGAAAATACACTGTGATGTGTGAGAGGATGCACTGGGGTTCCACCTCAGATACCTTCTCCTAAGCCATGGCTGATGTGCTCTGGCTAATGGATCCAAGCTGCAGAGACCCTGATTTACTACTACAGAAGAAGGTCTTATCACAGATTAGCAAATTTCACCCAAAAAACATGACAAATAAACCAGCCTTCTACCCTCCAAAACTCTCTGAATATTGAGAAAGATGGAAACTCTTTTCTCAGTATCACACTTGTTTTGGTAGATCCATACAAGGCTTACAGCTCTTCTGCAGCCAACCCAGCAAGTTCCAGAGGAATTACATCCACTTCACACTTCTAATCTTTCTACTAAGATGCAACTTCCAAATCTGTTAAAAGCAAGAATGAATTAAAACAAAGATACCAGAGTTTTGATAATCCTGTGACCTTCCTAAGGGTTTTTTGTAGTATCACTGGAGAGAGGGGTGCCAAATGGTCAGACTGGACTTCTACCTATAATTGTGCATGCATGAAGCAGCAGTGAAGGAAGGTTGTGTGCAACAGGGCCCGGTGTGACAAATCAGATCAAAAGATAAGTAGAATGGTTTGGGTTGGAGGTCATCTAGTCCAACCCACTGTAGCAAGCAGGGACATCTTCAGCTTGACCAGGTTGCTCAGAGCTCCATCCAACCTGACCTTGATCAACTTCCAGGGACAGGGCATCTACCATCTCCCTGGGAAATCTGTAACAGTTTCTCACCATCCTCATCATGCCATGTTTCTCTCTTATCTCTAGTTTCAATCTACCCTCTTTCAGTTTAAAACCACTACATCTTGTCCTATCATAACAGGCTCTGATAAAAAGTCTGTCTCCATCTTCCTCATAAGTCACCTTTTAGTGCTAAAAGGCCACTATAAGGTCTTCCCAGAGTCCACTCTTCTCCAGAGGCCCCATTTCTCTCATTCCATCTTCATCTACCTTGCTTAGGTATATAAGGATATCTTAGACACATAAGAATTTAAATATACAAATATTGTGAAGTGGGTCAGAGCACCCACATAATTCTTAGGAAAAAAATCATGTTGAGGATTCTGCTATGACTTCACCCTATTTTTCTATGGGAAAGAAAAATATTGTCTGACTTCCCTCATAGCATATTCTACATCTTATTGACAAATCACTTATGACACTAATTTATTAGCATAGAAATATTACTACACTCAAGACAGCCTGCTTTGATTTACTACATCAGGGTTTTTCATATGCCAAGGTCCTATCATCTCTGCTGGATCANTTTTTTTTTTTTTTTTGTGCAACGTAAGAGTTTTGCCCTGTGGCCCTGGCTAAAATCCTGAGTACTGGAATGGATTTTCTGCTCAAAGGAAGATTCACTGAGCTGATGCTTAAGATACACAAGATGTCTTTATCAAAACCATCTTTACATCAGGTCCTTGCCATAAAAGTCAGTGGAAAAGAAGGGGGAAAATGGGGGGCATAGATGCAGAAAAGTAAAATCCAATGATTAGAGACAAACTGCTTAAACTGCAGCACTGTTTTATTCTCCTTGTGTGGAATCTATGTTAGGACATTCAAAAGGAAGAAATGCAACAAAATCCATCTATCCCTTTTCCATACAGCTTGTGTTTCAGGGGCTGATATCTGCTTAGTTTTGTGAAAACATCAACACCACTTTAAAGAAGCTGGGTCTAATGACTGTATCCAGAGGCACCTGCTGAATTCCACAGAGATGTGAAGCATTGTAAGATTTGAGAGTCTCTTTGCCATCACCATTATATTACAAGGAAGCTGGGTAATCCAACCTTTTTCCTCTCTTCCATGGCTTCTTTTCACTACATGCACTGACTGCTGGTCCTAGTCAAAGTAAGCAAGCCCTGCATCACCAATATTCCAGACTACAGGAGTCCCTTCAGCAAACACATTAAAAATAGAAAACTTGAGACTGAAATCAAAACTTAAGCTCTGTCCCTCACATAATTGATTTGGTATTTTGAAAAAGAAATCAAAGTGTCATTGACCTAAGCTCATGGCTCAGATGAAATCCATAGAAAATCAGCTTGCTTGTTTTTAATTCAAGGATCTTTCCTGGAAAGAGAAAAAAGTACATCTTAACACCCAGCTGAAGACAACCAATTATTTTATCTTGTCTCCACTTCTTCTGAATCCCAATAACTCCAAACAATGTTACTTAAAATTCTAAGTATCTGAGCTATCAAAATTGGATGTGAATAAAAAAGTGGACACATTTTCAAGTCCTTGTTGCATTCTCAGAATTTTTTATATATATTTTAGCAAATGCTATTTTAGCTGTAGCAATAAATTTGAACACCTGTTGTTTGTGTAATAGGTACCAACCAGTCTCTCAGACAGACCAGTTCATGCTACAATATAATTCCAAAGAGTATGTTCGTATTTTGTCTGAAAAGTAAACAATTCATCTGCTCACAAGGAAACAAGTCTGCTTGCCAGCACAGAAAATAAATGCATGGTGATGCTATATATCCAGCATAAAAAATAGCACAGAGTTTTGAAATAAAAATAAATATCTCTAAACAGCCTCTGTGTATAAGTTCAATTAATGTAAACCAGCAAAAGCTAATTAGTGAACATTTCAGCGGCATTATGGAAAACAGGCTACACGTGCAGGCACACACCTTGGAATCTGTGAGGAGCACACTTGCTCCTCTTTGGTCTTCACACCACCCACCAGCAGTGCTGATAAGGCACTGAAATGCCCTGATGTTTTCCCCTCCCTCTCCCTCTCCAGCAGATATGGAAGCACGGTGGAGATACCCGGCTGCGTCAAACGATCGCTCGGGAAGCAAAATCTTCAGCGGGAACTTTGTACCCGAATATATCAAAAAGTCAACACGGCTCATTGTCGCATTAGGGAGCTGCTGCTGTCCCAGGATTGCTGAGATACTTGGCAAGACAGACAGGCAGCCTCTCTGTCTCCCTGGTGGCGTCTGCCTCGCTGCAGATTTGTCATGCAATTCATCGAGCTGAACTAAGCACATAAATTTTCAGTTATGACTAAAAAGTTAGAAAATTCTCCACAGATGAAAACTACGTATCCGTGCTGACAGTCAGGCAGGGAGCACTTTGGGGAACAAGAGCAGGAACAAAGGATCATTCCCAGAGTGCGAGAGTGACTTAGAGAAAGGAAGAACAAGCTAAAAGTAACACTGGTGAGAAATTAATTCAATGTTAACTCTAAAAGATCCTTCTACATTCATTCATTTTCCAGTCAAAACATCATTAAATATTTAAATTACTCCCACCATAGGTGGCAGTTTATTGAGATTTCTTTTTGAGAACTGAGAGTTCAGTAAACCAAAAGCTTCTACCACGATCTCAACTATGATTTTTAAAATCAGCATCTTCACAATGAACCACCTTTAACAGTGGCAAACCAGCAGCCAGACACACAACAGGGAGATCATGCAGAACCCTCCACTTAACACAAAAGCAATACAAATCTGGATTTTCATATAAAATCTCATGTCAGACATGAAGACCAAAAACGTCTTTCCATAATAAAGACTAAAACCTTTCTCATATCACATATCTTTTATGACATCTATCATAACTCAAACATTGTAAACAAATTTGGTTATTTTACTGTTTTTTCTTTTCTTAGAAAAGCTTATTTTCAATCAATATTTTAGACAGTGCAGGCCGTGCTCTATGACTGAAGTGCAAATACCTGAGCTTCTTGCCAGGAAAAGACTTAAACCTGAATATGAGGAAACAAACATTACTGTTTGAACAACTCTTTGGAAGAACTTTGTCAAAGTCCTTACATAGTAAGTATATATATGTAGACCTATAAAAATAACTTCATTTTAGTTCATGCTTTCCTTCTAATTTTGTAACAATGTGTGCAACTCATCTAATGTGTACTTGTTTCATTATTACCAACATATAAAGTAGTAGAGCTACTCAGAATCCTCTTCTAATTTCAACATTTACCTGGGATATTTTGTATTTTATTTTAAAAATGATTTTTTAAAAAAAATTGGCAAAGTCCTAGTGTGCAAATAGTTTTACTGAATATGACATCGAATGATCAATGTCAATTTGCTTTAGAGAGCACTCTAAGTATCTCTACAAGCACCCTCTTGCTGATACAACACAACCTACATTATGAAGAAACAATGGGTGGTGGAAAGTTTGTCTTAACTACCCCAGGAGAATAAAGCATTAAAACTGTAGCTGCAGACAGGCCTCTTACTCTACCCAGCCAGTGTGGTCAAGACTGAATGAAGACACACAGAAAAGAAAGTTCTGAAGAGGAGAGCAAAACCAAAACAATAATGAGAAACAAATAAAAATTCATTTTGGACTATTCTGGTTTGGCCTTTTTCAGTATTCCTGCCACAGGAAATCCCTCTGGATTTTCTTAAGACACCTATATTTGCATGAGAAGGAGGAAGCTAGATGGGAGGGCTTTTTTGATAGCTTTACCTGGAGGGGTTTGAAACAGGGACTGGGGAGTGTGCAAACTGAGAAGAAAACATTTCATAGGACAGATTCTTTATTGAAATATACTAGTGCCCAGATTCAAAAATATCATGCAAGTCATATTTGCATGCATACACTGTTTTGTGGCCATTTTTTTTTCCAGAAGAGACAATAACTCTTCTTTTTTAAGAGACTCCGCACCTTGAATAAATTCCAACTTTTACTTACCTGTTAGATCTCTCTCAATATTAGGATCCCAGTAGATCTGCAACCAACTACTATGGCACAGTCCTTCTCTAAGACCTGGTTCTTGGTTCAGGCAGGCAACAGGGGGGATGGTTCTCAAACTGTCTGCTGAGAAAGAAAATAGACAGCCTTAAACAAAAGCAGGTACACCCAGGCAAAAAATTAAAATAAAACAAAAAGGGGACAAAAAATAGAGAGAGAAAGTAAAGAAGCAGAAAACTGAAAACAAAAATTGACCTGCAAGTAATTTTCCTGTTTATTCCTGTATTTCTAACTTAAGCCAGGTGACACAGGCACACAAGACTATGATGAAAATGGGGTGAGGGGAAGGGAAGAGGGAGATGCAAACATTCACCTATCTATTTCAGTGGAGCCAACCCACAGCATAGTTGCTACCTTGCAAACCCAGCCCAAGCAAAAAGTTCCTGTTTTGCTTGACTTGGACTATGTACCTGAACTTCAGCCTACTTCCCTGGCTCATGAAACCTCACTAACCAGGGGGCTATAGGCACTCTCCTCCTTCCCTCCATTATACCTCCTCCTGCAAACATATTATTATTAATATGTGGTCAATGCCACCAGGAAAGAGTGAAGGAATCCCACTCCATAGAGTGGTAATGGCCTGACAGGGTTCATCTTTTCAAATGAGACAAGCCAAAGCTCAAATCTGTAGTCACCACCCAGAAGAGCTCTATCACCTGGAGGACTTTCATCACTGCAGCAAGCAATGTAACCACTTTATAGATGTTAACTTTATCATCTTCTCCCCACCTTCAGTTGCCAGAAATACTGGGGAGGGTAGCAACAGTCAGAGTTTCTTAGTAAAAAAAGATTCCAAGGCCAGGTATAATCAGCCTAGCAAAGAGGCCAGAGACTTGCGTGGAACTTCAGCAGTGGGAGCAACATAAAATGTAACTCACCATTGCTGCTGTGTCAGGGATTTGTATCAATGCAGACCCAATGAACTGATTATGGATGTGCTCGGCCACAGTCACTATTTCCAGCAATGCCTCAATGACTTGGTCTGTTCACTGCAGTGGTTGCATGCAAACAGCAAAGAGTAGCAGAAAAAAACCTCCCTAATATTCCTGAGTTTCCACAGTCTAGGAAAGGAATGGAACATCACAGGTGCTGTTCCTGTTACTTCTGTTTCTCAGCATTCCCTCAGGAAGGGCTCAGCCATTATAACACATTATTTTGGATCTGTGGACCTTGGCAGACTGTTTTGGTTTTTTTTTTTTTTCCCCACTTCTTTTTAAGCACTGAGTAGCTCATGCTCTCCTCCAAGTCCTCACAAGCTGTGATCGGGAGTGTTCACTGTAGGACCCTGGTTAGTTTCTTAAATATATTGCTTAGAAGGGGAAGGTCAGACCTGAAGTAATAACAAAAGCACAGGACTAACTCATCAGAGGAAGGCTCCTCTAGTGTTTGGTGGACTCATGAATGTTTGCAGGAAAGAAAAAAATAATCATCATTTCTAAACACACAAATCTTTTGGTCCAGAACCCACATTTTTGACTACTACAGTCCTTCTGTGAATCCTAGTTTTAATCGTGGCTCTCAATAATCAGATTTATTGAACCCAGACGTATAGCAGCCAGGATACAATGGGGGCAGACTTCTGCTGTCTGAGAAAGTTTTCTGAACATGCATGTTCCTTTTGGTGAGGTGAGATGACAGCAGTCTGCTCAGACCTGCGGCATGCTGGGGGCACTGAGCACTGATGACTTGGTTTACCACCCATGGTTTATCATCCTTTCCATGATAAAGGATGTGGCAACAGATAGGAAACTTTTCTCTATATGTAATACAGCTACAGCATTTCCTGAAATATAAATTCCTCCAAGGGTGTTTGTACCAGCCTTTGCTCTCAGCTGTCAGTCTCCATTCTCACTCAGGGTCTGTGCTTGGGTACAGCAGCCTTTGATATGACCACAGCTAATCAAAAAAGCTGCACAGGTGGGGTTTTCAGCCTTTATGAATAAGAAAGTTGGGGTTAGCTTCGAAAAAGCTTCTGAAGGAGGAGAAAAAGGAGGATCTGAAAGCAGGATATCCAGACTTATTAAGTTCTCTTCACCCCCATGGTGTGGAACACCGTTACTGTAACACAAAGGGAACACAGGGACTAGCTTTTTTTTCTTTTTTGTTTCTTCTTCTAAAAGAGTTGTTTCATCTCTTTGGATATATAGAATTAGCTGTTCATTTTTCCTCATTTAAATACATCTCAGGAGGAAGGAGAACGTACACAGGCAGTACTTCCCACATGCATCATTTTCCTAGTCTGCTCCCTCAGAGGGGTTTGGTGAGGTCACTCCATTATGCAGCACATTATTTTTAAACACTTCAGTGACTTCTTCCAAAACATTTCCCTCTTTAATGAAATCTGACACATCAGAAAAGGGAAGGGGAAGTTTTTGTTGGTTGTACTAATAATCTTCAGTTGCTTATCCCGAGCGTGTCAGGCAGCAGGGCCACGGGGCCAGCAAGGCTTTAGCCACTGACCTCTGAACCTGGGCAGGACCTTGCCCCGGTCAGCTCCATGACAGGAAAACTGGCAGACTCTGAACCCAGGCTTTGGGGCTGTGAGCAGGGGAACAGCTGCACTTTGCAACACGAACTTTGTACTTCGACACATGGACATTTAATCTCCATAAAAGAGCCTTTGTTTCATTACTTATTAACATCTCCTCCTTGAGTAAAGTTCTTTGTTAATGAGGCTTTAAAGCATGGTGAGAGGGTTTATTCCCCCACCTTCCTATGCCCAGAAAATAAAACCCACCACCCAACTTGATAGGATTACATTAAATGTTAAAGAGTACAAAAAGAAAAAAAAAATCAATTTAAGACTTTATGCACATTCTGATTACTCACTGTGTGGATATTTGCTGTATGCTCTCTTCTGAGTGATCAGTTCTAATAACCAGAGCTAAATAGAGAAATCAGGCAATGTTCTGAGGCCTGTCTTTGCAGAGATACTTTTTGAGATGATACCTACAGTAATTCAGCCCACAGCAACATTCAACCTTACTTAATAAATCAGCTAAAAAGATGAAATAGTAGAAAAGTGTCAGCCCATCCACACTAAAAAGACATACTTTATGACAGTGTCATGAGTTTTATAGTTGCACAGCTTTTTGCTACCAGTTTTACTTTGGAGCAGTGTCAGTGCTTGCTTTCTGTATATTTCATCATAAAATATGCTAACACACACAGCCCAGCAAATTGGAAGAGAAGACATTTATGCCCTGTCCTTCACTAAAATAAATCTTTGATCAGGAACATAAACCTACCTAAACGTTAAATGAAAACCTCAAGAAAGAGGCCACCTAAGATGCTTTATTTATTTCTGTACCAACAGTAAAAGCTCAAGATGCCTAACAAAACCAAGTGACAGGAAAGTGCTGGAAGATCCTGGTAATGCTCCATTATATCTGTGTTGTCATAAAAATATGGAGCAGCAAAAGAAGCTTAAGAAAGTAGAGGTGTACTGAACAATTCTTCATCTGCAACTAGAATAAAACAAATACTTGGAAGCATAGTATTTGTTACAGCCTGTTAGAAATAAATATCCACAGACAGAGAGATCACAGTCACACTCTTCCTGTTTTTCATCACTACCATCTTTTTGACATGAATTTCCTTCCATGCCTCTCTGCTGATCTTTTTTCTCTCCCTTTTTTGTTTCTCTTCCATGTGATGGGGGA
Source organism: Hylia prasina (assembly GCA_013397195.1). Taxonomy (NCBI): domain Eukaryota; kingdom Metazoa; phylum Chordata; class Aves; order Passeriformes; family Sylviidae; genus Hylia; species Hylia prasina. Next base: position 1,045,728 of record VYXD01004165.1, on the reverse strand, counting down.
AGACACCCTCACACACACCTGACCCAGTTCGCCTTCATTTTCATTAACAATATGGCACAAAAGAGAAAATTTCCAGCTAGTCTAGCAAGCAAGGTGGGTAAAGAATAAACCAAGTGAAGCAATATCAAAGCACTCGCTTGCATGAGGCTGGGCTAGCTGGACTCAGAAGAGGTTGGATGAGCATGGTCAGCTCCTGCTGTTCCCTAAGAGAAGCCCATGACTTTTCTCATCTGGATGTATTTGTTTATCCCCACACACACCTCCAGGGCACTGCTTTGTCAGCATCATCATTCATCTAATCCCAGAGTTTGACTTGCATTCTTTGCATAGAGCGGACTGACACAAAATGACACAATCACTTTTCTTCTGTTACTACATTTTGGGTAGGAGTGCTTTTGCCCTGCTATGACCTGCAGAGCAGCTAGCACAGCTACAACTGTGTTACACCTGATTATTTCCCTCTGTATATCCAGCAAGCTGTGACTTTCTCCTCCTTGAGGAGCCCCCCCTCACGATGAGGCAGGCATTATGCATTCCTCATCACCTCCGCCCTGGAACACGGCCCTCCAGTCACACGGGCCGACCATCGTGATCAGGAGATTTAGCTGCTGCTAAGAATAGGCCATCGTTTGGAAGAGATCCTGCTTTATTCCTGGGTGCAGCTTCTGAATGGTGTTAGACAATAAACCCCTTTAGGCTGGATTCTGGATGGCACCTGCCTGCCCTTTCCATCAGCTCGGGGGTGTCAGAGCTCTCTCCATGAGGGCAGGCAGGCAGGCACGAAGGTCTGTGACATTTGCTTAGTTAGGGACAGCTGCAGACGTGCACAGGAAACCATAACGTGGTTATGGGAACAAAGCAGGAAAGACTCTGGGAAACTACAATACCTTTAATTTAAATAAATAAATAAATAAAAATAAGCTTGGAAAGAGAGCTTGAAGAGCAACAAGAATGATTTTGCTCTGGAAGAAAAATAAAAAGACTCCTTCCAGTGAGACACTGAACTAAATGTATTTTGCTTCAAAGAGAAGATTATAATCTTTAAGGGACTAGACAAGAAGAAGATATTTCTTAAGACTCTAAATTAGTGGGCAGACACACAACAGAATCCAATATTTGCGAGTTCAATCTGAAGATAAAAAGCACGTTTTAAATATAATTAGCTACTGAGATGAATTGTCAAAAGATGCAGTAAATTCTCCATCATTAAGGAGCTATTTTAATTATTATATGCTTAGCTTCCACTAGACGCAGAAGTCTCAGACAGCACAGACCAAATAATCTCTAAGTTTATCTAACATCTAGCACAAGCCACCCCCTCTGTCTGAAAATTGTTCCTGTTGCTAATTCCAATGAGATTATTTTTTCCCCATGAAATTCAAGGTGGGAAATTATGACAAGTGGATAATTAGAGCATACAACAACAGGTCACGTAGACATTATTTATGTAATAGTAACATTCCTCAGTTCAGTGCTTCCAGGGAAAAAAATAAAGGTATTCCCTAATGTATAATTCAGGTTAGAAAATCAAATTGACAAGAAGAAAATCCCAACCAAACAAAAAAGGATTATCACGTTATATATAAACTTTAAAATACACAGTATTGTGTATAGTACTGTGATGTGCTTTTATCTGTTCCAGAACTCACTACAGAGAATCATAGAATGACCTAAAGTGGAAGGGACCTTAAAGATCATCTCATTCCTGCCCCCCTGCCATGGGCAGGGACACATCCCACTGGACCAGGTTTCTCAGAGCTCCATCCAGCCTGGCCTTGAACGCTGCCAGGGATGGGGAATCCTGACCTTCTCTGGGAAATCTGCTCAAGTGCCCCAGTACCTTCACAGTAAAGACTTTTCTCCTAAAATCTAATCTATTCTAAACCTGCTCTCTTTCAGTTTGAACCCATTCCCCCTGATTTTGTCCCTACATGCTCTTGTATAGAGGAATATTTACAGTATTTACATAAAGAGAGGAAAGGTTTCAGACTGGCACTACCAGGCACTCTACCAATTCCCTCCTGGAACATTTTAGCATTGTTCTATACCCTAAACAAAAACCACAGCTAGCAGAACATTATTTCTCTTTTGGTCCTCTAGGAGTTTACATGGTAGCTCCTATGGTAGCTCTTAACTAATCAGAGTTAAGGGCAGAAATTCCCCAAGGACAGCCATGTTGTCTGGGGATATGTTCATAATTAACATGTTCTAAGAGTCTAATTTTGAAACAAAAGTAATCAGGCTTAAGATGAGTTATATTAAGAGCAATAAACCTGTGACTGCATATTTGCCTATATATATACTGTATCCAATGTCAGACCAATGTATAGTTCACAAGACAACTTCTACAAAACAAGCTCTATCTTAGCTCAGCTTGGGAGGACGATGTGTGAATATGTAAGAACAGAAAAACACAGTGGGGTTTGTCTTCTGTTTCTCACTCTTTTTTTGCAGCACATCATTATAAGTGTTAATGCTCATCATTGTTCTTCCTCACATCATAGTGCCCAAGCTCAGCAAAGCTAACATAATCCTGGCACTTCTGATGTTACAAATTAAAATTAACCATGCAATACCATGGGAATATTTGTAATATGAAAGATGTGGAACAGGGACTTTGTGGCAAGTACATGGAGGAGAGAAGAGGAAGCTAGATGGCTTGAACACGAGTGGTTTTGCAGGAGACCCTGTAATGGGACAAGGAATACAAAATAAAATCATGCCAAGAGAACTTGGTTTCAGTATTATTTAGGATTTCTGTCGCAGAAAGAGACATTTTCAAGTCTGTGGCTGCTGATGTTCCAGCACAATTGATGCCCAAGTCATACATAATGTATTATATACAACACAGTATATTAACTCAGCTTCAGTGTTAATATGTCATGAAACTTAATTCAGATATCACAGATTATGCAAAGGAGATAAAGATGTGGAGATCCACTCGTTTCTCAAAGGTGTCAACCAGACTCCTTTGTGTCCCCTAGTCCAGGAGAACACAGCAGCAGCTTGCTCTAAAGCTCTTTTACAAGGTGGGGGCTGTGTGGCTCTTCACTACAGTGTTTTTGATAAAGAATTCCTATATTGAGGGCAAAACCATGCATTAAAACAAAAAAAAAAAGTAGAAGAAAACAGCCCAGATTTTGCAGTGTTGATATATTTTACACTGCAGATGTGAAAACCGTATAAGCACAGAAGAATACATATTCTTTTTATCTACAATAACCCCAAGTCCTAACTAGTTCTGTATGAGTAAAAAATCCAACTGTACCCTTTGAACGTCCATGAATAGATAGCAGCAGTGGAGACACACTGTTTTCCTGGTCAGATGCTAGGAAGAAAGATCACAAACTAAGTTGGGAATGGAGTTGGGAACGGAACATGGAGACTTATCTGGTGCCTCTGTTGGCTGGGAATGGAGCCCATGACAGCCTAGAGAACTTAAAATGGAGGTAGAGAGCTTCTTCCATTTCCACACACACTGCTTTTGTGAGTCTCTCACCAATGGCTCACTCCCTGAGGAATTCCATGCTTCACATAAGCTGCTACTAAAGACCATAAACAACGCCTACCAAAATTACACTGGAAGCAACAGAGGGAAAACATCCACAGGAAGCTTTGCTCATGGTATCAAGCTTTCAAAATCCCCTTTGGAGGCACTTCAGCTGAGGGAAGAGGAATGTGATCTAAGTCTAAATGTGAAGTTTAGCTGCTGACACTGCCATATTATTTTTGCATGAACTTGGGCCATGATGCTTTTAAAAACAAGTGGGAAGAAATCTATCTAACTGTCTCTATGTGTCGCTTCATCTGTGGAAAAAGGAAAACAGATGACAATTTTCTGCCTATAGAGATAATATGGGTAGATAACATTAAGCACTGAAATATTAAGATACTCTGGACACAAATTAAGTCTTTAATATAGACTGTCCACTAATGTCTATCATCTTTCTGGGTGTTTAACTTCAGGGTACAGAATGTAATTAGAAAATACTCTTATGCAAAATACTTGATGATTTTATTCAGAAATTCTGTAGAATTCCCATTACTTGAAGCAGGAATTCAAAATATAAACCAAAGGTGGCTAAATAAGTGCATTTTTTTGTTAGGAAAAAAAATCTACCTATTTTTAATTAAAAGGTGACTATGTCTCAGAAGCCATGCATGCACACAAGAACCCGAACTAAAAAAAACCCCATCCTAACTCTTGAAACTTTGATGAGGAATCTACTTTTAGTAAATGAACTGGAGGGGTTTAAGCCTCCATGATTATCTAGGTTATGGCTATCTTTGTATTGTCTGTAGTAAGCCAAGAGGAAAAAGGGATGATTTCATTATTCAGACTTAATGAACACACTCAATTTAGACTAGCGAGACAATTCAGTGTATTTGGAAACAAAGAAACCTAAACTAGGAAAACATATGAAGCCCAGGATTCCCTGGAAGAGAAACCAGCTTGCACGGCTGATCACAGTCCTGCACACCCAGTGAAGCAGGACATATCCCTCCTCAGTGACCACTTTGGGGAGGATGGGAAGAAATGAAACAAAGCAAGTCTGCAGGAGAGGGTCCACACTTATAGTAGAGAAACCTTGCTGTCATTAAATACTGAGAGGTAAAGGAGATGCATTCTGTATACTTCCACAGTTTACTAAACATATTCTTTCTGCAAGATCAACATCTGATGCTATCAATCCCCCAAAATAACAATTCCTTGAACATTTGCTCAAGAAAACATCATTCATAGTGGCTGACAAAGAATTTGGGAACCTCTTAAGCCATCCTGTGACAAATTCACACCCCCAATGTAGAGTTAAACTTTTTTTTTTTTTTTTAAATGACAAAACAGTAAAGTACATCACCAGGTCACATTTGACCATCACCTTTTACTACTTCATGTAGCCTGCACTCACCAACTTCTGTCCCATTCCGTGGTGGCAGGAGCTCCAGGTTCTCCTCATCTCCTCTTGGCCAAGTTAGAGCGTCCTGATGAATCTCAGGTGCTCCTCATGAGGGCTCACTTCCTACTTTCACCTCTAATGGCAAACCTTATTCCAGAGCTCTGCCAAATATGGCTGTGAAGGCTTAGTTTTCCCATCCCCTGTTTTCTGCAATTAAACTTAGGATATAATAGAGGACTTAGGATATGTAATTAAGGCTTAGGTTGTAATAAAAGGGACGCTCTTTTGTTTAAATTCTCTGCCTTACTGTGGCTGCTTTAAATTTGTATTTCTATCATTCTCTAATTAGTATCTCTCTTCTGTCTTTAGGCTGGATTTTCCTGTTTATAAGGCTGTGGTAAAACATTATAAATCATTTAACCTAGAAAAAAGTGATTGTACCAACAGCCTACCAAAGCTACAATTATAAGTTTAAGTTTAATCTGAATACTACCTGGAAAATACAGATGACAACAATTTTAACAGAGAATTAGTGTGAGAAAGGGGTTACAGGAATGATTTAAACTCTTCTTCCAACACAGACAGCACAACTTCTGGGGACTTCCTCACAGTAAATAAAAATATCTCTGTGAAGGTAATTAGTTCAGGTGTGGCAGCAGTCTAGAAGATGTTTCACCTGGAATCACTTCAGGTATTCACCCACTACCAAACAATAGGAACATATTTTCCCCATCTCTCATCCTTGTTTCAGCAAGCATCCTACCATGCAGGGAAAGACAAAAGCACAGGAGCCAACACAGCAGGCTCACCAGGACTAAGAGCAACCCATTAAAATGTATATAAAAGTCAGAAGAATGGTAATGAGGAACTCATAGGAGTAATTTCCCTCCAGTTCCTCTGCCCATCCATCTTCAAACATCCCTCCCCCCATTCGTCTGGGACAGCTCTTCAGGTTCTGTTCTAGTTTACCCTATGGAGGGCCTGGGTCGGGTCCTCCAGCATCAGAAACTGTGAAAGGAAGAAAAGCTGCAAAGCAAGTCAGCCATCAGCTTTACAACAGCACCCTGCAAAACACAAATTCCTTCTCCACCCTTTGTTTCAGTCCCACAACACTCATGTTCTGTACTTTTATGTGCTCCACAACGTGAAAACAATTACCGTCCAACACGTAAAAACTCTCTTTTTCCATTTAAAATGCACACATTTTCAAATTCTATCCTCTTCTGCAATAGGGAAAGCATGTGAAGTTAACTACATCCTAAAATGGGCTTTTGGTTCAAAATAACTCAAACACAGCATATATACTTTCAATGTTAGGATAAGTCAGTCAACTAGGCATTAAGCTCTGCTCAATGAAACCAGTCACAGCAGAGCTCTGACAGGTGTTCACAATAGATTACAAAAAAAAAATCAAAAAATCACCATCGACTTCTGCACTGTGAGATGAGACCCAGTTCTTTGAGGCTGGGCCATGCAATAAAGAATCTATTATGCATCTTTGATCCTGCATTCCAGCCTCTGCCAACAAATCCACTTCGAAGATACTCCAAGCATTCCAAGTACTGAGAAGCTTTAGTCTGTATTAATTAATTAAAAAAGGAAAAAAATTAAACAGATATCCATGTGCCTTAGGGCAATACTCAGCCTGATCCCTCTGACAGCTTTCCTGATGGCTTTGAAATGTATTATCTTCTGCAAGAGTAGGAGTTTTGTGACAAGTTTCAAAAGGAAGCTTTTGCCTTCAACACAGGAACTGCATTTGCTTCAGTGGCAGATCAAGGTCTCCATGTGATACAGAACAGCAATTACCCCATGAACATAACAAATACACCAGAAAGCACATAGGAAACAAAGTATATGCAAAGTCAGAAGCTAGTCAAAACTTATCCCAGAAGCTCTTTTCTGAGCAAAAGTTTGTGAGAGAGGGGAAGGGAGAATTAAAACAAGTCTGGCTGCACACCTTGAACTTGCTGAAATCTGAAGACATTTAAATCAAACACAGTAATTTACTCATAGAGGCTGAGTTCTTGTTTGTACAATGACTGGATGGGGGAAGAACAGAAAACTCCTGCTAAGAATTTCTTCTCTTGGGTCAACTGGACCTAAAAGGATTTAAAAGAAATTGGATGCCTACTCTAAGGAAAGCCATTACTGCAAAAGCTCTACCAACCTGTAGACTTAGGAGAGCTGTGACCCCATTTACGGATGCTGGACCAGAACATTGGGCACAGACTCCTTTGTAAACCTGCTACAAGAAGAATTGCCCCTTTAGCAAGGCACAGACTCTAAACCCCACACAGCCAAAAAAACAGACGCCAAAGCCACGCCAAAAACTTACCAGAACTTTTCATTTTTTCACAGGAGGAGGTGATTTAGATTGAGTCAAACCTAAGCATGTCTCCTATTCACTCTACCTGAACCCCCTCACCTACCTGCCTTCCTTTCCAGCTGAGCTGCAGGACCAGTTGTGGGCTTTGCAGCTCCCAGTATGTGTCTGTCAGTAAGGATGGGTGGATCACTCTGGAGGCCTTCTCCCTCTGCCCATCATCCTTTCCAAAACACAGGAAACAGCTGTCAGGTCAGTTCTGAAAGTTGGTTAATAATTACACAGACTAATTATTAGCCTTTCATCTTAATAATTAGCATTTCAACAGTATTTTATTAATCAGTCTTGTTACAGGTACAGACCATTGTAAGCTTTGGAGTTTTATTTTTTTAAAAATGCTTTTAGAATCTTTTTTTTAATTATTAAATCACCTTTGAGGTTTCCATAGGTGCTGTTACAGAGCTTGTAATAGCTTGACACCCTCCACCCCTCTTTCAATTCCAATTCACTATCTAGGTGAATGACTATCTAAAATTATCAGCATACTGTCCAGATATCACTATCTAGAATTATCTGGCTCCTAATGCTTAGCAGATACAGTAATAACATACCTAATTTTTAACTTTCATGATAAGGTTCCCCTGGGATAGAGTAGAAGGAAGACTGATTTATTATTAATATTATAAATAATTAAAATTAATGAAATGCACGAAAAGTAGAAAGTGTGAACTAAAGGAAGAACTATCACACAATCCTTAATGTAAATTATTGCCGCTGTGTCTATACAATACCAGTCTGTACTCCTTTACATCCCTGCAAAGCATGCATAAAATCTTACTAGAACAAAGTGATATAATTTCCCACTCATTTTCCACACATAGAAGTATCTACAGAAGGTGCAAGGCAGGGGAGAGAATGGTCAGTCAATCGTGTTTTAATTTACAGCTATTTTTGTCTAAGCCCTGAATGGCCTGCCAATTATGAACAGTACCAGCTGGGCTGTCAGGAGAGCACGCTAAGAAGGACACACAGAAAAAGAAAACAATCATAATGTAAAAATGAAGAGCAGGAGAAAAGTTTGGAGCGGGGAAGACCTGATGGGAAGCCCAGCTCTGGTTTTCCAATGCCTTGCTACTGTCCTGTCTTCCACAACCCCCCAAATAAAAACATGACTATGATCATCACCATTATCTGGACATAGGCCTATAACACAGCTAGGAGTACAGTTTTGACTTCTTGGGGCATAATCCAGATATCTACTAGTTACAAAAATTGTGACTTTTCTGTGCTCAAATAAGAAGCAAAAATAAGAATTTCAAATGATGAGAAGGATGAGACTCTTTCAACAGGTCTTTCCATTTTTTCAAATAAGTAAGAAAAACTCACTACTTTCTTTTCTTTTGTTAAACACAATAATTTTACAGGAGTTTTAAACAAAATGTAAAAAAAAAAGAGAAAAAATTGAGATTTTCAGTAAAATGGAAGCCCTACCATTTCAAGAACCTCTTTCCCCAGACTGTCTTGCAGGGACAACATAGAAAACAATTCTTCTAGACAAAACCTTTTGAATCATTATCAGCAGAGTCATGTCTTGGGCAGCTATTGAGGGAACAAGGAATAAGCGTGGGTATTAAAAGACAATTTTATTCCATTGCTATTAGGATGTCAGTGCTGGACCACATTGATGTATATATAGATATGTTGCATTTGGCAAAGGAGCAGTTTTGGAAGCTGATCTGCTTTTCATGACTGCCCTTCTCTGTGAAAAAAATTAAGAGATTTACCCCATGCTTTATTGTAATCTGCTTATTTGTAGATGCAGATGAGTTCAAAAAGGAGAAGTATATTTATACTCATGCACTTCACTGTATATCAGAATCATACTGACAAATTCTACAGTATCCTCCCCTCCACTCCTTTCCATGGCCCTGCAGGAGAGGCAAGGCAGACAAGGCAGTCTGAGGAGCCAGCAGGCCATAACTCCTCTCCTCCAGACAAGCGACAATTAATCACATTCTCCAGCGAGGCAGGTAGTTCTTGTCCTTTAACACTGAAGGAAACATAAAGCTCCTTTCTCTGAGCACTGATTGTCCAGTTGATACTGGAGCTCTCAGCAGCAGCTACTGAGCTGCCGAGATGCTGAAAAACAAGGTAACCCAAACCCTAAATATGCCACTCTTCTGCTGTTTTATTAACCCTTATTTTTCAAGGCAGCGATGAAAGAACAACCAGAGGCTGGAGGATAATGTTTATTGCCATTTTTTCCCACAAGGACAAAAGCTGATCCTCCTCTGCCAGTGGTTCAAGACCCCTGGGGGTCATTCAGGCTCTGACCACAGCAGCCCTGCTCACAGGGAGCCAGCCCCACTCGTGTCTGATGAAGAGACATCCCCCTCCTTTGGAATAGGAAGGAAGAGAACAAGCCACAACACTATCACTACTGTGGGACTAAGAAGAAAAGGATTATTGCTCTTTTTTTTGGTTTTGCTCTCAAGCAACTAACCTTTCTGTTTTAGTTTTCTCCATATAAGCGTAACTCATTGATTAATTCTGAAAATTACATAATGCTTTTGAAGGGCAAAGAGAGACCAAAGAGCATATCCAAAATCTGGGACAGCCATAGTTCATCTGTTTCTTATGGCTCTTTAGCACGGGGTTTATTTCCAAGCAAGTCACTCACACTTCAGAACGTAAGAGATATTTTTGTAACCCTTCCAAAAACCCTTCCACTAAGATGAAATGATGTCCCCCTTGGAGGGGGAAGGGATGACAGATATAATTTCAGAAACCCACCTTCCTGGAAAAAAAAAGATTGAGATATTTTAGTTGCTGAAGATTATTTAACCCAGAATTGCTGAACTGACAAACTTTTACATGGCAACTTGATCTCCAGGTTGAGGGAGTCCCTTGTTGGCTTTACTAACTCAAGTGAAAGCCCAGTGAAAGAAGAGAACTGCAGGAAGGACGCGTGAAATGAGGAGCCTTGCTTGTTGTAGAGGTACCCTCATCTCACTTTCACACAGGCTCCAGCCTCCTGTCAACCCAAAAGCCGACAAAAGGAACATTTCAAGCATGTAAGCCAGAAGTGTAGGCAGAAATGGGTGATGATTGGGCATGTCAATAATGTCACACTGCTGGAAAGCTGCCCAGTACGTGGTGAACAGCTGCTCTCCCAATGACTAACCACACAGGAGGAGGGAGATCATAAAATTCTCCATTTTCACAGAGGAGGGTACTGCTCCTCCTGATGTCACCTCTTGTAATGAGCTTCTCTTTGTCTTTCCAGGTCCATGTTTAATAGCCCAGCCACAATGTTTACAGCAACAACATATCACCTAAGTGTGAACATGAAGTGTGCCAGTGTTTTGCCTTCAAAAAATTGTTTGTCAGCAGTGCTGCACTGCAGATGTGGATGGATCAGTGATCAATGAGTTAATTTCAGAAAGTTCTGAAAACAAAAACAATATATAAGAGCAGTTTATAGGTATTCTTCCTACTACTTTTCAGTTACAGAGAAGAATACAGTGATGCTGTTAATTTCTAATAAACCCAACTCAAAGTTCAGAGCTTTGTCTATAGAAATGATCACTTCAGTAAAGGAATCACAAAAGCCTAGAGCCAAAGAGGCCCCGAGGCAGTAGAAACCAAGATACAAGGTGCATCAGTTTGCATGTATCTCACATGTGCAACCACAAATTCTGAGAGGAAATAAAAAATTAAAAATTCAGAATAAAATACAGGAAATTATTTTTATTTTATTTAGAACTCCCGAGTTAGTCCTTCCAAATGCAATGCTATTTCCCATATGTTTAAAGATGATAGTAGGCAGGATAACATCCATAAAGCACGACCATACAGCTTTCATCATCTCCAGTGTCTGAAAGCCCAGCCCATGCCAGGACAAAATGGCTGGTGTTTGCCTCTAACCATTCCAGTCATCCTGTTTTTGAGGATTGCAGTGATAAACAATTCCCAGAAGTATACTGTAATTCTGCAGCACTGATGAGCCCAATATCAATGCCTGTGTTAAGGGCAAGTTCAAAGACTCTTCAGTGTTTGCTTGATAAGCTTCTCAGAGAGGTCATAAACTAGGACAACTCGACTACTGTACTCTTCATGCAAATTTTCTGGGTTTTTTTTCTTGTTTTTGTTTTTTTATACTTTTATCATCAAGATCTCATTTTAGGGAACCTTCTTCAGCTGCCTGGGATGACCTAAAAGGAAAGGCACACATGCAGCTGAAGTTGACACACACATACTATAGCCTGTGAGTCTAAAGCATGTTTTTGGTTAAGGACTCTTACCATACATGAGTAAAAGGTTTTAACGGGGCGAAGCATAAAGCTCTTACAGGACTGAAGACAATACAGAAATGGAGTGGAGAATATTTGCAAGGCTTAGATCCAGTAGGAAAGTTGTTATAGGAGACGCTTAGGGTAGCTCCTGGTGATTGTCTAGTACCTGATCATTAGAAGTAAACAAAACCAACCAGATGAGGACCTTGGTGTTACCTCATCCTCCAGAGCTAACTGCTGCTGCTTAAATCTCTAAAATCACCGGTGGTGTGGTGGTGTCATCCTGGCCCTGCACGTGGCAGGGAGTGGAGGTGACCAGGTTCAGCCCCAGGGATGCAGTGCTGCCCAAAGCATCCATCAGGACAGCTCTGGCTGTCACAGTCAGCTTGGGACAACCCTTCCGCAGCCAACTCCTTCCAACAAGCCATCTACAGAGTCTGAAACAGTTCCAGTAGACTCCCTCACTGACACAGGAATGCTGTTCTACCACACCAGCCTTTTTCATTCAATGGAGCAACAAGACAGAAGCAGTTGCTAGTGTCAATGAACCATTTCCAAAAAGCTGCTCCAGTAAAAAGTGTCAGCTGTACCCATACTGGTCAGACAACACCAATCCCCCTAGCCAAGAGCAAGACAGGCCTGCCTAGGTCCATCATAGCTCCACAGGTCTGAATAAATGGCAACTTTGTGGGGGATCAGCTGCTGTCTAATGCAGGGCCCACAGGCTCCAGCAAAGATCTTTAAGCAGCCTAAAGACCCAGAAGCAACCAGAGTTGCCTGAGGCCATCACAGGCATCAGACACAGATTATTCATCATGAGAAGACTCAGAGAGTCCCTGGCTGTCTCTGAAGGGTTGTTGTTGGCTGTTCCCCAGCCCTGTGGAGCAGAGACAGGAGCAGGATCCAGAGGTGCCATGAGTCAGAATCACCAGGAGAAAAAGCTACCTGAGAGGCTGCTCTAAACAGGAAAAACAAAGTTAAACCCCAAAAGATTTCATGGCCAGTTTTCAGTTTTATAGCAGAAATTAATTCAAGCAGGGGGCCAAGTCAAACCATCAGGATAGCATTAAAGAGAGATGAAGAAACACAGCTGGGTGGGCATCTCCCTCCTCCACAGCAGTGGAGGGACAAAAGGGGTGGTGGCAGTAGGAGTATCCAGGATGGCTCTGAAGGGCCCTGTCAGCACCCACGTATTGCCAGAGAAATTTCAGCTTTAGCCGTCCTGTAGGACACATGCAGAGCTCTGGGCCCAGAGGAAAGACCAAGTATAAATCTCTCTTTCCTTTTGTTCATCAGCAGCTTCTCTTAGACCGTGCATACCTTCCCCAAGTCTAACTGCTGAATAACCAGCCAGAGCACATAGATCAGATCTCACACATAAATGCTTTTCATCTCAGAAGATCTCACTTGGGCAATGTCATTAAGTGCCAAGGTTTTGAAACTTTACCCTCCTAGCACTCCTATTTGTACCCAGGGTGATATGTAAGGAGAAGAACATGTAAATATGGGGGATGAAATTATTTACTGTAAGGCTGGTGTTGTTTTGTTGTTTGTTTTTAATTTAAACTGATTTTTGCAGTGCCAATTCCACCTAAAATATTTGCTCAAGTGCATAAATGATGGATAAAAAGCTATTTCAAACAACCTACAGCTACTCAGGGCAATGTTTAGCTTAGTTGATCGTTAAGTACTCTAGAAGTTTAGGTTAATGTAGATAGTCAATATAAAAGATAGTGATGTCAACCTCTCTCGTTTATTCAAATATCCCCAGTTCTGTGAGCCTCAGATCTTCCCTTACAGGAAGAGAAATGAAAACAAAGAGGAAAAAGGAGAGGAAGGGAAATCCATTCTGATACACAATTCTCTGTGGACTTCCCAACAGATGCTCCTCAGAGAGGGGCTGGCCAAGCCTGAATACTGGAACAGCCAAGCATTTATATATATGCATTTATTTATAATGAGGATTACAGAATATTCCAACTGGAAGGGACCCTAAAGGATCATCAGAACCAGCTCTTAAGTGAATGACCCATACAGGGATCAAACCCATGACCTTGGCATTATCAGCACCAGGCTCTGACTGGATGAGCTATAGAACCTTGCCAGACATCAGAAAACATGGATCTAAAGGAACAACACATCCACCCTGGTAGTCAGCATTTTGACCATCCTTGAAGCTGTGGAATATTTTTAAAGTCACAAATTTTCCACTATATGTATATTTTGAGGTTTCAAAATGTTATACTACATTTCCCATTTCTAAAGCAATATCATCAGCAATGAAAGCTTAACAATTTTTGAAAAAATACATTGTCAAAATTGAAGCACAGCAAATCAGCTTCCCTGGATTTTACTGGTGGGTGGATGAAAAGGATTGAGAGGGGACATGCTGTTGATTTTTATTTTTTTCAGCTGTCCTTTCAGCTAATGCTGTAAAAGAAACATTTTTTGAAATCTCCACAGCTCTTACGAAATAGAGAAGAAAAAGAGCACAACCAAATCAATCACCCTTCAGCTGATACCACTGCAGAATGAAATCCATTCAGAGATCTCCTGGAAGCAGAACAACACTTCTGAGTTGCAGCAAATCAAATCTGGTGATAAAGGGGCTGCTCTCGCTTCCTCCCTCCGTGACAAACAGAAGCACAGGTTATCTGTTCTAGCATAGTCAGAGCAGCTGGAATTAAGCAAGTCAGTTTTTATTATCAGTCCACCTTCCCAAAGAAGTCACTTCACACAACTGCCTTCACAGGTGATTCTATCTATTTTTCTACCTTGCAAAATAACTTACAGTTTTCCAGGTCAGTTTCAATGAGGTTTTGACAGAACGGTAGCAGTTATAAAAATGCTGTCTGGTCAAGTTCTGTACATGTATGGATGGTAGGGCAGAGGAAAAATAATGTTCGTGCAGAGGGAAATTTCCTGTGTTCCTTTATTGGACACAAGAAGATGCACACATCTAGCACAAAGCTACAGGAAATCAGATTTCATAACTTCTACTCATTATGGCACTACTCTTTTTCCTACAGTTGTGAGATCTCAAAAGATTACAGAATCTCAGGCAAACAGAAAGATGCATTTTGCACTGTATCAGCAGTGATTTTTTTAATATAAAATATCAATTTTGGAATATAAAAGTATCTGGGGTGACACAGTAATTTAACAAATCTCCAATGAAAACACATATACTTGATGAAATTAGAGAAGGGTCCAATGACAAAATCTCTACTTGGATTTTATGCCTCCAACCGTCTCTGTGTATGTTCTTATCAGGGATTTGGCTTAGAACAATCTTTGCTGTGCATATAGGATATGTATTGTGGAATATACATGAAAATGATGACAGTAGTCACATCTTTGGCAGGTGTCACTTTTCACTTACCAACATGTTTCCTTAAACCTGTCCAAATTTTTATTCTGAGTGAAGATTCTGGTGTGTAAAATGGAAACCGTGTCTTTTATTAGGTCTTTAGCCTCTAAGTAACACTGTTTTACTGGGTCTCTGAATGTATTAAAAGTAGGAAAAAAACAAACAGAAGTATATGCATTTTTAGTCTACAGTTCAATAAAAGAATCACATTTCTCAACATTGTGAGTATTGGGCTACAAATTATTACTGAAAGTTGTATTTCTTTTTATTCCCTCTGCAGGTTACTGGGTGAAGAACTGCATTTTATTTTTGTATTCTAATAATAATTGTATTTTTTCTGTTGAAAAAAACCCAAGCTCTTTTAGCTAAAGACGAGGTTATCTAACCATCCTTTATCTGGGGCAATCAGCCATCACAAAACAATTCCTGGGAGTAAACACCATAGTTAGAGACGTGCAAACAAAAACCAGCATTATAAATGATAGCACCACACATGAAAGAGAAAGAAATCAAAGGCATTACTACATGAAGCAAATCTGTATTATGCCTCCCACTGAGTTGTAATATTTTCCCTGTACTCTGCTTTGGGGGCTTGGTGTTTGTTTGTATGTTTTTCTTGTTTGGGTTTGTTTTTTTCTCTTAAGCAAAGCCATATGTACCAACAGGGTAAATCAGGTAAAACCATTATTTTATTTTAAATTTTGGAAATGGTATAGAGTTTTGTGTCTACCTCTCTTCCAGCATGCCACTGTAATAAGTCTCTCAACACAGATATCAAGATAATTTAATAGAATTTAATGTTAAAAAACCCACACACAACAAAAAACAGTGCCACACACATTTTAAGATTTTGTCAAGAGTGTCTTAAATTCTGGAAAACAACCAACCAACCAACCAACCAGTGTCAGTCACACAAAATCAAGTATAACTTTCCTGTTAATTTGTGACAAGGTTGCCTTTATGTGAACAGTCAGTTAAAGCCTTAGGCTTTGGGAATGGGCATTAATCTGCTAGAGGCAATGAAGCAGTGCTGATCTGCACCAGTGCTGATTTGGCCAAATATCTGGAAGAGACAATTACTGCCTCAAAACAAAAGGTCTCTTTGCTGAGAGGAAGGGATCCTGTTGAAAAGTTACTAGCTGAGCAGCACATCATTTCTAAGTTTTATTCATGAATCACCCTCAGGGAAGATTCACAAATATACCTTTAATTAAATGCTTTTCCATTATTCCACCAGCCCAAAAACATAAAGAGAGGAATTAATTACATAGGGACAGACCTTGAATCCATTAGTTGTTAGGGATGCCCTGTGTATCAAAGACGAGATACAATATGTAAAATAGCATTAATATCATTAAAGCTTAGAGTCATTTCAGCTACTGGTAAAAGTTTAAAAAAAATTTTAAAAAGCACATTCCCTGAGAAATGTAAATGGATTTGCTTTCTGAAAGACTGGTGTGAACCTACATGTAATCAATCAGCTCTGTTGCTACAGCTGCACTGTCAGAAGTGTAAGGGTAGATTTACTGTAGAAAGGTACCCAGAAAGAGCTGTGACAATGACACAACAATGCACCAGAAGCTCTTTCCCACACGTATGGTCTCCATCAATTAAAACCACAATTCACCAACAACATCAATAACAAAGTAAGGCTCCTGAAAATTCAGCAGGAAAGTGGAACACGACGTGGATGCTGCAAAACTCCCTCTGCAGCCAGGCATAGCAGCCCCATAAAAGCTACGGAGTACTAGGGACTGCTGTAATTCACTTGTCCCTCCCCTTCTCTTTATATTGTCTTTATATATTGGTGCAAGCTATATATCCATCATATATGGGAGAAATGTGGGTTACTGGGCATGGGATAATCTATTTTATTGTATGCTCTCATGTTCTCCAGTTTCTTCTTCCCACATCTGTTTTTCTTGGCTCTGTGTGTACAACAGCTGCATATTTGGGGACACCAATTTAAAACAAAGGAGAAGTATTCCTTTCTTTTCTTATAAATCACTCTTCAGATGGTATACAACTCCAGAAATTCAGATAATTAGGCCACAATATCAGTTATTTTTTTCACAACAGAACAAATCAGCATTATTTCCCTGGAGATATTCCCCCCTCTATCTAAAAATCCAATTGTTTATATCTACTTCTGCCCCATTAATTAGTGTCCAGTCTTTTATACGGCTCATTTCATGCCTTATCATTATCACTTTCTGGACTGGAAAGAACCTGAACAAACAATAGGAATTACAGTTCTAAAACAAAAGGAATGGAAATACATTGTGGTTCATAGAGAGGATGGCAGGATCCATGTTCCTTCCCTGAAGAAGGATAAAGATATTGACCCCAGAGCAATTTCAGCCAGCGTGATGCTGTTGCTTCTCAAAAGGCAATTCTCAAGCACAGAGAGTGAACATGACAGGAGCACGTCACCATCAACACAGAAGAGCTGACAGAGCATCAGCTCCTCTGAATCCCAAGCCTGTGTATTCCTCATTTTCTAAACCCTAAAGTCTTCATTCAAGCCACGTTACTGCTCAGCTTAAAAGGAGTTACCATCAAGGAGATACACAGCAAGGTTTAAATGACAAAGTAAAATATGCAAACATTACATCTGCCATACCATTAATAATTCTGTAATAGAAACCAAATTATATATAGTTAACATTTCCGTGCTTAACCATTTCATATTTATACAACAAAGTGAAGATACTGTGAAAATGCTACACAGAAAGTTTCTTCTGCTCATGTCTATGAGACAGTTAAGAATGTACAAAGAATGTGAAATTAAAACCACTAACCCTGTGCCAAATGTTATGGATTCCATTAGTTTAACACCCTTTCCAAAATATTTCATAAAAATCACAATGCAGCTTCACACCCAATTCATTAATTGCCCCTCTTTTGTTAAGCACCAGGCAGCCTGCAGGCCTTCTATTTGTTTGTTTTTTCTTAATTCAGAGACTGAGGGGGCATCTGAGGTGCTCTAATAACAGCCCTGTGCACAATCTAATTTTTCCAGTCTATACAGTTTGACTGTTTAATTTTTTTTGAGGGGATAAGTGGTGTTCTTTGAATTCATGTGCAATAAAACATGGCCAGTGCTCAAGAGACAAGTACAGCCAAATATTTGGTTATAAAAGACAGTACTGGCCAGACTATTTTCTACATGAAGTGACTCCTGGATATGGTAGGAGCACATGGTAGCAGCACTGCATCAGTCCAGTATGGCAGCACATGCCTGACATGCCGATTTTCAAACTGAGGGCATCCATTAGAAAGCCATGTACAACGAGCATCAGGTGAAACCTCACAATCCGTCTAAAGAAGACAATTTTAGGCAGCCCCATATGTGTGTGCTCAGCCCAGTGCTTTTCTAATCCTGCTGTTACTTAGAGGAGACCATACTTTACCACAAACCTGTTAGAAGCACCATGGGTGGTCTCCAACTTCCCAGGATGCTGAAAGCTGCTTGCAAGCAGGTCTGCTGGCTCCATTCAAACAAACAAACAAACAACCCCCTAACAGTTCATATCTTCTGGTACCATCAAGACAGGCTCATAGAAGGTCTTAACTGATGCCAAATACCAATGGTCTTTGCACTGCACAAATCCCCAAAGGCAAAATCCAATCACACTGAAGTTGTTTAAAAAA
>VYXD01004165.1:997644-1027144 GCA_013397195.1 Hylia prasina | reverse complement strand
AAAAGACAACCCCAAAACTTTCTTGGAAATGGAGCTGCAGATGAGCTGGAAAGGAAAAAAAGAAAAAAGGTGAGAGATTTCTGCTCTGCCATTTGCCTAACCCTCATTCTCTCTTGCCACCTGATGGCTTTGCCTTTCAGCATGCACACTACAACATTTTGCAGCTGCTCAAAGAGAAACTTCCCCCCTCAAACAGTGCACACCAACAGTAGCTGGGGAGTTCTGGGAAGCAGCAGCTGGGGGGATCAGCACTGACAGGCTCAGTTGAAATGCTGAGGCATCTCTCATCACAGCTGCACAGAGCCAGATCCCAGGGTTGTTAATCAAGCACAAGTCAACAGGAGCTTTGCCCAATTAAGTAACAGAGTTTGGCTCATTCCAGCAAAGGATTACACCACAACAGCAGAAGCCCTTCAGTACCCAACACTGAGGTCAACACCCCTCTTTCCTCTACTGGTTAACTCCCTTCCTTTATCTTCTTCTCTACTAGTCCTGAATAAGAGGATTTAAAGACAAACTGTGAAGTGATGCTGAGAAAAGCAGGGATGCAGTCCAAAGGAACATGGGGCATTTGGTTTTTAGTTCTCCTTATCTCAGTTTTACTACCCGCCCTACTTGCACCATGAAGTTCCCTATTTTCCCCCTCTCCCCAAATAATTAGAAAACAACAACATTTATGTCCCTGCTGAAGCCTGACCCCAGCATCCTCAGGTGTACTCCAAACGCCTGTGTAGCCTCCCAGTCACATGCAGCCTGGGTCAGTTTGTGTTTCCCCTCCTGAGATTTTTCTCTTTCCCTACAAGGGGGCTCTCACCAAGGTTGGCTGACCTGCTGAAGCCTGATGTGTCTGGTCTTTGATAAAATCCAGTCTCTGGCTCTTTGCAAGATACAGAACCTTAGTTAAGGGAGGGGAAAAAATTCTTCTCCAAAAAATGAAAATATTAACACAATTTTTTTAAAAAAATAAGCAATGTATCTTACTAAGTGGCTGAAGTGTGCAGACACCATCCCAAACTGCAGAGAACATCATGAAAAAGTATCCTAGTCAGGAAAGCACATATTGCAGGAAGAAGCGCCATGCCATATTTGCCCTAATCCCATATTACCTTCTTGGATCTTTGATTATTGGAAAGACTACTTTCTCTCAAGAATCTGAAGGTCTGATCTTACACGACAAGATACAAGGGCACAGTAAATTAGAACAGGTTCAGTGAGAAAGTAAACCAAAATAAATTTCTTGTTGAGTGTCTACTGCTAGTCACTGAGAAGACCTACAAACTTTTATGATCAAACTTATTTTGCAGCAAAATTTGTTTAAAACCAGCTTCCAATACCAGTTTTTCCATAATGCCTGACTGCAGGATTTTCAAGCTCTCTCATCAAGAGAAAATGTTTCTTGTCCCTTCTCCCCTTAAATAAGAAGGCTGAATAACCAGACATACATTTAAATTTTTCTATTCACACTGATTTTCAGAAGTGAGTGCCACGATGATTTACATGTACACACTGCCTGTGGTCCCTCTGAAACCAGTGAGATTAGTCTCAGAGTGGAGAACCAAGCATGTGCATAAATCTTTGCAGGACCTCAGCCAAAGAGGCTGTTTTATTGGGAAACAATAAAGGGATGCAGGCTTGTGGTAACTCTGTGAGCCAAACCCTGTCCTCAGAAACACATTGATTCCTCTTTGGGGTATGGGGTTCAAACACCCAGCCCTGGAAAGTGAGGCAGAGACAGGCATGAGCCCTGTGCCACTCCACCCGCAGAGGGAAGAGTTACAGTCCATGAAGAAGCTCCTCACTGTGAGGACACAGAGGCACACTGGTGTGATTTAGGTGCAGTTTTGGCTTAACACTCCAGGAAAACACAATCCTCTGTGGTCTCCTTGGCATTCCATGGCTCTCATTGCTATGGGGGTCACATAACAGGGATGTATCCAGGTAGGTTTGAGAAGCACGTGCAACTTTTTTACAGAGGATAATGGATAGCCTACATTATTCATAACATAACTGATTTCAATTGCATTATGCTTTACTTTCCAGATTTTCAAACAAGGACATCCTAATAGGACTGTACAGGTATATTTCTTCTAAAATTCATGATCTACACCGGAATTAGATGTCTTCCACCAAAATACTTATTAAAATTAGCACTACACATGCTTAGATTGGGGTCTAAAATGTCATGGTTAAAATGTTGTCTACAACAGTTACATCTTCTATTTATCTAAGAGGAACACAGAGAATAATGCAAAATTTTAAATTAATGACAAGGACGAAAATATTTCTCAGGAAAACAAGCAGCGGTACAGATCTAAAAGCTCTTGTACTGTAATGTTCGATTGTTGCTAAATGAAATAAAATAAATAAAATAAAGGTATGCTTCTGAGTTAACCCAAACCATCTGTGTAATAGTAAAATGGAAGGGGGAAAAAAAGCACCAAACAAACCAACAAGAGAATTGCAAGGGCAATGGAGAATGGCTGGGAGAGGATATGAATTTAATTCTCTCTCTTCAAATTCAAAACCATGTTTTCCTTCCCCAGACATATGCTTCATGTGCAGTGGCTTCACAACATTTCCTTTGGAAAAAGAAAACCTTGCATGTAAACACACTTGCATTTGTCACTCTCTACACCAGGACACAGCTAATTCAGTAAATGTGTTCTAGAGGCTATCACTCATAATCCACAGAGAAGAAAACACTGATTTTCATCTTGAACCAAAACCTGACATGATCTTTTGTCCCTTCTATTGGAAGAAATCCCCACCACAACCCCCACCACAAACCCCAAATCAAACAACACACCATGGTAATTGCAGACCCCCACACAAAAAGAAAGCAAAGCTGAACTAGATTCTTCATTCTGGACACCCAAAAATCTGCTCTCTTCCCAGTATAAAGGTGAAATTTTCCTTGAAAAACAAAGCAGAAGGGAATGTTCTTACTAGGCATTATCAAGTGTTCACCCTGTATTTCAAGAACTGCTTTTATAAGACAACCAAGTTCGGATTTTTTTCTTTCCTTATATTCACAAGACAATATTAGATGTTGATTAAAACCAGTTCAATCAACTGGAAAGGGTCCATCAACATCAGCATCACAAAACCAGGCTCTGAGACCCTGTTCTACAGTGCTGGAGAAGAAAGAGGCTCCTTTAAAATCATCCAAGCAAAAAAAAAGTGCAAAAATAGGTATTCATGAATTGTTATTGTCCAAGATAGAATAGTAGAGGCTGAGGAGAACAAACAATATAAACAGAGAACACATTTTTCCCTGCCTGCTTCACAATAGCTAAGATTCTTTAAAAAAAGAATAGGTAGAAAGATAAGACATGCATGCCTGATACTGAAGAAAAGACTGTTTGTACCCAGCACACTGGATAAATTGTTCTAGAACAGTTCAGCCATGTCAAGAAATGATCCTTTCATGCTGCCAAGGTCAATTAGACCCGTAGCCAGTGTTAGCCCAAAAGGTCATCACTGCTCATATATTTAAAATAAATTCACCTGTTTTCTCCTAGAACTTCACAAACTTAGCAGAGACCAGACAGGTAGATTTTAGGTGTGATATGCTATGGTTGGCATGTATTTTACTGATAGATCAAGAGCTGCAGGCAGTATTTGGCCCAGTCCTAAGATTATGGCAAAGCCTGTATGCTGCTGCTGCAGCCCCCAGTTACAGGCAGAAGCAGGAGGGTGACAGATACACCTACAAAAAGGGAGGCTTGACCCCTAAATTCCCAATTCTTGGTTAAAATTTCACTTCATTCCTGCTGTTCAAGACAACATTTGTTTTAATCTTAACCTGATCTCTGGAAGACCCCCTAAACATAGCGAGGAAAAATTCATATAAGAGTATTCCCATGGAAATTCATTATACAGGTGCATTCTAAGAAGTAGTTTACTTAAACAGGAAAAACAACAACAATGCATTAAGATGTAAATTAAATGCATGATTGTAGTTAGTCTTCCACTCAAGCAATTTCTATTGTTATTTTGATTACTGATCAACAGAGAAATGCTGGAAAGCAGAAGCCTGTAAACATCTGCTAATCAATTATATTATTTGTCTAATTCCATAGTTTTGCTTAAAAATACTGATTTCAGCGGAAATTTATAGCTAAAATCATCTGATGTTTGCATTGAAATGGGGATGGAGCACATTGTGGCAAAAATTAGTTCAATAGTTTTGTGGTCCTCACCTGTGTGCATAAAGAGTTCATAAAGAAACAAATAAATAGGAACACCTGAAACATCCAGGGGGAGTTACTTCACAGATTCATCTTCTTTCCAAATTTATAAGCTGCTCTTTTGAGACAATTGCCTTGCAGAGTATATAGGGAAGAGAAGGCTCAGGTGTAATGCCTCTCACACAACATTAAAGAAATAGCATTCAGCTATACCATGATCCCCAATGCTATTTCACAACAGCTCTGGCAAAGAGTCCCAATTCTTACAGAATTGTTGCCTGCAGACAGTGAAGTTTCTGTTCTTGAGGTTGCTTTTTTTCTGTAGGAGGCCTATGTGTAATTATGCCCACACTTCCATTGCATATTCTAACTAGGCAGCATCCCTGTCCAGAGCAGAGGAAAACTCAGGGCAGCCAGTGGAATTAAACTATTTTAAACCCGCTGTAGCTTGGTCCCATGAGGTGTAGTTAACAGATATGCCCTGTTGCTAATTGGCTGTCTGGTCTCATCTGTCCACAGTTGAAAGATAAAAGTGTAGAACAAATTCTTCTAGAGTTTAAGGCCAGAAGACACTAAAGTTCAATTCATTTTCATGTGAGTTTTTATCCAGTGTTTTCAGAACCTCAATACTGAGTAGATTTCTCCTGAACCATTTTAAGAAACTTCTGTAGAAGCTTCCTCCCCCAATGAACTTATTGAAAATCTACCGACTTACAAAGAAAAATAAAAAGAATAAATAAATAAAGCACCTTGGAAATCACAAATCCCTTTTGTGTTCCACAGTTTGCCAGCAGTTAATGACATTACAATGGCTTAGGTGAGAGGGTAACAGCATATCCAGTGCTCAAGAGAGAAACAAAGAGAATGAAGAGGGAGGGAAAAGAGCCTTTTCGTCAGTGAACAAAAATGATGACAGAAATCAAAGTGAAACTAAATCAAAATGTGCTGGGAACCTGTAATATTGGCAAAAATTGAAGAGCCCAGGTACTCCTGTGCTGAAGCCAGGCCTGCTGATTTTTGAGATTTTCTGTTAAGTGCACCCGCCAATGATTACTCATTGAGAAAATTTTGTATTCATACTAGAACTAAAGTGATTGTACTGTGCACTTACTGTCCTGCCTCGAGGGTGCTCTGGTAGAGCTGAAGGCTTGAACAAGCAGTGCTGAGACCCACTCTACCTTTCCCAGACACAGGCTGGAAGCTCCTCCCTGTGCTGGTGGAGCACAAGGACGCAGAAGGTGCTGAACATCCTGCACCTGTGTTCCTCTGCTGCACGCACACAGCTCTTGTTCACTTCAAACAATGACTTCTGGCTCAAAGCTTGAGAGCCATCCCAGGCCTCCTTCTGCTCCCAAGCCAGGACACCCAGTTTTCTGCACCACTGAGCTGCAGAAGCCAGCACAGGGGGTGTATCATTTCAGAGGCCCTGTCAGTGCTTCCCTTCCCACCTCCTCTCCTCCCAACATCCATGGCCACACAGCCATGAGCAACCCTCACCAAACAGGCACCAGGGCAGGAAAAGCAGAAGAGGTCTTTTTTAGCCTATGGATATCTGGAGGAACTGAGACGAGGCTGAGGGGCACAGCCTGGGGAAAGATCCAATGTCCAGCTGCCTGTATTGACATGGGAGTGATGGAGGAGATGGAGCCATACTCTCCCATCAGTGCTGGGCAGGATGGGACACTACAGCTGAAAGCTGAAACAAGAGTCAGACTGGATATCAAGAGCAATTTGCTGTCCATGAGGGCAGGCAGGCAGTGGAAGAAATCATCAGACAGGCTGTGTAAGCTCTGTTGCTGGAGGCTTTCAAGAGCTGTCGGGACAAAGGCTTGACTAACATGGTCTGGTGTCACAGGTGACCCTGCTTTGAGCTGGAGCTTGGACGACAGACCTTCTGATGTCCATCCCAACCTAAATGCCTTTGGACCTTTTGAAGGAAGTAAGTTCAAGGCTTTGGTTTACATAAAGACCTGCCTTCTCTCTGGTGCATCAGAGATGTGATTTCAGGATAAAGCAAATATTTTCTTCTTCAAAGTACTCCCAGTCCGGCATGCTTTGTAAAGGTGAAGGCGTGGGTGCCCTGGACCCTTGTGTGGGAGCAGCTGAAGAGCTTTCAGAAGACCAGGTTGTGCCATTTTGAAACATGGGCAAGCTCTGGCTGCTGTCACATGCATGGTGACCTTGTTGTAGTTCAATGCAAGATTTTTTTGGCATTGCCAGGCAGTCGTGCCATTTGTTGCTGACAAAACAGAATCCAGACCTGTTACAGGCAAAAAAGCCTTAGAGTCTTAATTGTTTAATGGCAAGATTCTCAGCAAACACTTACCTTGTAACACAATAAAAATGCATTTTTAAGGCATCTCTGATAGACAATATTTAAAAATGGCCTCCACACGAAAAGTACTTGCTGACGACTACACACCATGTCAATTAAAATGTAAGTAGATGTGAAACTATTTTAGCAGGAAATACAATGTGTTTTTGAACAGCCCATAATTTAAGATCAAAAAACTGAGAGTGACTGTAGGGCTCACAGCCCGTCACTGGTTTGAATTCAAGTAACTGTTAACAAAGCTGGTTGTCTCAATCCAGCAAGTCTCATGCTATGTCTTACCTACCTTATGGATCCCCACCACTGCACCTAATCTCCTTGCCATGATTCTCCACAGCATCGTAGGATGGTTTGTGTTGGAAGGGGACCTTGAAGATCATCTAGTTCCAGCCCCTCTGTTGTGAGCAGGAATGCCTTCAAGTAGACCAGGTTGCTCAGAAAAACCCAGAAACCAAAAAGCCAGAGGCTCAAAAAGGCAAAGTGGTTTCAGCACCACATCAAGGCCGAAGCAAAACCAAAACAGTGTCAAGTGAGATTTGAATTCATTTTCTGTTCACTTCATTTATTTGGTGCGTGAACAGAGGTTCTCATGTTCCTGAGACGGACTCTGAACACAAACATATTCTTTGGCAAACTTCAAAATAAGTGAAGGGGCTTTCCATAATTCAGGCCAGAAAAAACCCATAATTTTTTATATATAAGATTTTGAAATCTCTCTTTAGAAACAGTCTTCTTTTAAATCCCCAGATCAATGCCATTAGCGGACAATACAACTATTAGCATTTGTGACTCTTCATTTTTACATATATTTTGTCTCCTTGAGTACTGCGTTCAGTTTTGGTCACCACAAGATAAATAAACCCCTTTAATTATTAGAGCATTTCCAAAGGAGGAACACGAGGATGGGGAAGGGTCAGGAGGGGAAACCATATGAGGAGCAGCTGAGTGCACTTGGTCTCTTCAGCCTGGAGGAGACTGAGGGGAGACCTCACTGCAGTCTTCAACATGAGGGTAAGAGGAGGGGCAGGCACTGATTTCTTCTCTCTGTGACCATTGGCAGGAGGGAATGGCCCAGAGCTGTTTCAGGGGAGGTTTAGGCTGGATATCAGGAAAAGATTCTTCAGCCAGAGGGTGGCTGGGCTCCCCAGGGAAGTGGTCACAGCACCAAGCCTCACAGAGTTCAAGAAGTGTTTGGACAATGCTCTCAGGCACCGGGTGGGATTCCTGGGGATGGTCCTGTGCAGGGCCCAGAGCTGGACCCGATGGTCCTGATGGGTCCCTTCCAACTCAGCCTATTCTGTGATTCTATGAAGCCAATGTACTCTGAAAGGGTGAGGGGGGAGCTGTCCCTTACAGGCACATAGCTGGATCACCAGGTACCTTCAGGGGAGGTATCAGTCATTAGCCCAAACCTGGGTCCGCAGTGCAGTCATCCTTTATGGGCCCTGCAGGCCGGTGAGCTGCCCACCAACACACACCCAGGAGTGCTCAAGGCACCTCCCTCCCACCTTCCCTGGGGTGAGGGGAGTTCTGGGGTGCAGCTGGCTCTGCCTCCCTGTCTGTAGGGGGTGAGGGCTGGTGAGGGCACTGCCTGTCTGGTACCCACACGCTGGCTGTGGGGCTCTGCGCCAGCTCCGTAAAACTCCATCAGACAAACCCCAAACACGCACCTGGGCATCACACAGAGCAGCACAAACACCTAACAGAGCTCAGTATAACACATAAGGGAGCCTAATACCTTTGAGGCTGAGAAAATTACCACTCATTATGCTAAGTAATGCCTTATATCAGCATGTAAATAACTTTTCTTTGTAAGCAATCACCAAAGCATTCTCAACAGAAAATTAATATATCTGATTTGTTTATGGATTCACCTAATTTAGGGTAGAAAGATTTTTAAACTGAAATTAGATATGAAAGTGTGTCGCCAAAATTTATTTGAGCTATGTGTACAGATCTATTTATACAGACACACACAATTACATGTTATGTCTCTGTGATAGGCTGAATCGGATGTTAAATATACAGTCCTGTGCTGTATGTTACAAGAGATTCCACTCATCTCCCTATTTCTGACAGCCATAGTTTTGGTGGAAAATTAAAAGTTAATTTTGTTTTTTTGTCCTTTTGTCTTTTTCCTTATCAGCAGTGCCTCCGAGGCGTGCTAAAGTATTCTGAAAGTGACCTTCATTTTACTCATATCATCCTGACACAAGTGATTTAGTCTCCATACTTGTAGGAGTAAACATAAGATACACCCACTGACTGACAAATATTTCATCAGAATTCAGCCACACATTTGTTCCTGGGCATGGAGGGGAGGGTGTGTTAGATGATGACCTCATTTAGTAAGGCATCATCATTTAAGTTCACCACAGTATATGGATGCTACCACTGCTTTTTGCACTCTCAACCTGTATCTTCTTGTCTTCCTTTTGCTATATTTTGTGGCCCATACCACGTGCAGCTGCCATGCACTGATGTTGTTGTGATTTCCCAGATGAACACAGATCTTTTAATCAAACCTGACCTGGACAAGGATCTCCACAGTTTCAAACCTACTCCCATATCAAGCAAGCAAGCAAATTTTGGATGCTTGAACACATAGAAGCTAGACAATTAGTGTAGGGAAGAGCACATCCAGCTCTGCTGGGGCTTGTTTTTTCCAGGACAGTAATGGTACCACTGCTCACAATTGCCAAAAACCCTGGGCTATTAAATCCAGTGGGGAAATCTGTGCACCCCCAGCTACTCTCATACAGAAGTCCTTTGCTGGACTGGAGTCTGGAGGGCAGTTGAAACAGCTCTCAATATATTAATTACTTGTGACTTGCACCTGTGAGGTAGTGGTGGTAGCTTAATAGATACAGTACAAATGTGAAAAGCAACAGAGATGGGAAAAAAAAATGATGGAAATAAGGGCTTTAGTCACTGACTGGGGAAAAAATCTTAAGGAAACAAAAATCTGGCACTTAGCAATAAACTGAGTCAAACAGGCTCTTGAAGACATAGAACAACTTTTTCTGAAAGAATTTAATACTCAAACCACCAGAGAATATGTTTAAAAAAAACCCAGATGCCACAGGATTATTAAGAAAAGTGATTTCAGCAGTACCCTATCACACAGACCTAGGCTAGAAAACCACGTGAAAAAGTGAAAGATTGTTGTGGCAGACACAGTAATGACTATGACATTACAGATACAGAAGGAAGAACATATGCAATGGAGATGCTTTATGAGTGCTTTTGGTATAGTATTGGAAAAATAGAGTGTATATAAAAAATAATTTAAAAGACCACCTCAAATGCACCACATTCAAGAAAAGCTTAAGACAGCACTCAAACAGCAACCAAATGAAAACTCAGGTTTGACTGCAGATGACACCCCCACAAACAATTTGTCTGTGTAAGGTGAGGGCACACACCCCACCCCCCACCCCCCCACTCCTGGGGAGAGAGCTGCTATAGCACTCATCTGCATGGCACCAAAACTACTGGATTTTTGAAAGAACTTCATCATGCCCACAGGAGAATGGGCAATAGCTAGTTCTGCCATTTGGCTTGGTGATTTACTGTGCTGCTCACAGCTGCCCGTGATGCTGTGCCACATCTCTCTGCATTACCTCCTCTGCTGCCTCCACAGCAGACAAGAACTAACCCAACTGGAAGTGCCTGTTCACTCCTGGCTTAGCGAGAGTGCCCCAGATGACTCCCTGGACACAGAGTCAAAGCAAGAA
Organism: Hylia prasina; assembly: GCA_013397195.1. Taxonomy (NCBI): domain Eukaryota; kingdom Metazoa; phylum Chordata; class Aves; order Passeriformes; family Sylviidae; genus Hylia; species Hylia prasina. The sequence goes on along the minus strand of VYXD01004165.1, from coordinate 1,016,885 downwards.
GCTTACAGAATTGACCCACTGCTCGTTTAAGTCTGTCTCCTCTTTGCTAAGAGGATCTCCCATCTTCTGCTGAAAGCTTTGATAGAGGGTGCAGAGTTCACGTGCCTCACAAAAAGACCTCGTCATGTGGCATCTTTCTACCACGTACAATGGAAAAGAAAAATCATGTAGGTTCGTGTGAACCTCTCTTTCTGACTCACATTTACCCACTGCCAGGCCTCTGCACGCTGTTGTGGAACTTGACAAGCTATTCTCCTTTTCACTTCAGATCTATGTTTTGACTCAACACCAGCAGAAAAATAGGTCACGAAAAATGACCTGGATACTCAACCACTTAAAGGAGATTTCTCACTAAAATTTAAGGGAGAAGAAAAATTAAGCACTGGCCATTTTAAATTAATATAAAAATTAAAGGAATCTTCCAAACAGCAGGAGCTATTGGGGACCCATTACAACAAAAGTGATACAAGCAGAATCAGGTGACTTGGATTTACATTTAGTTTAGCACACTTTGAATGAAGATCTACCATAGAAGGGAAACATTTTCATTGCAAAATGCTATGACAGTCTTATCATTCAACAATATTACATGGAGGTTTTTACCAAGAAAAAAAACTTGTGAAAAACATATTTTGAGGAGGTTATACCTACCAGAGCCATCTCATCCAGTATGGTGAGAACAGGATTCAAGACCTGGCCACATAGATACAGCAGTTAGGAACATGAGTCAACTTCATGAACTAAATTAGATTGCACAACAGCTTAAAGTATTTGAAAGACATGAGGATAAATCACTTGATCCCTAGAAAACCTGAACTCTTTGCTTGCAAAGCCTCTAGTTACTATTTTGACATATTTAGAAAGAAACAAAAAGTCCTAGCAACAAACCCAGCAGGCATGTAGGTGCCATGTCAGAGAGCATAAGAATGTACTTCAGTCCTGCTGCAAGGACCAGCATATCAGAAAGCCAGGGAGTGGAAGTGATTTCCCAAATCCAGGCACAGAGTGTGCACACACAGAGCCACTTGGTATTTCAATACACAGCTGCTGTGGGAGCACCTCTGTGCTTGTGTGTGCTCTCCCCATCAACACAGACAGGTCTCCTGCAGCAACAGGAGCTGTTGGGAGAAAGAATCAAGTTGGAATTTGGGGATTGCTTGTTTGTTTTGAGAACTCAAACCTAGTCTTGGCTTTGTGTACTTGAACCAGAATCCAATTTCTATTAATCCAGTTAGGGATCAAAACCAGAGCCTGTAACTAATCTGTATAATTTAAATTGTAGCTTTAGTTTTGAATATTACATTCCTCCAACAAACACTTGTTTGCAGAAATTGTTTAGCAAATCCTACTATGTAGCACATAAATCAAACTGAAGTGGAAGCAAAACTAATGAAGGACTAATAGCCAACAAATTAGTCACTGAGCTCTATCCAATGCCTTTTTTCCAACACAACAAAGTATTACACATGAATAATGGTGATACTTCTTTCCGCTCTCCTTGTTTTGTCTTCTTTTAAGAGAGAGGTTTGGTTGATATAGCATCATCTCACTAGTTAAAACATCTTTAATTGCATTATATACACATTTTATGCATACATGTGTCTTAAGTATAACAAATACAAACACATAGTTTGTATTTTCACCTCCATTTTGAAGACACCATTTACAAATTCTTATTATGTAAGCACTTGAAGTTCTGAATGGTTTCTTTTTCTTTCTCTGACACCTGTCACATTCCTGAAGGGCTTATGCTGTGTAAAGGGCCAATACAACTGCAAAAGCTATAATTTCAAGTATTTTGACACATATATAGCACTCAAATTCAACTCAATTGGATCTGAAAATATCATATCGACTCCCACAGGAATTACTTTTTAAAAATTAGATTTATATGCGAAAGAGCAGAATAAATTATATTTAAGACCTCATCTAATACATTAAAAAAATAATAGCTAACTTTATTGAAAAATCATATTTACAGCCCATGTAATAGATTAAAATTTCCAGCCATCCTTATTAATGCTTTTAGTCCTTCTACCCAGTTTTTCCTCCTTATTCCATAATCTTTCCACTTGCTTTACTCTTTAAATGTGTGCTTCTTTTCCCTCTTGCTGAACTAATTCTGCATACCTCCATACATTAAAATTACCCTTCTTAAAAGCCTTCTCTTCTTGATTCCCTCTATCTTTTGAACTATTTTCAGCCCTTTTTCCTGGCCTGTCTTCTGTGGTCTCTCCCAGGTTAGGGCCCAGCCTGCACAGGGTGGTCCTGCACAGGATGGACTCCTCTCACAGCCCTGTGGCACCACAGGGCAGGTAGTCCCTGCAGGGTGCCCTGACCATGCTGCTGCCAGCCCTCCAGGCTGGCTTTGGGTCAGGAGCACCAGCTGCACACTCTGGTTTCCCTCTGCACGTGGGCAGGGAAGGAGCCCCTCTGGCCTCCAAGCAGGGAGAGTAATGGTGTGAGGGATGATGCTGTGGACTACCCCAGCCCCGCAGACACAAGAGTTCAGTCTCAGGCTCCAATTTCAAGATTTATTCTTTCAGTCCTTGCCTTGCTCTAGCTTTGGTTTAATTTCCTCTTCACAGACCTGTTCTTCACCTCATGTATTGTCTCACAAAATGGCACAAGCTTTAGCAGCAGCTTTAAGCTGCAACGCCTCTGTTATTACATGACCTGCAGGAACACAGCATCCTTCCCTGGCCTCTGCCCCATGGTCTGGCACACATTTCATACATGAGGAGGATTTCAGAAGCTCATGGGGCACGCTCAGAAAGAGGGGCTGGATGGTTGTGCCCACTTCAGCTTACAACACCACAGACCACAAACGCCACCAGCTCTAAGAGACTGTCTCTGTTTGAAGCGATACAGAGACACCAAACAGTGGCTGAGCAGAATCCAGCATGCTGTTCCTTGTCTCCAGCCCTCCCAGTAAAAGCTCTTGTACACTTGCAGGTGTTTGCCACATCGGCTTTGTAGGCAAGAGCCTCCAGTGACAAGTTTCCATGCACATAGGCAGAAGCTGGAGAGCACTAAGCCAGAGGACTGTCCTCATGCTCAGCCTCAATGAAAGCCATGCCAGTTTGTCTATTTATGGCTTGTCCAAGTCACCCATCACCATGGCAGCTAAGCACAGAGGGGAAAACGCTGCAGACTGGAGCAGATCAGACAGCAGCACCTGTAAGACGTGACCACAAGACTGTATGTCACATCCTCCCCTGCCTGCTGCCATAAATGCTGACCCATTTATGACTTCTACCTGAAAGCCGTGCACTATGGAAAAGTTTTATTAACATACCAAAACTACTCTCTTCAAAGGTCTTACACTAGCAATACAGGAAGCCAGAACATGAAGCAGGCCAGAAAAAGGCGAAACAATATGCAAGCTAAAATAGAAAACAAATCTCATTGAAATTAACATTGTAAAATACTCTGCAGTGAGCCAAGCCAAGAAGAATGCGTTCAGCTCACACCGTGCCTCAAGCAACTTCAAAGGGGAAAAAAATAACACATTTCAAGTATATACAGAAGCAGCTCAGGTTTGTCATCAGCACAGAAAACTGAAGAATGTGAATTTGGTCCAAAATCAAAACTACAGGACAGAAGGGAGATGCTCTCACAAGGGAGAAAAATACCCTGAGAGTTTTTAGCCTCCCTCCAGCTTATTGACTTAAGTTACATTTCTTCTTCCTTTTATATGCATTGGTATTTCATCAACAGAAAGTTAAACATGTTACTAATACTTAATATTTTCTTTGGCAATTTGCAGCAGGGAACACATGATCTGACATCCAGGCACTGTTGAGTACAGAACTGTAGTGACCCATTTCTGTAAGAATCAGCACCCGTGACCAAAGAGGGAAACACCACCATTTGCAAACAAATAAGTCAGAAATGCCTTTTGAAGGTTTCCTAAAAAAACCCAAAGTCTAAAATTATAATGAGGCTTTCCTTTTTTTTTTTGGTGGGACTGACCTTTTCCCCATGCGGCAGATAAAGAGACTGATCTCTGTTGATCACGCATTCTTATGAAATTTGGGAAAGACACAGCATATGAAACCTGAGCTGCCAAAGGTCCAGGGTGGTTTCTACAGCCTGTGATACTCCAGTTTCCTGAGCAAATCTGTCAGACTGGCACTCCCTGCCCAAAGTAGCTACAGGTCTTTGGACACAAGCAGAAGATATCCTAACCCCAGTCAACCCCTTTTCTGCCTCTCTTACTAGGAAAAGGGATTAACTGGTGGGATAATCAGACATTGTTTATTCTCCTGAAGCCATGGAGAAAAGATTAAGGCCAAACCCCCATAGCAGGGGGGTTGGAACTAGATGAACTTCAAGGTTCCATTCCATGATTCTGTGAAGGCTTTAGTAAGTGGGAACCTAAAGTTAGTAAGCCTGCACTGAGGCACTTAAATGATCTGATTTTTTTTTCTTTTTTTAAACCACTGATCTCCCTGTAGCTCTGTGAATGAATACTCTCTGATAATCCAACCTTTATATGTTTTGAGCCAAGATTAAACGTGCTATTTGAGTAAGAAAATTGTCCTATGGAAAAATTAAAAGTTTGGAAAGAGTTAAGAAAAGGCAATAGCACTTCTGTAAAACCAACTGACTTAAAACTCCAAGCAAAGCAAAAGAGCAAGGAGAAGGAACAGTGAAATATTAAATGCAGTTGCTTCTTCTATTTGCAGATTAATAATTCAAGACCTATATTTATTTATTCATACTAATTGACCGAAGAAGTTGTGCTGTGGAATAGCTGAAGAGAAACTAATTGCTGTCTCATTTTATTTTAACAGTATATTAAAATGCAGACTAGACTGGAGATCTCTTCTTGACTTGTGCTGATGTTATCTGCCCTGAGACACTGGCAGCTGGCCAGGGACTTGCCTACACTGATATTTAGGGCTAACCTTAAGAGTCAGATTAGGTGATTGTGCCTTTGGCTATAATGGACCACAAATGTGAAGCTCATTTCTTTTTGAGATTAATCTTTCCTCCTTTCCATTTTTTTTTCCACTTAAGTTGTGTTATCACTTGTTCAGTCTGTGCAAAGGGCCCCTAAACTAGATGCAAATGAATTTTGCAAAACCCACACAGGACCCCTTAATACCATTGGAATAATTGGGGCTTAACTGCAGTGAGTCCTGCAGCACACTACAAACAGACATTCCCAAGCATGTCTACAGGCTCATAACTAACACTCCCACAAAAAAAATGAGACAGAAAGTGCAATACGCATTCTGCCATAGAGTCCTCTGTCAGTTCCTGATCCTTCAGTGTTTTCCCCATGCAATTTCCATGCTCTCCTGGGAACTATATTGATGGCACTCACTTTGGTGTGGAGAGGCCTTTTTCTTCTCCCTCCCTGCCCTCAGGTCTGGGACCCCTCAACACGCCCTTCCCATCCCAGCCTGTCTCTGGCAGGAAGGCTGCTGCCATGGCTAATGGTGGAGACCTCATGCACGGCAGCTCTTGTCCCCAGGGGCATCACCCCTGCTGCCACAGCATGAGGGGGGCAGGCACAAGGACAGAGCCACAGTCCCTGCACCACGGGCCTAGGCACAGGAGCCAACAAGCCACACCAGAAATCTGACAGTGTTGCAGTATCTCACCCCACACATGTTTGTAGTTGCGCTGTTATGGGCACACCACGCAACCCCCCTCACCAGAACAGCACACACAGGACACCATCAGCAGCACGTGGTGGGACAGCAAAGTCCCCCTGCATCCAGAGCCCAGCATTTAGGCTGGTTCACTCCACACAGCCAAGCAATAAACCACGGAACTGGAGCCCTGGCAATTTACATGCCCTTTGCATAGATACAAATAAGCTCCGAAGGTGAAAGGCAACAGAGGAGCAGGTCCTTTGAGTGCAAGATGCTTTCATCTTGGAGTTTGCTAAGGACAGATGTAAATCCCAGTTGTGCACATTCCTCCTTTGAATTCCTGCACCTCTCCCAGCCCAAACTTTGCCATTTAGTACTCTCATTACCTTGTAAGTCTGCTCCTCCCTTCAGTTTTTCATCCCTCTGCAGAGCAGCAAGCTGTTTCCCTCCCTTCCCAGGAATCTTAATTAACACACATTTTTCCCTGTGTGTCTGTTTCCCCCCACACTCCTTCAGACATACCAATAGCTTCACTCAGGTTTGTTTCAATGCCTTCAAAGTTATCTTTAATTGCATTTTTGTTTTGCATAGGTCACAAGCTGACCTTCACACAAAGCATAGCATGCATCAGAATTTGAGGGCTCATTTTTACTGCACAGGGTAACATGCAGAGCTATACCTGTACTGCTAATTTGGACAGAGATGGCACTGGCTCTTTTAAACTATGATGATTCCATACTTACAACAATCTAGCAACAGCTTTCATTCCTCTGTACATATTCACATGATGCCAAATCTTCCTATCATCTTTCTAGACCTAATACTTCGCTGACTGACCGAAAAAGGCTTTCCTGATTCTCCATCGTTTGATTTCCTCTTAGCCAGCTGACTCACATCAATTCAAAAGATCACTCCACTTGGAGTGCAGATAATAGTTTAAAGACGGAGGAACCTCTTCCTGTTTGAGGTCCAGATGGGACCTGAGGGAGGATGGACGGATGGACACAGACTAAGCGTGTTCCCTGGCTCTGAATTTGAGCTTGCCAGCTCAGCAAGCAGGCAGAGCAAGTGCAGGACAGCTTGTACCATCATATAAACTTGCTTTCACACATAGCTTATCGCCCTTTTGTTTTTACACGTCTTGTTGCTTTTCTCCTTTGACCTCCGGGAGCCTTAGCAACCTTCCCTGGGAATTGCTCTAAGGGGAGCAGAGAGTTGCCACCTCTGACTCTGGAGCCCAGTGTTATCTCCCTTCTGATACCAGCAATGGGGTGAAGAATCTGGAAATTCATCCAGGAGGCAAATAAATAACTTAAATTCCCTCTGACCTACAACCTCTGCTCGAAACCTTGGCAACAGCTCTCCCTCAGGACCCTGAGGGACCACTGAGTGGGGCCGGGGAGGGGGCTGGGGAGCAGCTCTGTGCCCTCCCCTGGGTTGTGCCCAGCTGACAAACGAGACCTTGACTCCCAAGTCCCTGTAAAATCAACCAACAAAAACAAGTTACTGGGGGTATATTCGGTCACAGAAAGCAGATTACAAATTACCCACCTGCAGCAGTTGGAAACAAGATTATTTGTGACATAACAGATTGTCACCATTGTAATCCAGAGCCTGTAAACACTTGTTAGTCGTCCACAGGCAAATGCAAATCTGTGCCAGTGTAGCTGTTTTTAGGTAGAGGTGATCTCAAAATACCAGAAGCTAACATCTGAACCCTTTTCTGTGCCATTAATACTGTTCCCTGAATGCTTTCCCTGCTGACCTTAACCTAAATGTTGCCTGCACCTTCACTGCCCTAAGTGAATGCATCTTTGGGGAATTCTTTTATAAATCAAAATTAGGCACTATAATAGTAAGTGGAATTTCAGAGGAGAAAAATTACTTCTGAAATCATATTAAGTAGACTTGATTAACCTGTCCTTAGTTCCAAGAACCTGTTGACTATATTGTTGAATGATTTTAAAAAATTAATAATTTAAGTCAGAAACAACATTTTCTAACTGGCACATAGGGCATCTTCAAACAGTTGTTCCACCACCTCATTCTCAAGTGAACACATTTCAAGGGCTGACTGATTCCAGGGTGGCATCTCAGGACTGAGACAAATCAGCAAAGCCCTGCAGAGCACCCAACTTTGCAAGGCATCCTGAAAAGCTGAACATGAAGCCAGAAGCTGGCTGCAGGAGAAGTCTGGATGCACGGACACCGTTACCACCGGGGCCTCAGCAACAGTTTCACTGCGAGGGTTTTGGATGGGCAGCTGTGCAAACAGAGACATTTTCCCTTAAAGAAGGCTAGCAAGAGCTGAGGCAGAGAGGGACTCTGCAGGGCAACACAATGCAAACATGGAGGGGATAATTGTAGCTGTTCAGTAAAACAGATATTACTAGATGATGGAAGTGGTGAGGTGGGAATCAAAGTCTGTTAACCAAGGCTTTGGTGCTCATTATGAAAAGAGGACAGCAACAACACTGTTGAAGGCATTTTCCAGCAATCACCTTGCCCTCACCCACACATTGCCCATCTCTTGGGAGTGGAAGATTTCAACAAGCTGATAAATGAAGAGCTGGTTCCTGCTCAGCTCACAGAACCACACTTGGGCCCAGCACTGTGAGAACGGTAGCACTTGCTTGTGTTTTCATTATTCAGGCTTTATGGAAAATTTTGCATGACACCAAGAGGATGTAGGAACATGAGAATTGTGTTTTTAAAGCCATGATTAAGTCACAGTGAAACACATGGCATATGCATTTACAGAAGTAATGGGCCATGAGAAACGGTCTCCTGTACAAGTCCCTTAAAAGGCTGGATAAATTCCTTCTGTCTCAGAGATTCTGGCACTGAGTTATCCTCAAAAGTGGTGTGAGCAGAGTGGAGGGTCATAGGAGGTAACTCCAAAACAAGAGTACACAGGTGTTCTGCTGCACCAGTTGCTGGCTTGAGAGACACCTGTGTTCTTACAAGGAGTTTCTCATTTACTTGCTTGATACTAGTTTTAATCCATTTGTAAACCTGAAGCAGCTCAAGCAACCCATTGTAGGGTAACAATAAATAAAATACTTAAATTGCATGCAAGATTTTTGGATAACACACTTATATGTCACTTTGGATCTTATATCATTCCCAGCTCAAGAAAAGTTCAAAACTTGTAAATTTCTTATTTTTCAGAGCACACAACACAACGGGTGCCACCCGAAAGCATCTCAGCAAGGAATACATTTTTCAGCTACTTGAAAGTTTTCCTCCTGAGCTCTTTGTTTCTTGGCCTGGCCCCTGGTAGCAGATGCCAGGAGCCTCACGGGGCCAGTGTGGTGTCCGAGGGGTGCCATGACCCACGCCTGGCCCTCTCTGCAGGGGCAGCTGGGTGGCTCTTTCTGCAGCTGAACCAGGGCAGGACCTTTCTGCTGCTGCCCAAGGATTCCCCTCCACTGGGAGGTTTCTCCTGGGCCAGGTTGCCTGGCAGCATCAGGAAACAGTCCCAACGTGCTGTGAAACTAGGGCCATAATATGTTAATGTGAAGACTTTTTCCAAGTAATCTTTACCATCTGTTGTCTCACACTGATGTTAGTATTAATAATTTATAGGCCTTCTCCTAAGGCTGAGGAGGAAGCAGAATGCTAAACTCTAAGACAGAGACAGTATCCTTTTTTTTTTTTATGAGATTGATGTTTCTTCATAAGATCGCCTTGCCCAGGGAATATATGGTGCTCTTCAGCTTTCTGCTGCTGTTGCTTTTGTAAGCCTTTTACTGAAAATAGCAGTGGCAAGATATTTATTTTAGTCCATTCCTCTGTTGCTTCTTTCCTTCTAAAATAAGGCATGCATCTTAGCTGGTACATAAGCAAAGTGCACGTAAAGGTCAGAGGCAAAGCATAAGCTGACAATATAAGTCGCATTATAGGATGCAGTCACTGCCAGTCGGGAGCAGGCAGGGATACTTCTTGTGCTATCCGAGGCACTGTTAGGCTGAAGGAGCACAGTTGTGCTACCAGTTTAAGCCAGCAGAATCTCCTTGCTATATTTAACCTTGATTTCCTCAGAGACCAAATATGCAAATGACAAAATGCGATGCACAGCAAACACTGCTTTCATGAGGGAGAGCTAAGTTATAGTCCCAGGCAACCAAATCAGCCTTTCCTACTCACAAGGCTTCGCTTTAATCCCTTATTAACGGGATTAATAGCAGTCTTGCAGATCATACCATCTTACTCCCCTTTTACACAAACCAATCTAGCTGCTTTCATGAAGGGACAGGTGGATTAATAGTCTTAGTCAAAAACTATGGTGATAATGCAGAAAATCAGCTGAAGGGAAGGATTCCAGGGCGAAAACGGACAGCTGGAAGATTGCTATCAAAGCCGTGCAGTGACTTCACCCGCAGATAGAAATGTGAAATGCGTGGGAGACCCTTCTGCTTCTAAATTGAAAAACAAAACAAACCCCCTGAAAGATAAACAAGTACAGTAAAGGAATAACTCTCTCTATTAATAAATGCTTACCAGAGGATAAACAAGTAAAGGGATAAAGAACCTGTGAAGCTCAGAAATGTGGAGGCATTCGCCGAAACATAACTCCACTAAGAAATGCAAAGCTCTGACAGGCTGTTATACAATCTTTGATTTCTTTTAATAACAGTTGAAGGTCAGATGCCGCAGCTCTTCCTGGAAATCCTAAAAAGACTGGGTGGCTCCCCAAGTTAGAAAGGAACTGCCACATCGTATGTTGTGCAACACAGAGCTATTGACTGAGGTATATTATGTTACCTCCAGCAGCTGACTCAGCCCCAGTTGTTATAAAAGGCTTTTGGCAGCCGGGCGAGCAGCACGTAGCAGTCACACGCCCAGGGGCGGCCGGAGCCCGGGCTGGCTGGGGCTGGGCAAGGTCGGGGGGTCAAGCTGATTTACCCCGGCACCCCCCAGCGCAGGGCTCAGCTGGGTTACCCGAGTTCACAGCCAGCTATTGACAGGCAGCGGCATCGCTTACTCATCATCGGATCAGCCGGGGACCGGCCGGGGCGGAAAATTTAACCCTTCCCCATCCCCGGTTATCAAAGGAAAGGTCCTTAAAAAACAGGAACAGGGAGCCCAGGCTGGTGGAGCCCACGGGGCTGGACAGCTGCTGAGGCAGCTTTGCTGCTTAGAAAGGGAGTGGTGCAGGTGGGGAGGAAAAGAGAGGCTATTCCCGAGGTGGGAATTCACTCTAAAAACGTAGGAAAAATGACACCTGCAGCCAGTTTTCACACGACCAGTTATTCCCTCATCCCCGACTCCTGTGTTAAGGTAATCAGGGATAAGGTAGAGATGCACATGGTGGGGTAAAGCACATTTGTCACCGTGACCCAGCCCAGGTGTCAGTCCATTAAGATGCCTGTGCCTGTGTTTTCACTCTCAGTTTTGCCAGTGTTCATGAAGTTATTGCTAATCTTGTGACAGCACATTTTTCCTAATAATTCAGACCTTTCCTGTCCAGACCCCAGCTGGAGCCCTGTGTCCAGCTCGGGGCCCCCAACATAAGCAGGACGGTGGGTGCTGAGGAGGCACAGAGCTGGTGGGAGGGCTGGCAGGTCCCTCCTGTGCAGAGGCTGAGAGAGTTTGCCTTGTTCATCCCGGGGAAGAGAAGGTATGGAGAACTTAGAGCCCCTTCCAGTGCCTAACTGGTGGTGGGGCCCTGGCACAGGGCGCCCAGAGAATCTGTGCCTGCCCCATCCCTTGCAGTGTTCGAGGCCAGGCTGGATGGGGCTCGGAGCAGTGCAAAGCTGTCCTTGCCCATGGCAAGGGGGGTTGGAATTTGATGATCTGTAAGGTCTCCTCAAACCCAAAACGATTCTGTGATTCTATGTGGAAACATCAGTACATTTTAGGATAACTTCCAGTGCTTGTGGCTTCACCTTTTAGAGCCTATAATCACGATCAAGCATAAAATGACCCCAAAAGGTGAGGGGGGTCGGGGATTATTGTTGGTGCCTCATAGGCCTGTTAGGCAGTACTATGATTTCCTAGTAATACCATTCTAATTTATGGCTTCTGAAGTTAGGAGTCATCTAATATGTTATCACAGCCCACTAAGAGATAATAAGTTTGTTTGAGTTAGTACTTAAAAACAAAATAAAAATATTTCTGCAGTATAATAAAAAGTGCAATTTTCCCTTTTCCATCAAGTCAAAATCCTCTGTAAAGAAAACAGTATCATTGTATCACAGAGAACAGATGGTGAATAGCAGATATGCAAAATGTTCATACTACTCTTCTTTATTTCACCTTCCACTGTAATTATATTTCATGCCAGATTCCAAATGAAGTATTGAATTCATACATCAAAATTTGGTAGAGATTAATTTTGCAAAGCTTTAAACATTAGTTCAATTTTGTGACATTTGAGTGTAATTCATACACGTCTCAAAGAGTGCCAGATACTTAGAGGTACATCAAAAAATGCAAAGGTCTTATCACAGCTTATTATCACAAATAAAATTCTCAAATAAACAATGAAATATAAATAAAAAGCAGTGAAGTTTGCTTGCATCTGGCTAATGCCTCCATTAATCTTCATTAATAATTTCTAATATTAAGAGCAGGAAAGGAAGGATTTATAGCTCTTTTCAAAGAAGAGCCAACAGAAATTAGTTGGATTGGGCCAGTGGATCAGTACCAAGAATAGAGAAAGAAAAGACAAGAGAGAGTCTTTAAAAGTGGCAAATGAAAGGTTTCTGCAGATGAAGTGTACTAGAAGGAGATACAGAAAGACATTAAGATGTGCATGTCCATGAAGTCAAGAGGCAAAAAAAATCAAATTTAATAGGAAGGTCAGCAGAAGAATTTGAAGAAGAATGGGATTTGATCCAAGTGAAAGGTAAGATAGAAATCAGCTTAGGAGAAATATCAGGAGCCAAAAGAGAATGTATTGCTTATCTATAACTTTTGAAGTGCTGGTGTATTTGTTTGTTGGAGATTGTACAGAAAATACAATTGCATGAATTTTAAGATTGAATGGCAGTAGAAAAAGTTGGATAAGAAACAGTAAGAAAAAGAGGATATACTTACAAGCTTAAGGAGCGTCAAGGAAGAGAAGGAACTTTAATTAAAGTGCTTGAGTTTCACAGTTTGTTGGCATGTGGTTTTCCTTCTGCAGAGGGATATTGAGGAAGTTCAGCTGGTGAGGGAAAGGCCAGCTGTGAGCAAAGCAGAGTGGAAATGAAGAAGTTAAATCGCTGAGTTCGTAACGGGCAGTTGAAGATGTGGAAGTGTGTCATGACATGGGAATGGAGGAAAACAAGAAGCGTATGGCGTTTCTGAAAGCTGCAGAACAGGTGGTTTTCAGGAAGGGAGGGTGTGCAGTCACCCTACAATGGAAGGGAGGATGAGCTTGCTGGTGACTTTCCTGGCAATGCTGTAAGCCATTTCTATGGACGAGGGGGAAAAGAAAACAGATTTTACAGGGGGAGAGAGAATTGACTGAATAGGGCCATAACAACAAGTGAGATTGTGGTTTTCTCTAACTTTCTTTTTTTCTTTTTTTTTCTTTTTTTTTTTTTTTAACATGTTTAAGGCATATGGAGGCAAAGAAAGGAAGCATATGGAGTGGCACTTGAAAATGGGGCTGGGGTCAAGAGAGATGGTAGGGGAAACAATAACATGTTTCAGAATCAGAGAAGGATGGTTGGAGATGTCTCATTGTTTCTTCATGCTCCTCCATCTGCCAATATCCATCTGTTGGTTTTTTGTTGTATGCTCAAATGTCAACTCCAGTAACTGTTTAATGTCAAATGGATAATCATGTCTGTCTCCCTTTCTCACTGATTTTTGGAGGGATAAAAAACTATAACTTCCACACAGCACTGGAAGGGTAGGAAAGAAAGATTCATCTACTTGTTCTCTGCAGCCTAGAGGTTGTTGATTAAAAGATGCTGTTCTGGGAAGCAGAAAAGGTCAGATGTGAATCCATAAACCTGAGAAGGCCCCTGAACTAGTGAAGGGGCACCCTGAAGCCCATTGAAGTACTTAACCCTGTTCTATAAAAGGCACTGATATCACCACCAAATCCTAAAGGAAAAGCGTAACAGGAGAATGTGCACTGGGGAATATATTCCCTAACTCCCTGCAGCCTGGAGCTTGGTGCCAAGCTCATCCAGGAGGTGAGATGCTGAAGACACCTGCTCTTGGCGTCTTTTCACATCTGCTCTCTTCTGGATGCCCTGACTGCTTTTGAAGGCACCAAAGTGATTTTGTGGATGGCAGTTTATGAATGCAGGTGGAGAAAAGCATCACCACTGGCTGCCCATCTCCTGCCTTGGCTGTAGGTCACCTCTTGCGCTGCAGAGGCTCATGAAGGTGTGTGCTGGCTAGTTGAGGAGAAGGGACTGTGAGAGACAGGTAGGGGAGCAGAGCAGGCAAAGGATGGTGATGTGCAGCTCAGCCCCAGCATGATCCACTGGAGCCACTCGCCTCTTCCACAAGCTGCAGGATCAAGGAAGGCACCCTGTTGCTGGTGCCTTGGCTTTTCTCTGTGAGGCAGGCACTTGCCCACCTTCAGGGGTCACTACACTGTGGCAAAGTAAGAGATGACCCATCACCACCTTCTGGCAATGGCCCACTGGGAATACTCACCCCAGCAGTCATTTTCCCTCCTGGCAAAACACAGCGGTCACAGCAGCACAGAGCTGAGTCAGTCTTTCCCAGGTCACCGGGAATCAGTCCCTGCCTGCTGCATCCCTGATTCGCAGTGACATATCTGTAATTATGATTTTCACTGTTATGTTCATGATATTAGTATTTTTCTTGCTCCAGCCAAGACTCCTACTCTTCGTTCATGCATGAGCCTGTCATGCTATACAATTACAGTGGAGTCAGGGCCTGATCTGTTCTATAATTATAACTGAGTCAGTTACAACAGGCTTGTCTCCTGACCTGCTTCCAAAATAGCCCCACATTTTTTAAAGCAAATGGGATTTTAGGTGTATTCTTCAACCATGTTAATGCACTACTCTCGTCTTGGATTTAAACAGGGCTCATTTCTGATAAAGCAGCCCTTTTTTTAGCATAAGCAGGAAAAGGTCCAAGCTGGCTGTTCATTTGCATTCACTGTCAGCTTCAAGCACCCTCTCTGAATGTCAGATATTTCCCGTTTGCATTCCCTCCCCACTTTGTGTGTTTGCTACTTCCTGGCATCCTTATCATATAGTAATGAATCATGCTGGAGTGGAGATGTCGAATTGAGATACAGAGCAAGACTAGTTTGGTCAGTCCTTGGTAATCAGGCCTCTTAACAGGGAAATGCATTTAAATAGGTCAATGAATCTTACATGGCTGTGCATCAGGAATTATCAGCACCGCAGACCTTGCAGTCAGGGGAGAAATTCTCTTTCAAGCAAAAGTTCATTGAGCAGCAAACATTTCATTTACATTTACATTTAAAATGATGGTTTACCTTCGTGGGTTGTTGGGGATCTTTCAAACTTATTAAAAGAGTCTTTATTTTTACTTTTTTTTTTCCCTTAATATGCAAAAGAATATATTTCAAATTAACTAAGCAATCCTGTTAGAGCTAGAAAGATGCTTATGTAATCTCCCATCTCCCAAAATGCAGTTGTAATTCTTAGGCTTTATTTTTTCCTCATGCTTTTTTTGGTGATGGCAATGTGAAATGTTGCATTACAAAGGTAATGAAATTGCTGTTGGAGGAAAGCTTGTCCCTTGCTCCATTCTTTTAGGCTTTCTAAAGATTATGTCTGCTAAGGCTCTTCCTGGAAGCCCCCCCAAAAAATGGGACTGGTGGCAGCTACAAGGATCTAGTTCTGACTTCAAGCCCAGTTCCCTAGCTGTTAGTCCAGGATGGCAGTGTATGAAATTATCTAAAACATTATGGTCTGATTTGGATTTCTAGGCATTCAAGTATCATGATGAATACACAAGTGTGGTGCACTTACTTCAGTTAAAGTTTTTGTCAACTCCACTTCATCTTCTATATTTCATTTTGGGCAAGAGCTCTGAAATTACCAACATTTGAAGGAAAAAGTCAGACTTTTTGTTGACAGTCCTTATTTTGCACTCAGTTCAATACAACTCTTGCAGAAAAGATTCAGGATAAGCCTTCAGACTAAGTCTACCAAAAGTCCAGTCCTATATTCAAATTCTAAAGGTTGAGTTTGCTGCAAAGCATGTACCACTTAAGATACCTCTCTGATATTACTTTAAAATACCTGTCTTGCATAACGTTTGTCTGAGGCTGTGTATATATTAAAAAAAAAAAAAAAAAGTTTTTTCCTGGAATAAATGTTTAAAAATTGGACTAAGATAAGACTATTATTATGACTTCACCAGTAAAAGCAGAAGAGCTGTAATCTGTCCGTGATATTAGGTATGCATTCAAATGTTTATAATATACAAGTTATTAGAATTCAGCTGTATTTTCCATGGTGCTATATTCCATTCTTTAACATGCAGAAATGTATAAACCAATAGTTTTTAACACGTGCTTCATTAGCTGCTCTTAAATGGTGTGTGAAAATGAAGTCAAAAAGCAAATCTATTGTCATTAGGCTCAAATCTGTTATATGTTGTTTGCCCTTCTCAGAAAATGTTTAAACTGAAAATGAGAAAGGACAGAAAACAGAGAGAACAGTACTAATGCTGAACCAGAAAGGAGGATCATGGACAATGATCTTATCAAGATTATTGTTGTCTGCTGGCCAGTCCTACCATCTTTCATTTACAGGATGCTCAGCTTCCAAATAAATGAGGTACCGGTTTGCACCCTGGGATTCCTCAGACCTGATGCCCCAGGATGCAGCTGCAATCCTCTCCTCCAGTCCAGCTCCAGGGAAAGCTGGCAGTGGGTACACAGGGGAGTCTGCTCATCCTCCTGACCCCTGTGCTTGTTTTCTTGTAGTGCCCCCTCAGCCTGCCCAGGCTTCTCATGTCTCTGCTGGATAATTGGATAGCACTCACTTGTCCTTCCTGTGTATACAACATTTTGCATAATGGGATCTTGATCCGTAAAAGGAACTGCAGTAAAGCAAATAACACCACCACCAAAAAAAAAATTACAATCCTTTAATGGTAAGTAGGCTTGTTGAAGTCGATACACAAGGGAAACACATGTTGGTGTCCACAGAGCTCCTGGCATACTGTGGAGCTATATGGGGCCGTGGGGTGACTCCAGGAGCTTGTGTATCTCCACAAAGGAGATTTCTTCCTGTGTAGCTTTGATCTGATGTATTTCCAAACAACGCAGCCCCCAAACAAAGCGAGATAAATACTTTACCCTCCCTGAGTGCTCTGGTTCACAGAAAGGGGCTTCCTGCAGCAAGGCTTGTTGTTGCTGCTGACGTGGTTGCTCTCCCCAGCCAGTTGTGTCAGGACCACAGTAATGCTTCTTAGGCTCACCCAGAGTACCTATTTAAATTATAGATCTGGACTACTGCTGGCTCCCCTCCAAATCTCTGATCTAGTAGCTGTTTTTAATGATAAATTACATATGTTTAATAGCTCAGCTATTTTGTTTGGTTCCTTCAGAACTTTGAGATGAATAGGCTCCAGTCTCAGTGATTTATTGCAATTTAATTTGTCAAGTTGTTTCAGCACTTTTTCTTACGTTCCTCTGACAGCAGTTCACCTTCACAAACCAAAGATAGGTATTTCCCTTTTCTCCTCGGAGCGAAGACCCATACAAAAACTACTTGGCAACCTCTGTGAGTTCTTTCTCCTCTTTGACCTCTTTTTCTCTTGCTCAGCTGATTAAATTTAAGGATTTTCCTG
Source organism: Hylia prasina (assembly GCA_013397195.1). NCBI lineage: Eukaryota > Metazoa > Chordata > Aves > Passeriformes > Sylviidae > Hylia > Hylia prasina. The sequence goes on along the minus strand of VYXD01004165.1, from coordinate 999,519 downwards.
TGAGCATCCAATGTTCAAATCCTATATCACTGCAATTGTTTTGTCCAATCCTTTTCATAAGCTGATTGATCACCAGATTAACAGTAGATACAATTTTTGCCTGGATTTTTCTGGAAATTTTCTTTTGAACTCACATTTACTTGTGACTGTTCTCTTTCCTCAATCATTGCCCGTATCTGTTTCTTCTGAAATAACCTTTCCTGGACATGGATGGTCAGATGCCCATAATTCCAAGGGAGGTTGCTGAGTCCCATCTAGGATTGGTTGCAGTTCTGTCTTTCATGATTGTGTTTTGCAAGGGCTTTGTATTTATGCAGAAAGAAGAGCTGTAGCAAAGCCTGTAGAGTACTCAGCTGGTTTCCACTTGAAAGTTCCAAATTTATTAGAGATTTCTGCTACTTGTCCCTGAGCATGTCACCTTGCAGTTAGTATAATTGAATTTAATCCAATTTATATTGCTCCATTTGTCATTTATTTCTTTCCATGTGATATCCTAATAGTTCTCTGTATTACCAGTACCTCAACATTAACATTGTGATCAGCAAATTTCATTTGTGCATTCCTACCTGTGTGCCAAAAACCTTAGGGAATGATTGCTAGTTTTCAGAACCTTTCCTTGCACTATTCTCCTGTGTCCTCATGCTTTCCATTTTGACACTCCTTAGAAAGATCTTTATCTACAACATGGCTACTAACATGGGCTTTCTTTAGCTTAACTTCTGTGGAAACATATGTAATTCCTTGTTGGAATCTAGATACATAAATTCTATCGTATTCTCCCTTATACGTGTGTATTTTTATTCTTATGCCCCATTACTACCTGACAACTCCCCCCCCTTAAAAATTATTGAGGTAACAATAATATGTCTATTTCTTTCGTACCATCATCAATCATCATCAAATCTTTATTAAGAAGTCTTAAATGATGGTTTGCTCCCTGAGCTTGACTTTTCTTAAGCGTATGGGTTTTTTCAGAACTGTGATGTTAAGGTAGTGTCTCAGTCTCTACTGAGTTGTGATCACTGTGAGAGCTTTGGTGTGCAAAGAGAAAATGTGTACCCTCTTGATCCACGCTGTAGCTGTTTTCTCTCCATTTCTTAATTCTGTTTTATTGGTCTGGCATATGCTGACTTTGATGTGACTGTAACAGAGTTTTCTTAAGAGTTATTTAATTTCATTGCACATTGATTGCTGCATTTCCATGAAGAAAAGGCTCATTGTTTAATCCCCCTCAAGTGTATCATAATTTTGGGGGGCACTTTCTCTGGAAGGACATCAGGCTTGCAGACCACTGTCACAGGGAAGTCTCTGAGGCCCAGCAGGAGAAGTTGCACCTACATGGTAAACAAGAAACACTCCCAACCCTCTGCAAGGTTGGCAGACTTTTAATTGCAACACAGTGGAGATGAATCAGTTGGGTGTCAATTGCCTTGGGAACCTTCTGGGTGACTAAACCTACGTCAGATGAGGTGACCACAGGGAATAGGTTCGAAATGCCCTGGCAGCTGGGAGACATTCCCTTAAGGAGAAGATGAACAGCTAAATGGGTCACTGAAGGAAAGGTGGTGGGCTGAAGGGGAAACAGAGGGTGAGGAATGATCTGCAGATCTTTTCCTGAGAGTGAGAGATGACCCGTGACAACTTCACTGGTGCCTTGAAGTGTGGTGCTCATTTCCTGAACAAGCTTCCTGTATAACTTGTTTGCTTTTAACTGGAGACTATGGACATTTCTTAATACATGGTCTTCAAAGAATTTTCCCAGGAAGCCACCCCCATCTCTTTCATATTAAAGATTCTATTCTTTGCAAATTTTTTCAAAATTTCTCTAAATCTTATTGTACATTCAAAGATTGTAGATTGGCGCTTTTTTTTTTT
>VYXD01004165.1:954255-997588 GCA_013397195.1 Hylia prasina | reverse complement strand
ATTGAATAGAACCACAAGCTAGGTAATAGGAATTGGGAAACTTGAGGAGAAATGCAAAAATTTGATCAGTGGTTAAAAAGCACTCATTTAACAGTATAAAAAACTAGCAACTGGGTCAATTTTGAATGCTCTGTTGTGCAAATAACTCTCTGAGGTCAAGGTATTTTGCAAAATCATTCCCCTCCCTTCATATAATGATGATGGTCACAGTGCAAATGCCTGTCTTAGGTCTAGAAAACCATGATTCTTTGAGACAAGCATCACTGCATGTCCTGCCTGTGTGATGTGGGACTGGAAGTATGTTTTAATGTTCATATGCCTGAAGCCTTCAAAGGAAACTCCAGAAGGTTACAAAGGTACCTTCTGAGGAGAGGAGGTGCACACTGTTTTTTTCCCATCTATCAGGCAGCAGGAGGCATTGCAGAAGATCAAGCCTGGGATCTGTGGCAAGGCAGGAGATCCTTGTTCTTTCTTTTCCATTTCTCTCCCATTTGTGACACCTGAGAGTACCCTGTCAGTGTCCAGAGTCCTTTATTTCTTTCCCATGTTGTGGCCCTACCCTGGCCTGAGATGTGGATTTTTCCTGTTGCCATGCTGGATGTTGAACCGAAACAGCACTGAGTGAGAAACTCATGAGAAAACATTTTGTTTATCTGCCCATAATGGGTAGATCTACAACAGCACAGCAGAGATTCCACAGAATGTCACTTTTCTGGTCACTTCATAACCTCTGTCCATTCCCAGCGAATAAACCGATCTGGTCAGAAATCCCAAAAATCTGGACAACAGCCCCTGGCTCAGGAGGAGCTGAAGCAATAAAGGTGCTGTGGTGATGTGCCTTGAGAATGCATCAAATACCCCTGACTCAGAGGAGGCTGGAGGCAGCTGTTTAAAGCCCAGGATGGAGAAGATGTTCTGCTCCAGGGGCTGGTGTGCAGGTAGCTTGGGGTGGCTGCAGTGGCTGCTCTCTAATGGGCAGAGGGGATCACTGCTCCTCATTTTATCTCCTCAGGGCGTGGAGCTGGCCAGGAAAGGCAGAGGCAGTGTTGGTATGTGCTTTGCAGTCTGGGAGCCACTTCCATGACTCCTGCTAGGGAATGTGATTGTGTGTGCTCTCTCTCACCTCCCAACAGGGGATGTCTTACTTCAAATAGAGAGGTGCTATTCCTTGCATCCAGGCATAATTTGGGAAGGGAAAAGCTCTTGGTCACGTAAATTGTTATCCAAACACCACAGGTAAACTCTTCAGACTGGGCAAAAGGGGACAGAATAAATGAGCCACCACCAGCACCACTGGATAGACACCCATGGCCACCTCTTACATAAACCTGTCCAAGACAAACCCTTTCTTATGACTTTGTCAAGGTAGTGTTTATATTCCAGCCTTGGCAAATAAATCTTGTATCATTAAATAGGAAATAGTTTAACACTTTACCAATGCTATCATAATGAATTAATTTGATATTCATGGGAATATCACATGTGCTTTCCTAGGTGTCCTACTACCATTTCACTTTCACTAATGGGCACTTGAGTCATACTGATTTTTCCCCAAAGCCACATAATGATCTATAATATTCCTGAATAATTGCGCTTTAAGTGCAAGCTAATAGGGTTGACTACTCCCAGAAATATGTCAAAATATTTTTACTATTATAAATAGGAATGTGAATACTAACTGGACCTGCCAATACATTTAAATATGTGGCAAAGTTTAACAAAAGAAAGTTCTGGAATGTTTTCTGAAGGTTAAAAAGTCCTCAAATGTTTTTTCTTGAATTATTTTTATAGCCATCTGCAGAAGAGCAGAATTGCTAAATTGTGTTAAAGAGAAAAAAGAAAAAAAAAAACAGAAAGAAAAGAAAAACAAGCATAAGCTCATGTGATACCAAAAAGTAATTATTTCATAGTAGCTGAAAAAACTTCACACCCTCATTTATGCCACCGATTGAAAATAAATGTTAGTTGCCAGTATTCTAATACCAGGCTGGTATATGCAATTTGTGGGGGGAAACAAGCCTTAAAAACCAGTCTCCTTCTCAAATGAATGAACTTTGCTTCCTTTCTCATGAACAGGTATTCTGGAGAGCTTTGCAGCTACAGGGTAGTTCTGTTTTGGGGCTTGCCTGGGTTTGCCCTGTGTTTGCCCCGCAGAGCCCGGGGAAAGAACCCTGGTATGTGCTGGGCTCCCTGGGCAGGTAGGGCTGGACCCCGGAGCAGTGGGGGTCAGGGCCCCTCCCCAGAGCAGCCAGAGGGGGCTTCAGCCTCACCTCAGGACCACCATGAAGCGCCAGCTGTGCAAACATCCTCAGCATCATCTCTGCTTGGGATCTCATTACAACCCCTGTTGGTTTGTGCCTTTGGCTTGGCCACATGAGAAAGTGGGAATACCTAGCGTACACAAGGTGTGCTCCACAGGGAATGTCTGCTGTGTTCCACCTGCTTCTGGGCACAGCAAAAGCCAGGGATGGAGGGGAGAGGTGGATGGAAATTATTTGCTGTGAGGCAAATCACAGCAGGCACACGGAACCCTCAAGGGCGGGAGCTCTGCAGCATCTGTGCAGCTTTTGCATCCTGGCCACCATGGAGTCACCAGGGAGAGCACAGAGAAGTTGCTGCAGCTGTGTCCTTGAGTGACCCCAATTGTCAGGTCAGACCTTGAATGCCAATGAGCCAAGAGCCATCCTGTCATGCTCACGTTAATGAAAAGGAGGAGGGCCAGGAATAGGACTGGGTAGGAGAAGTGGAGCAGGACATCTGTGTCCTCAGGAGGATCCTGTGGTTCCAGAAGGAACCACTGAAGTACGTAAGACTTCTTTAATTAAAGGATTTACCTGTAGTCTCAGAATGGAAATGACGTGCTTTGTTGTGCCTAATTGGGAGGCTGCTCTCCAGAGTCACGGCACCAACTCCTGAGCGCGCGGAGAAATTTCTGCGTGCAGAGCTCGCCACAAGCCAGACTGCCAGGGCAGCCCCGTGCACGGCAGCACCTAAGAAACATCTAATTTTTATCTGATTAAGAACTGTGAAAAATGAGGGCAGGAGCCTTGCTCATGCATTATTGAAACGTCTGCAGTGACGCTGGCGGGGTGGCAGAGCGTGCCTGCTGATGCCGGAGGAATGGAGGCTCTGTCTGGCGGGATGCAGGGAGCCCTGGAGAGCGGCGGGTGCCTCGGCTGCGGGGCCTGAGGGGCTCGGAGTGCCCCTGAGCTCTCTGCAGGTGGAGGATGTGGGGCAGGCATCATCATCCCGGGAGGTTTGGCCTGAACCAAAGGGAAATGCTGCAGGAGACAGTTAGGGGTGTGTTTTCCTCTGCTTTGGGTTAGTGCTGGATTTGGGCTGGCAGCAGCTCTCCTCTGCTGCGAGACTCCTCACAATATAAAACATCGCCTCCCTTCTGAATCACAGCAATTAAAAATATGTGTATCCAATCCACCCCATTTGACAAATTCACATCTTCTTTCTCTCATCCAGCCTTCTCCACCTCAAAATACACTTACTCTTCATATGGCTAATTAGCCCTTTCCTGCTTATAGCTCTTTTTGGAGCAATCCCCAAATTTGAGGCATCAGTATTTATCAGTGAAAAACATTTCAGGCAGAAATTCCCCACCAGCTCTAATTAAAAGTCAAAGCTGGTGACAAACCTTTGTGGGTGCATTTAGAGAGAATCCCATAAATGATGTGTGTAATGGTACAGTATAATATACATGGCCCTGAAAAATCAGAAATGTAAGACTCCGAGTCGGAATTCATGTTGGATTTTGCCAGGGTCTTTGCTGGGTGCCGCCTTCTCCCAGACAAGGCTGTGGGGTGGGCTGGACAAACCAGGGTTCCTGCTGTGCAAATTACAGTCTGGCAAATTAAAATGACAGAAGTGGCAATTTAAGTTGATACTCTGGGTTATGAACTCTGCTGGCGGAGGTACAGACAGGACACTTGTTCTCCTGTGCTGACTTGTGAGGGTGGCATTGGCCTCTGGGACAGGGCAACTGGCAGTGATGACCTCTTCAGCCATGCCTGCTCTATCTGATGGGAACTGGGAGTCCCAATCTGTTTTGCATCATTTGGTGAGATAAAGCAAAATTGTTAATAAAACAGTTGCCCTTTTGCTGTATCTCTACAAAACATCCTTGAGTGGTGGAGGATCTTGAAGCGAAGCTCTGTTAAACCAAACAAGTGAAATTCAACTTGGGGCAACTAAGGAATGTGTTCTTGCATTTATAAGGTTTCAGAAGGTTTGCCAATGCACCTAGGCTGCTAAATTCTGTTCTTCCCCAAACTCCTTGCACCTCTGAACCAAAGTGCCACTGAAGGCTCTGTCACTGAACTAAAGGCACAAGATAAATTTTGTCTTTACAGACTTACTATATGAAATACTGCTGTGTTTATGCAGCATTTTAAAGCCCTGTTTTATCCCTCATTTACCTTTGGCACTACAGGACTGCAGTTCTATGCCTGGACAAACAAGTTTTCAACTGTAAGCTGGGGCCTTTTTGCTCTTTGGAGTAGTGTTCAATCCTTGGTGAACTTATTTTGGTGAGGAGTTACTCTTCTTTTCCCATCTTATGTTCTGCTGTTGTAACATAATGATAGTGGTTTGGAGTAGAGGACTAATCCTGAATGGTTAACAGCTGAACTGAGGAGCCTGGCAACAATTCCCAGTGCGTCCAGTTGCATGTTCAGCTTAGGCTTGGGAACCCACTTCCTGGTTTCTGTGGAAAAGAAATCCAGTTTCAGGGGCTGCATGGGAGCTGCTCTTCCACTCAGTCTGGACAGATGAGAGGGGGATGGGAGTCCTACATGGAAATCAGAGTGCCCCTGTGACCTGGTGCCTTCCATCCCAAATCTATTTCTTCATTGTAAATCCCCCAAAATGGCGTGAACTCTGAGCAATGCAGGTCCATATTCTCCTATTCCTGCTTGTGTTGGTTTAAATATTGAGTTTAATCTGGAGGCATTCATGCTGTATAATCAGGACGCTTAAAACCAAAAGAACTCGACACATTGCAAATTTCAATTTTCCACCTAATCAGTGCACTTCTTTCAATTTTACAAACAAGCATATTTCTACTCCACTACTTTAAATGACCCCCCTGATATTATTCGTTTATCAGTCAACTCTGATAGGCCAAAATGCATTAAATTATATATAGAGAATATTAAGCAAATTTAAATGTAAGTCCAAGTAGAACGTATGTGATTTCTGTTTTAAATTAATAATAATGTTACACATTTTCCCATTAAGCTACATTTGCAAAGTTAGCCTGAAGAAATAGTATGAAGTATCTCACCAGAGCAATTCAGTGCTCAGTTGACAAAAGAGACAAATGTAGTATTTCCCATATAACAGCATCCATAAAAGAAATTACTAAATTCTTTGCCAGTATGAATCAACAGCTTTATTGAATGGAAACATTTCAGTCAGCTCCAGTGCCTAGATAATAATATTTAAGGTGAAGAGAAACCCCTAAAGTATGTCAACGGTCAGAATTAACAGTTGGGGTAAAAATGTGGGGTTGTATTTGCTTGTGGTTTTTTTTCAAGTCAGTAACTGAGAAATACTCGATATGTGTTTGGAAGGAGGCACAGATGTCAGTGTGAGCTCTGAAACATGAATTTTCTGGTCTTGAGCCAGTTCCTGGCCCTGGTCAAAAAAATCCAAGGAGCTGCTTTACGTTACGTTCTCTTTAAAACAAGGAAACACACCTTAGTTGCAAGCCTTTTTTCTGAATCACTCCCCTCTCCTTGCCTGCAGATGTCTGAGAGGCAGCTGGGAATCCCCAAGGACAGGAGCATTCATGGGAGTCTGCTTCTTTGACATTTAGGGTAGACAAACAGCTCCAAGGATCTGGGACAAAGAGATCCAAAACCTGGGTCTGGGCATAATGCTGAACAATTGCTTCACTATGGGTTATTCTGACTATTTTTATGCATAGCATGGGAGTGAGAACCGGATTAGGAGGCCTGGGGGGTTGAATGGATTACAAACAAAAAGCATTAAGCTAATCATAGGAGCGATGTTCCTTAAGGGCAAGGATGAACTAATGGCTGAATTTTTCTTTGTCCCTGTATTACAACCATGGAACCAGTAAACCAGTCAAAACAGTAGCTGTTTCCAAGCCAGGTCTGCTACATTATGCATTTCTATAAGTTTTATAAATATAGGTGTTGCTTAACACGGATTGCTTGCACGATCTTGAATGTACTCATGGAAAGGGAATTCAAGGTCAGCAGTCCCTGAAGGCTGTCAAACTATTTACAAGTTTGCTATTTATAAGGAGTAGTCTGGGAGTCCTAGAAGCAATAAGTTCTTAGGCAAGTGGTTTAATTTCTGCATGACAGAAAAGCTGCTGTTTCTGTATCAGTGCCTAGATGCCATTGCAGTTCTCTTAAATTATCTTAAAAATCTCTTCTACTTTGTTATCTAGATTCCAGTAGTGCCAGGCTCACACCTAACCACTCCATACAACCTGAAAAAACAAAGAAAGCAAGAAATATCAGTACAGCCACTGTTTTGTGCAAGTTCTATAAGGGTTCAGAGATGGCAAGAGTTAATCAGAAGGTTAATGATTAATATAGAATAATAATCGATTGACCTTGGGAGTACAACATGCTATAAAATAGCAGGCTGGAGGATTCACTGCATTTCTACAGAACACTCTCTGAAGAAAAAAATTTCTTTTCTAAGGAAAGTGAAAAGTAGGGCATACTGGTTTCTGCAGACCAGAAAAAGCACATTGCTTGCTCTCATATTAGGCTTTGGAACACTCAAGTGAGGTGGAAAATGTAGAGAAAAATTTGTGACTGAACTGCAAACATCACAGACTCAGAAGAACTGGTGTACAGAATTCAGATAAGCCTCTCATGAAGAGAGAGACTAGTTGTTCCTTCCTCAGCAGTGTTACCCACGAATATGTACATACTGTGTCTTTTGTTCTTATTGGGTAAGTGGATGGTACATCCTAGAAGGGCATCACTCATTCCGGGAAGTGAATCTTAGGAAGTCATCTCTTCTACTGTAGTACCTGAATGAATGCAGTGTTCAGTGCTCTTGATCTAACACCATACATTGTCTAGACCTGGAGCACTCTCCTCATATTTGTAAAACAAAAACAAAGCCCCACAATCCCTACCATGCCTTCAAAATATGAAAACCCTTGAAGAAGCATCTGGACTTGAACATTACTTTCCTCTGTTTGAAGTTTCACACAGGAATATTTTCCAAACGCTCTGTGATTCTTTCAAGACAACAGTTTGCATCATGAAAAGGCAGCAGGGAGATGGTAAACAGAAAAGGGAATGTGATACAAATGCTGGCAAAAATCAGGGAAAGCAAGGTGGGAGCAATATCGCTCAAGCTGTCAGATCTGTGAGCAAGCCTTGTGAACCAGCTGAGTTATGGGAAACTCCTGCTATGAGGGAATTGCAGTAACTGAGCCTTGCACTCAAACATTTATAAGGCTGTCCTGGGATAAATAAAGGTGCAGCCTCTGTAAACTCTGCCATGAAAGCAAACACCTTTGAACCAAACCTGTTACAAGGCTCTATAAAGAATGGGCATAGCTGATGTTAATTATAAGATTTGTATCTTGGTTTTCTGGAGAACAACAGTCTGAGTCTTCTTGGCTAGCAAGGAGTTAAATGCATGGCCCTGGCCCGAGCTGCTGCAGAAGGCAGTGCTGGCACTGCTGCAGTATCCCCATTGGCATACGGAGTGCGCTCAGTTCAGGGTCTCCACTGGAATATACAACAAAATAGTAAAACCTCTTTGATTCCCAGGCAAAGCCTCGGCCGTCTGGGGCCAGACCTTCTTGAAACCGTGGTTATATTTTGTCAAGTAGAAGACATTCAGCTTATTTTAAGATCATACCTCATGCACTCAGACACTGCTGTGTGTCACATTGAGCTCTGTTTAGAAGCCTGGTCTGGATTATAGAGACATTTCGGAAATCATGCGCTTATCAAAAGTTTGAATCAGACTTGCTGTCTATAGCCAAATTCAATAATCAGATTCTTGAACCATGTAAGGGGTTAGCAAAAGAGCAGGGGACATGCAGGAAGACAATGATTTAGCAGAATTTCACTCGGCATTCAAGCATGCTAGCATGTCTGAAAATAAGGGATGCATTATTAATTAGTTAATATTTGCAAAGTATTTTGACTCTGGAACGTGCCAAGTGTTCTTCTTCATTAATTTTCAGTAAATATATGACTAAGCAGTATATGTAATAAGGACACAAAATGTGGTAAGTAGACAAAAGACCTGAAAACACACAAAACATTTTAAAAAGAGAGATGCCAGCAACTGGGGGAGAAAAAGTGTTCAGATCAGTGGAGTAAATATTGTGATGATGCAGCTACCAATTATTTATTAACTCAGCACTAATGTAGGGGTATGCCTGACAGCAGTGACAAGCAGTTGAGACAGCCAACGTCCTACAAGACCTGTAAAGCTGACCTCTATCACCTTTTCTCCTCCAGTGCTAAATTTGGCACAGCCCATACTCAGCAGACCTTCTCTTACCTTCTGGGGCTGCCTAACGCCCACTTTAGGAGCTGCGTGTGCCTCTGCAGCTTTAATAATGTCTGGAAAACCACTTCTCGGCGGCGGTCACAACCCCTGCCTGGCTGCGGGGAGGTGCGCTCACACCAGGGCCCGGCAGCACAAGCTGCTGCACGCTCTTCCCCTCCCTGGTCGTTCTCACATCCCCATCTGTTCCTTTCCAGCCTCTCAAGTGGGAAATAAACCGAGTTAAGAGTCAAACTGTCAAACTCATAATATTCGAGTGGGTTGAATGTCACACCGGCAGAATTCATGCAATTCATATTTCATTCAGCGCAGTAAATATGCAGACTTGCACAGATCTTAGATATCAATTATGGTTTTCTTCAGGAAGGTATAAAGAAACAGTAGGGGCACTTCAACAACATGATTTCTTGCCTTCTTTTCCAATGAAGTAACTTTTTAGTGTTATGATTGCAAGGTCTCGATTCCTGAAAACAAGCTCCTAAGTGCGTGCCTCGGCCATCTGCTGCTGCCCTTAAGTCAAAGTCATGGTCCTCAGTTTACAACATCATACTTGGAAGTTTATGACGTTACAAATACAGGATTGACACTTTTGTTGACAGCTAGCCAATAGGATCAAATGAATTAAGCAACAAGCCATGTCCTTGAAAACTTTGGCTGTAAAGACGAAGACCAAGTGGGAGCCTTTCTCACTGGAAGGAGCTAGCACTGCCGTCACAGGTGGTTAGCATATCAGAAATTTGTCATGAGCACTCTAAAAATAAGTAGGAATGATCTTGTAGCTTTCTGACATACTTTTAAGTATTGTTTTCAAACATATTTTCTCTTTCTTTGTCAGCTGTTCTACACATTCAGCTAGATACATGCATGATAGTTTTGACTTAGGCTAAAGGACCAAATGATAAATCAGCTTCTAAGGCCAGACACACAGCTGGTGTGAGTGGACTTTACATTTATGCAATCAAGGGAGGTAAGCCAAATTTCTCCCAGCTATGGCCCCCACAATATACTTCTCATGCAGCAGGATTCTCAGTGGCTGCAACTTTTATCATATGTGGAATATTCCAATTGATGGCAAAAACCTATTGATCTCACTGTGCAGAGCATGATCTGTGTCTGTCACAGGTTAATAAGAGTAGTTTGAAGCCCTTCAAAAATCTGCAGAAAGTCCCTCAGCTGCAAGAAATCAGCAAGATGTTGCTAAATTTTACTGTTTTAAAGTCTAGATATGGGTCAGGGTCCCAATGGTTTTACTCTGTCCAAGAGAAATCATGTTCCTGCAGCTGCCCTCACTGACTTTTTGAAAGCATATAATTTTTCACTGTGTTTTAGTGAACCAGCAGATAATTTGGAAAAACATAACAGGCAGTAGCTCAGAGGGTGTGTTAGTGATGCCAGGAATCTCCCTGGGCAGCATCACCTACAGAACAGGGGAGAGAGTCCAGCAGTGAGTGCAAACTCAACATCAGCTGGGCATAGAGACCAGCCTTGGGAACAGGCCTTGGAAGGTCACAGTCTTAGAAGTTAGAGATTTATATGAGGGATTTTAAGCAAGGATGCTGGATCGTTCATCGTTTGAAACTGTTTTGAAGTCACTGTCAACATGTTTCCCCTTACAGAGGTATTTCTATTAGCAAGAAACATCCTATTTTGACCTATAGGTCAAAACAAAAGAATTGTGACACAGAGAACAATTTTATTTATCTCTCTAGAATGAATTACTCCACTCTGTTATTATTATTTTGAGGGAAACAATTTTGACTTTTCTAGGAGAAAAAAAATTCTGAATACATTTCATTGACCAAAAAACTGCATAGAAAAAGGAAATAACAGCCTTTAGTTATGATCCCTACTTTAAAGATAGAAAATCTACTTTGTTTTTGGAAAGAGCTTTAATAGATTTTTTGGGGGGATAAGTTGGAAATAACATTTTATTTTGATTAAAAAAATATTCATTAAAAAACCCAAAAAACTTAGTGAGTGAATTCCTGTAGCTATTTCTAGCGGAAGCAGGCTTGCTTTTATGGAAAAAATGCAATCTGATGCTAAAGGGTAGGTCGCTGGTCCTATGCCATTTTGAAGTTTTATTTGATGGCTTCAATGTAAAGTCAAGTGACAGTGCTAGAGAGAGGGATTGGAGGAGGGTGAGATTTTAGTTTTTAGTTAAATTTGGTTCCAGTAAAATTTAGTTGTGATTCCCTTACTGACAAAGGAAAAAAAGGTCCTATTGCAGGACCATATCAGGGATTTTTCTTCTCTGGCTATTGCTAATGGGCAGGTGCTGTCCTGGTCTAATCAGCAGAGAGTTATCTGTCTGTTCTGGAGTGTCAGGAATGGGTCTGTATGTGGGAGAGTGCTTTTAAAACAGAATGGGTAATATTTTGAAAAGTGAAATGGGAACCTATCCCTCCTTTCAAAAATGTCCTAAGTTCTTTTTCTCTTGAAATTAAATTCTAATTCACTTCTGAAATTAAGGCTGTGACTTCCTACATGACTGGGGGACTTCTAAGTCTTTGACCTAACAAGTCCTGCTCCACTCCCATGATTCTCCAAAGCTGAATTCACACAACAAACACCAGCTTTAAGATTTTTTTAAAAAATGGTTCTATGTGAAAGATGTATTTAGCAACCAATAGGCATTGCTGCCAACCCCCCAGTGTCTCAGGCAATGTCACTGTCTCCATGATCTGCATGTGTGGCAGATGTGTTGAATGCATCAACATTTCCAATGTGTGTGTCTCCTGTGGCCACAGGAGGTGCAGTGTGGGATGGGCTGTCCTCAGAGCCAGGGCTTTGTTCTGTCTGCATGATGCCTAACTCACAGGGGGTCCTGAGCTGTGACTGGGCTCCAAAATGCTGCAAAACAGCACAGTATTAAAATGACATTAGTGTTTCGTGCCCATGCTACAAAGAAGCATCTATTGCAAGCCTTAGAAAGAAAAAAAAAATACTAGGAAGGAGGTAAGGAAAGTGGCAGAAGGCTCTTTTTTCTACATCACAAGCCACCCAGAGAATGTCTGTGTGTTTCACTTGGTTATTTATTTTGCGTTATGATATCTGACATATCAGAAAACATGAAAGACATTTGTGAGCCTAAGACAAAAAGTAAAATGGCACTTGAAAATGATTCTTTGTGAAGGCTTGTTTTTGTTTTGTTGCACATGAGACTAGTCAAGTGGACAGGTTTATTTTAACTCTAACAAAATTTAGTGACTGGAGACAAACAATTATCTGCTATTATCATTCCTGCCGCCAAAATTCATTAGGTTCAGGAACATCAACTAAATCATGTGCTAGAAGGGGGCACACAGCTACCTGCACTATTGCTGGAGATGTGACCCCTGGAGCCAGTGTAGTGTCCACACAGATCCAGGTGACTCCATGGCCTATTAAGAAGTAAAATATCCCAAACCATAACCTTTCTGCAATTCATTTTAAGCAGGCCCTTTCTGCAGCTGCACACCTTGCTGTCTGTCATGAACCTTTGTATCCAGCTTAACTTTTTGAGGTCTGTGCTTCATCAAAAAGTAAATGCATTCTCCACCATGCTGGTATGTGGTTGCCATCCTAAGAGAGACAGGAGGCTGATGGGTCTGGGTACGTAGTGTTAAAAAGTGCCCTTTTAACATGCGTTAAACTGATTTTTATTTCTTCTGAGATCTCAGCTGTGGAGAGAGGAAGCTAGCTGGAAAGTCAGCCTGGCCTCAGCAAAATAACCTGCTTTAGAAATGTAGGCCCAGATCCCTGGGATGTGTCTGACTCACAAAATGAATTTGAGTAAAAGAAAATTGTTTAATGACTTCGATGCTTTTTGTTCTCCAAAGTAGTCAGGGTTTTCTTTGGCTAATGACAACTGAAACCCCCAGATAGCTCTGAATGGTATTGATTCCCTATGTGGCTGAGGTTTTTTCCAGATATTCAGTTTTCCATCATCTTTGCATCAGAGAGATGTGAAACAACAGGATCATAATTTGGATCTCATAATTTGTATATTAAAAACCATGGAGAGTAGGGGGACACTCATGTTTGTGGTGTCTGCAACCTCTGGGAGGCTGGTGGACTTGCTGAGCTGGAATCTATTGAACTATTCTGAAATCCATGGAACATTTTTTTAATCTGTGTAAAGTGAATATATAAAAGTAATCACTTAAAAGGAGCTCTGTTTGTAGAGTGGCTAAAGAAGATAAAGGACGAAGGTAATCTGGCATTAGAGTTTAGTGCTTCTGGAGAAGAGATTAAGAGCTGGGTGATGTCAGCTCCTGCAAGCCCAGAGAGGAATCAAGAAGGTGTGTCCAAAGGGTGATGATTCAGACTCCTTAAGAATGAAGCCAGGATGGGGATTCACCATCTGCCCACAGAGATGTTCTGGAAATGCCCGGCTTGCCAGTAAGAGTGACAATGATGCCTGCTGGAACAAGCAACAGGCTGACATCACAGGACTGTGGGGTGATATCCAACTGGGGACACTCAGCAGGTTGTACCTGTTCAGGGCAGTGTCTGACACCCATCCCAAGGCAGGATAACCTCCTGCTGGTATCCAAGCATGGAGGTCAAATGGAAACACAGAAAGGGAGGCAGCAACTGGGGCAAACAGGGAGATGGAACATGCTGGAGCCATCCATGGGTTAGTCTCTGAAGCTGGGAACCTGAAGTGCAATAAAAATGAAGAAATCAAAGGTTAGCTTGTATATCACGAGATGTTGGCAAAAAAACTTGTTTCCCCTAACAAAGCTAAATACTATCCTCAATAACAATATCGTGGCAGGGGTGGATTGTTTCCTTCAAAGAGACTTCAGATTTACTTATTTATATACACACACACATACATGTAAATGTAAACATATGAGTTGCACATGAACCAAAGAGACATTAAAATAATCAATCAATCAATAAAAAAAATGAAAAAGGGCTTTCAGATTCTCACCAGTAGTCTTACAGAACCAAAGAATATACAGGACACCAGACTTTGTGAACAGCCCCTGGGAGTACATCTACACTGTGTGGCTGATGCTTCATACTTAGGGCTAAGAATAGTTTTAAAAAAAACAGTGCAAATTTTACACAGGCATCTCCCTCACTCTATAGATTACAACAAATACTCTGTGTTTGCCAGCAGCTAAGGCTGTGGGACAGCTATTAGCAGATGCTGACTGTATGATGATGACCAGTGTAAGTGGATGCTTATTTAAGGGATGTTTTCAGGAAACAGCCTGCTCTTAGGAACAGTCTATAAGTGAAAATGCACTTTACAAGATTTTTACATCTTGCTAGCTTGCCTTTTGCCATTTTACAGCAAAGGAAATGTTAATGTGTAATAGAATTAGCATTTAGGAGAAGCCTAGAATACTGTACTTTGTAATATAGCCCAGTATTATTATTCAAGACAGGTCTCCTCACAGAGCAATTTAAGCCCCCCAAAATTACCCATCATTACACAGACAGTCCGTTTAACATTCTGAAGCTAATCACACAACAACCTACCCTTTCAGAGTAGATACAAAACCTCACTTGGGTTTTAAGTTCTGATTACAAGATGAGGTTCCAATTGAGAATTTCAGCTGTA
Organism: Hylia prasina; assembly: GCA_013397195.1. Taxonomy (NCBI): domain Eukaryota; kingdom Metazoa; phylum Chordata; class Aves; order Passeriformes; family Sylviidae; genus Hylia; species Hylia prasina. The sequence goes on along the minus strand of VYXD01004165.1, from coordinate 983,496 downwards.
AACTAAATGACCTTCAGTGACCGTAGACTGGAAAACCTGGTGACTAATCTAAATAGATTTCCAGGCAGGGGGAAAAAAACACCACCCAGCTCTTGTTTCTAGTCCTCTGCATTATTAGGGGAATGACAAAGACAAGCAGAATGTGAAAAAAGTCATGACTCTAGTGACCTTCATGTCTTTGTCCCAGAAAGGTCAGGAATAATCAGCAAAACTTTAACTAGAGTTCAAATTTAGCTTTACTGTCCTTAGAGGCTGGTAAAATTAAATATTCAGTCCTTGTGCTCTGTAAACAGCCACAGTAATTGGTGATGTTTCCCAGCACTGGCTATGAAGATGTATTGGCAGGAGCTGAAATTCAGAGAGACAGTATTTCGCATGGTGTATGGCAAATATAACCAAATCCTGATTTCAGCTTGTAATGCTGGAAATCACAATCACATTCCTTAAAATGAGATCATTCCAGGATATGAACACATACCAGAAACTCTAGGACATGACTTTGTAGTTTCTCATGCTTGTCATCCAAGGCAAAACACCTATTGTCAACACCTATCTGGAAAAAAATCCCATGACACAGAAAGGCATCAGGCAAGTCAAAGTCTGCAAGAGTAAACCATGTGAAAGTAGAAAATGCAGTGAGTAATCTAGAATAGAGCTCATAGGGACTTTCTGACCTTGGCCTGGAATGCTTTGTCCCTTTCCTCCTTTTGCATGTCACAAGACTTATTTATTTATTGAATATCCATCCTGATTAGAGCTGTAGGAATGATCATGTTAGATCACACTACAGGAGACCATGATTTCCAGCATCATACCATTAATGAGCAGAAGTTTAGAGAATGTAAGGAACTAAGAAAGAAAGAAGCATATATTCTTGAGAAAATTCTCCTTCTTGCTCTTGAAGATAAGGAGTTGCCTTATTCCTTACTATGTAGGAAGGAATAACCTCCCCAGTAGGATTTCTAGAAACCCTGGGTTCATACTTCGGGAGTTTCCTCCTTATTAATGTCCACATTAATATTTTGTCACCTTTTGAATCCTGTTGAACATCTGACGCAAATTATGGCCTCAGGAAACAATGCAAGTCAAATTTTCAGTGCAGTGAACACATGCATATTTCTCAACATATTTTTATTTTGTTTATCATTTGTGTAGTTACCTATTCTGATTCAAAGGTTTCTATGCAACACCTTGTGTTTTGCATGCTTCTCTTCAGTCAGTCTACACAACAAGGATCCAAGTGTCTGGCGGGTCTTCCCTTCCCATTTGTGAACCTCCTCACTGTGGGCTTTTGAGGGGTTGGACGCCAGCATATGTAAGCATTTAAGTCTGTAATTGATTTTTATATACCAGCGTGTACTGGTGTCAACAGGCTTCTTGAATCCTGTAGGAAACATTAAAAATGAAAAGCAAGTTTCAAAACTAAGTAAAGGATCCATTAAATGCTCTCTTCTCCTCCTCCAGCAGCTTAAAAATCATGGCACTTACTTTGAACTTTAAAAGGCTTCTTCCTTCTTAAGCATTCAGATATTGAGTTGCATTTCCTGTGTCTTGAAATGTAATGAGAGTGGACATCCTGTGCTGCACAGCACCAGTAAAATTGCAGCTGTCAATGCGAGACACCTGCAACATCCAGTTCTAGAGCTGTTGAAATGATGACCAGCATTTCTGAAAAATGTGGAATTTGGGAAGAGTGAGAGATTCTGGTCCAGGATTCAAAATCAATATGTGTATACTCTGCTTCGAGCCCTGCTGACTTCAATGAGTGCACATGAAGTAAAATGTCATTTATCATGAATAAAGGTGACAAAGCCAATCTTTTGGGCATGCTCTACTGCTGTTACTGTCTACGCATTCTGCTGACACATTTGGTAACCAGGACCTCCCCAGCCAAATGTTTCTCATGGTGGGCAAAGGGAAAAGTATTTCAGCTTTTCCTTGCATGTATCTCTCTTGAAGGAGACAGGGTGAGAACATCTGAAATACAGCAGGGTAAAAGTGTGAGTAGCCATCAAGGGACAGGGACAAAATATCTCGCTTTATCCTTCCAGTTTTCACTCTGCCTTTGTTCTCTGTAGGTGATGTAGGCAATTTTGGATCAGAGTATATACACATATATGTATATACATATACACACATACACTCTCTCTCTCTAAATATATATAATATATTTATATTGGCCCTGTTGCTTCAGAGGTAGCCACTGCAATATAAACACAACACTGCACAACACATTTTCCAAAATAATTTTAAGCAAGTGATTAGGTATTAACGAATACATCCTATGATAAAAGATAATAAGCTCTGTGCAGTGTCACTGCAGTTATAAGTATCACTATAGTATGAACCAAAAAAAAAGATGCTGCTTCATTAACATTTCTTACAATGCCACATATAAATAAATCACAAGATCTGTAATAAGAAAAAGAATAAGATTAATTATTACTTAAAATGGTATTTCCCGTAGAATGGCAGAGTGAAGTTGTTAAGATCTTACTAAGGAGGGACTGATGAATCTTCCTAGAAATGAGATTACAAACTTGATCTGTCCTCTTTAGCTTCCTCAATTTAGGAAGAAATTTAATATTGTTTTGCATCTACAACTGCATGCAGTCTTTGCCCAATGCATTATCCTATGCAGAAAGTATGTTTATGATGAAGTTCAAATATTCACAGAGAGATAAAAGATGCTCATACCTTAATGGTGGCTTTAATTCTCAGGAAAATAACCATGCACTTCTTACAGTTGAGAGCTATCAATGCTAAATAATTTTGTAGTCACTGAAGATCACACTCTAGTACTGTCTAGGAAAAATAACGTAGTCTCACCAGATGTAAATATTTAGCAAAAATCAAGATTTAATTACATTACATGATGAAATGATTTTAAACCCAGTTTAGGACAGGAATGCCAGTACTGGGAAATGGCTAGATCCTAGAGTTTTATCCTTCTCTTATCTCCAGACACTGCAGAAACCAGAAACCATTACAACAGGACAAAAGATCATCATTACAGAGTTATTAGAAGGGGCAGGAACATCAGGAACATGCTGGTGCTCTGTTTTAAATGACACATTAATTCACAAAAACAACCCCATTACTGGAGTAACAAACTTAGTTTACGTAAATGTCCCTATCAACATTATTCAAGCCCAAACTTGATTTAATTTGGAAAAGGAATGAATAAAGCTTAGGGTAATGGCAACCTATTAGGCCACACAGACCTTAATAATATATTTTAAAAAGTGTGCTGAATGACATGAACATCAAAAGGGAAACCAAGAGAAAGAACCGCAGAATAAAGGAGAATGTCTATCTGAAATCCTACCAGAGAAGGCAGAAGGAGAAACACAGGCAGAAGGAGCATGTGCCATGCTGGAACTGAGAGAGAATAATCGCATTAATGTCTGTTTCCCTAAATAGTTTCAGTTTGTTTCTTTATTCTATTTTTACTGAATCTGATTTCTATTCAGGTTCAATTAATAATAATGAGCCTAAAATTAATTTGCATTATCATTTACAATGGATGCTTTGATCATGTATGTAGTTGGAACTATAATGCATACATTACCATATTATGCAAATTGCATTTGCAGCATCAGTTACATCTGTAGATCATTTCTTCACACCACAGTCCTGTGTATTGTTTCTTTGTGTACAGCCCTGTAGAGGGAGAATCTTGGGAGATACTAGCAGGTGAAATACAGCTACAAGTATGCCCTCCACTTATGTTCTCTCTCTAAACACCCAGTGTTCGCATCAGACGAGAGAACTTTAACACAGACAGTTTGTTTGTGTCCTTTATGAAATTACACTTCTGCATTGAGCCCACATAGGCAACAAGCACGTACAAAAAGCTCAAGCGCTACCTTTTTTTTGTTGTTCTTAACACAAGTGTATCTCAAGCAGAACTTGTAACTGCTTGCAGCATAAATCTGATGAGACTCTGACCTAAAAAAGGAAGACGAGCCAGTACCATGATGTACACAAAGATCTGATTTTTGGGTGAAACTCACACATTCATGACACTGAACATGCTGGGAAAAATGTTGCACATCAATGGTTAATGAAGCCACTCAACTCTCCCTCAGCTGACTACTTTTTGCCACTGGACAAATCTTGCATTGCACTGAGCAGGCCCAAAACTATTAGTAGTTTACATTTTTATGCTGCCTTTCATCTTGTGAAATACTCCCTTGCTTTACAAGTTGAAACAGAAACCATATAATGATTGTTTAATCTATTACAGTGCTGAAATTTTGTGGTGAAACACAGGAAGGATTTAGCAGTCTAGAATAAGAGAGCTCTTTTGGAGAGGAAATGAAGACTATCGTGTCCACTTGAAACAAAGATGGGAGAATGTAATTTTTAAGCTTGGCATCTGGCCAGGCCATCAGAGTTAACACACTTTACAGATATAATTACTGCAGTGGGATCTTTAGTGAGCAAGGTGGTCAGAACTTTGCTTTAACGTGTCACCCAAAAATGCACTTGGGTCACACCTTGGATCTTCTCATCATGCTGACTCATGGGCTGAGAAGCAGATGAGATCCTCTTCATTTATTTCTTTCTCTTTTAGTTAGAACCCTAGGTAACTCTCCAAAATGAATCAAATAGCCAAACACTGTCAAAATAAAATTTTACACTGCTTCCAATTTCATGAAAATTTTGCATGAAAACCTGTCCCTCCAGCCAAGCTGAGGATCATATAAGTTTATATTCTTCCTCACACAGATAAATTACTTTAGAGTGGCCCTACAGGCTTGATCCTGCCTTCCAAAGAGATGATGGTGAAATTCCTCCCGTGAGGTCACTAGGCCCCCAAACATGATTCATTTGGCCATTTCACTGTGCTTAGTCTGTTTGACAGGAGATAAGAGCAGTGCCTGAGGAAAGGGAAGGGGATGAGTGGGACTGCCCTTTTTTCTTGCCAGAAAGCTGTTTGGTTGGATCATCCTGTCTTTTGAAACCTCTTTGCTAAGACCTGGGTCTATCTGCACTGCTACTTTCCTTCTAAGGATACACTGGGACATGATGCATGCAGGCTCTTTTGGGGGAAGGAATTTAGCTTGGTGTTATCTGGTGAATGACAAACATTGAGTATTGCAGAATGAGGTATTCCTGTGAGTTCTCAGCAAAGTGTTAATAATCTGATTAAATTCCTAAAAATTGATAGACATTAAACAGAAGAGCATATTAATATTGTCAACAAAATTCAGTTCTTAGTCACTCAAACGCAAACGTCAGATATTTGTTGCTCAATATACAATTAAAAGTGATCTGATCACCCTCCAAGCAGAGAGCTGACAAAAACACGGGGCGAGGAAATGTTTGTGGTTTATCTTCTGCATATAGGAAGATGCTGATAAGAGGGAAGAATCATTTTAGTTCTGCATAGATAAAAAGATCGCTCTTGGCAGAATAGATTAATGTACCTGTCTATACAAGCATAGAGGAAGAACGAAGAAGGGAAATAGATTAGTATTCTGCTGCACAAGGGACAATCAAATATGATCTTTGGATTGGCAACTGGACTAATAATAATCACTGTAATAAACCAGGGCCTTTATATCTATGATATGCAGTGCTAGCTAAAAGATAGCTGCTTCTTAGCAATAATGAGCTGGATGCTTCATCACTCATCACCTTGTGTAATTATTGTGGTGAGTTCAAAAGAAATCCATTGTGCTACCAATCAGATTTTCTTTTCCTTTCATGTTGTGTTTTTTCTTGCACAAGCCTAATGACTACTCACAGAGCAGACAAGGAAGAACCTGGCTTAATATATTTATTTTCTGTATAAGAATAAGGAAAATATAAGAGATCTAATGGATGAGTGCAATAGCTTGGACAAGATCTGTTATTTAACATTCAGGTACTTAAGTGTTGCCAGAGCCAACCCTGCGGTTAAACAACTCCAAGAAAGAAAGAAAAATGGATAAAAAAAGCCATCTGGCCTAATACCAAATAATACTTTTTCTTCTTTCATAATGATTTATTAGCAGTTGTGTTAGTAAAATCATGCACAGCATTATTGAATAATATTAAGACAAGTAAACTGCAACAAACTTAGTAATTTAAAACTCAAAAAATCTCATCAAGAAGCAACTTAAATCTGAGATGACGACTTTTTTTTTTTGCCAATTTGGTTTTAGCTGAACTTTTTTCTCAAGTACTGTGGCTCTTCATAGATGAAGTGAGGATAATCAAGGTAAATTATGAAAATAACCTAGCTATGTGGTAAAGGTCAACAGAAAGTCTTGTTAAGATCTGGTTTTTATGAAGATATCTTGTCTGTATTGTCAAAATGGATTAACATTATACCACAACAGAGCCTGTCAATTGAAGGAAAAGGAGATATCAGCACAAAGATACTTGTGACAATTAATATTGGGTTTTGGTTTACACTGTGAAAGCAAGAAAATATCACTACCTCATTAGCACATCTCTTCATTTATGTTTTTCTAGCACAGATCACAAGAAGGTGCAGAGATGTTTTCTTTCCTTTGGAAGATTGTGGAGAGGAATTTTAGTCTTGAGAATAGAAATAGTTAGACTTGTAACTCTATTTCTTTAAGGGACATTTACCTGTCTAATTCTTACCACATGCACTACACGAAGCTTTAGAGTTAATGTGGCTTTTATCCGCTAGCACTGAACTGGGAATGGAGGGTAAAGGAGTTGCCCACATGTTGCTATAACCATCTGTTTTCCAGGGTTACTATGTAAATAAAAGTTACTCTGTGAACATGAATAGTTTTGGGCTCACTTGTTTGTCTTCCAACCCAAAACCACAAAAGAATTTCCTTGCAGGGAAGCAGCGACAAAGGTTTAGTTATTTCCCACAATATTGTATATGCTGAGCACACCAATATATGAAAAATATCGTAGAGCTGAACATTTCCAGGGAGTTTCACTGTTATCGTGTCAGTGGCAATAGGGTAAAGCCAGGGCAGAGACCTCAGTCCTAAAAATCCTTCTAAATGTTCTTGTGTGGTCAAGTCCCACTGGCATTTATGCCAACAGTTACCAGTGACTTTCTAAAGAAACTTGATCCAGGAATAAAAAAACCCCAGTCTTGCATTTCAAAATATCACAGGCCTTGAATTGCAGAAAACAGAAGCTGGGAAAGAATGTTCACTCACCCACTGGCCCTGCTCTGAAGGACTTTGGTGTCCTCATGTCTGTGAGGGCTTTTACCTTCAGTGATGATTTGAATCCCTGGAAAGACATACCTGTGACTGAAGTGATCCGAGACATAAATCTGACAGACAAAATATGGCATGCAGTATAACCCTCAATACCCTCTACATAAATTAGAAACTGTGTGAGCCCATTGAGTTTAAAGCACTTCTCACACATTTTCAGCTCTTGCTACTTATAAACCACAGCAAATACCAAGTATGGAAATCTTCTGTGCTCACCAGCTGCTTCTTCCTGAGTGGCCACCTGAAGTTGTAACAGCATCAAGAGCATCCTAAATGTATCACCACACTATGCCAGAAGCCTAACCAAAAAATCAGCTTTTCATCGTGCCTCCATCTGGGAAGAAGACAGTGCAAACTGTAAGGAGGATGCCCATGTTAGTGAGAAGTCTGATCAGTGTGTCAAGCAGGGTTTAATGTTAACAAGAACAGTCACCACACAAAATGCAGCCCCACTTTTCTGGACATTTAACTAAAAAACCTGCACAAATATGTTGGTGTCTGATCTGCAAGACCTAGCACTTCTATAATTTTCCAGTGACATAAAACCAGTTACTACCAGCTGAAATACGTTAGCAGCTTCAGTAATTAGTAGGCATAGCCATTTCTTGTCAGTTCTACAGGCCATATCCTCAGCTGGTGTAAATCAATGACACTCTGGGCACTGGAACTGTATTACTTTGCTCACCTTGAAATAGTTATGCATACTAATTACTGCCTTACCCATCACTGCTCTTGTCAATTCAGACATCTGATTTACACCAGGTGAGTTTGTTCCATATATTTAGAAGTTTCTGCACATTCCTTCAGGAATCTGTAGTGTCAAATAAACTTTCCAAATAAGCCAGGCACATGCTTTCCATTATCTATCAAATCAATGCTCAGTGAAGTGACACCGTTGCACATAAATCATGACTGCAATTATTAAATCAAGCTGAGTTTGTATCGTGCTTCTTCCACTGTTGGGTAGAGCAGGAGAACAGGCACATCAGGATTGCTGGGATGGAAGAAGGAGTTAAAAGCCCCACCCAAGCTCTCACAACCTAACCTTTGGAGCATGCAGCTGATAATGTGAAACAGAACATAATGCCCCAGAGGAGATACATCTGGAGGTCAGCTCAGTCAGCTACTGTGGAACTGTTCCAACAAAGCAATCAAATATCTAGCAAAACCTATTAAAAAAATCATATATTTAGTATATAGACATCCAACCTGAGCTACACGAGGGTAGAGAAGCCTGATTTCATTTTCATACCCCTGTCAGGCAACCTAAGAGCTGAGTTTTCTCTCCACAAACACAAAGTGAGGTTTTTAACTGCAGCTTATTAAGGCTCAGTTTGTCTAACCCAAGCATAATAAATTCATGTGTCAAGATCGAAGTTGATTGTTCATCAGAGAAAAATGAGACAAGATAATCCACTTTGCTGAAAACGTAATGCTTTAGGAATGTTACAAACTACTGCAAATGTTTAACTCCCTGTGCCTCATGGGTGGTTATATAACAAAACACCCATTCAGGGGCTGATTCTTATCTCTCGCTTGCATAAGGCCATGTCTAGACAAGGATTTGAAGGTGTGTTGTTTGAAAGTGTTCACAGAGTGGTCTAGTTGGCAGATCAGGAAGCCTGCCCCTTCCTCCCCCTCCCCTGCTTCCCGAACTTTCGTGCATGTGGAATGGGTGAAGTGTGGGTCCCTCACCCTCAATTTTTGGTTCAATTAATTTAGCAGCTGGCAGTGGTGATTTGTCCACCCTGGAGTCAGAATGTGACTTCAGAGGGTTGAGGGAGCAAAGGGTCACCTCCTTGCCCATGTCCAAACTAGAGCTTTCAAAAGGTCTAAGGATTTGCATGTCTTAGGGCTTTTCAGCATTATTTCCATACATCCACCTGCATGCTGCACAGATGACATGCATAGGTATCCCATAAGATTGGATGGTACTTTGCCTTTGTAAACCAGTACTAGAGATAAAGGATGACTTCCCAGTGATCGTTAACCCTTTGACAGTATCCCCTTTACAGGAAAATTCTTCCCCTGCTGATTTCATCTTCCATTGTACCTACTCAGGTATAATTTTGTTTCTTTATTACCCCATTTCCAATGAACTTGGCTCAGCCATCCACTCCTACTCCACATACACCTCACATTGTCGGGAGAAGTATTCATTGGAAAAGCAGGAAAATTTACACAAAGATCTCTATAACATGTGAACTAGGTGGCTAAGAATCCATCCCACTCCATTTCTTTTAAAGCACTGCATTAAATTTACAGTCTGTGGTTCCTCCATCTCTGATTTTCCCCCTTTTATCTCAGCAGCAGCAGTATATGGCAATGTTGAGACTCCTTACAGAGATGTGCCCACCACGTGCCCATCTGTGCAATGTTATTACTCTCACAAGCAAATTCTAAGAGCAGCAACATTTTTAACACTCACTTGTTGTATATTTTCTCTTCTCTTAATTTTTTTTCTTAAGCACACTTAAGTAATTTAAAATTTACTTTTGTAGATTATTATATTACTACTTTTAAGTTTCAGGTGTACCTTAGAGGATTCATGAAAAATAACTATTTTATTTATAGCTCATACTCTACCATAGTTCTAAAACTTATAAAGACACATTTCCAGTCAAGGAAGGTAAAAAAACATGTCTGTGTAAATGTAAAGTTTTTCTTTTTATAATCACAGTAAATTAATTATGTTTTCACATTTATAAAACAAGAAGTAGGGAGGAAAAAAGAACTGGGTAAACTTTAAACCACATTTAGAGGGAAATCAGGTAAGAGATCAAACTGCTGATGAGAAATATGAGAAAGCCTGCCCTGCTGCAAAACATGGAAGGTAATTATTTTCCAAGGGCCAGGAATTTGCCCTTTGTTTTTTAAAAATGAAATGCATACAGATATGTAGATACATATGCACACATATTTGGTTTTCTTCTGTAATAACATAAGAATGCCCAGGCCAGTTGTGATAGTTCTCTTTGTAATGGAGTTTTCTATATGCACACACTTTAAATCTGGTTTGATAACCAGTGGTTTACAGTGTTATTAGGAAGGCTGAGACCATGAGGTAACTTTTAAGAAATGTGGTCTGCTGCCATATCTGGAACATATCAGCTCTCAGTAGAAATATATTTTTAATAAAGAGAAGTGCTTTAGAGGTTTCTCTCTTGATACAGGCCTAAGTTCAGCATATTAAGTTCAATCACACAGCTGACTTCTAGCCTTCCAGTACACAATAGGGTTTTAATGTTTAAAGTTAGGTGCAATGCTTAAAGTTAGGTTAAAGTTTGAGTATGGTACTGAATAGGAGCTAGAGCAAAAACACCTTTCATTTAAGATGAAAATTACTGCTTTAAATTTTCTTCCTTGAACTCTGGCTCCAATTTGTGAATGCAGTGGTGATGTTCAGGTTTCTGTGTGGAGCCCAGCAGGAACGTCAGCAGTTCTGCTTCACTGCCGAGTATCAATAGTGCTCAGAGATCAGAGCTCAGAGCCAGCACTTAGGAGGGGCAACCTTGTCAGTCAGCACTTGACTGCTTTGCTCTGTTCTTGACCAGCCCATGCAATTCACATCACCCTCAAGGTAAGATGAGTGGGTGGATCATGGAAGTGTACAAACAGCCTTCAGGATAATAATTCAACTCCTCTCCTTTTACCTTGAAGCAGTATATTTCCACACACAGTCAAAGTGCATAAGACAATATTCAATTTAAAGAGGTGTTCAGACCAGGATGGGTTGTATTTAAAAAGCAGAGAGCAGTCTGCGTTTTATAAATAATGCAATGGCTTGTGGTTGCAAGACAAGCCCTGGATTTACAGACAAATGATGCAGAATTCCTGGCCTGTCCTCAGGCTAGTGTAAATGAAAGCTCATGAAGTGACTGAGCAGATGAAGAAGTAGGTACCATTGCTGAGCCTGTACTCTCCCAGAGTATGAAGGCTGCTTCTGGCCTTGCCAAACTGGTGTTAGATTGGTGGCATGGGCTGCAGCAGAGTATCTTCTGCCCTTGTGTTAGTAGGTGGAGAGAGCTGGGCTCTTGTGTGCCAGAAATGAGACCTCCCCAGTGAGGAATCTGTCTGCAAGACACGATACAGCCCTTCCTCTGAATTGGAATTTCAAACTTTCTGACCTTCAGCACAAGGAAAGTCAGAAGATAACCAATATATACTAGAAGACCTCTACATTAAAGATTTATCCACTCTGTCTCTCTAACTTATGGAAATACTTAAAGGAAAAATATCACCACTTGTCACAACTTTTGTGTTCCCCTTTCAGTTGCTGTAGCTGACGAACACTTAAAAGTTGCTTGCTAAAAGTGAGCAACTGCTTCATTGTAACACTCTGCAAAAAGATCACCTCAAATCTGACTCTTCCTGTCACAGTTACCAGTTACAGTGCTCATCTCATACTGGCTGTGTGTCTTCAGTGTCCTTGTCCCTGAGCTGTCTATTGGCATGTCAACAGATAGGACAGAAGGAAAATAAGAAGAAAAACAATCCTACAGCAAATAACTCAGTCCATTATGTAACTGCTAAAATATTTATAAGGGATGTTTAATATGCTTTTTAAAAGAAATAATAATATTAAAGAACTCATATGTAATTAAATGTGATAGGGAAACCATGCTGTTTGCTAGAGCTATTGACTTCACGTTCTCATTCTCTCAAACTTAATATAAAATTAATCATTAATTTTCAAGCCATTAGCTTTTTCACCAATGCAAACGCTGGTTGTTTAGGTCTGAGTCAGTGAGATAGTCTTACCACAACAACATAGATTTGTACTGTCATAAAGTCATTCAACTCAAAATGTGACTCCTTTTTAATAAAATTACCTGTATTTTTGAGCTACATCACAGCCAAAGCTGAATGCTCAAAAGCTTTTTATCACTCTCACAGTCGATATAAATTGTCTGTTCTCATTACACTTAGCAAATTGTGGGCCCAAATCCTCAGCAGGCACAATCAGAGCCCACAGAGCTGCACATCTTGGATCTGTGCTGGATGTAGCCCCTTCCTATAGATTTCCTGCTTGAATAAACTGTTGTGTATTGAGAATATTAGGCATAATCCAAGTTACTCTGGGGACTAGAGCTCACACGAGGTTTATCTAGTATTAACAGTTATTTGACCTTTCTTGGCAGAGCAAGAAGAAAATGCTCTTTTACATACTCTTATGCAAACCTCTTAAATATTAAATGAGCTGTGCACAGAACTTTTCTTGTGTGAAGGACCAATAATACTTTGGACCTCACTCGAAATCTGGGTCACTTTGACCTTGTGTAAATGAAATCTTGCATTTCACCAATTTTTCACATGCTTGTTCCGTCTTGAGCAAAACCTCAGAATCAAATAAGCACCAGCTTCAATGTAGAGGATGATTAACTTAAGGAGTTCTTGGCTTCTTCTTCAAGAAGGTTAACATGACCTTGAATGGCAGGAGAATGTTACGGATTTGTATTGTTGAATCTTATGCGGGTTGTTGTAAGAAGTTCACATACAAACCACATTTTTAAGCCCTAACTAAGAGACTTTTCTCTCCACTGCTTTTTTGAGATTATTAGTCCATCTACAAACTGAAAAGAATCAGTCAGTTGGCTCTTTTCTACCTTACTGACACTCAGCCAAATTCAGGCACATATCTCCCATTTGCTTCAGCAATAGTTTTGTCGATGGCAGTGCCGTAAATTCAACCTCCACCTTCTCTTTAATTGGCACCAACATCAAATGCTAAAGGATGTCCTTGGAAAATCAAGAAACCAGGAAAAGAAAATGCACAGCTAAATCCAGTTCTCCATTGTACATATAGCTGTCCATTAATTTCTTTTATTCTATTCCACATTAGGGTCTGTTCTTTCCATTTTAAAGTCATCAGTAAAAATCATGTTAATATGAAAGAGGCAAAATTAGGCATATAAGTGAAAGTGAAGTCAAAGCTTATCTGAAGAATTCCCACTTAAGACTTACAGCTTGACACAGTGGTCACTGAAGCGTTTCTAAAGGTCATTGTCTGATATGATCTTTTCATAATTGTTAGTAAAATGAAAGCATCTTTATTCTGCTCTGCTTACTAGCAATGCTTATATAAAATGTGGATTATTCACAGCTCCTTTCCTTTTGAAAATGGGCATTTTTAATTTCTTTAAGGGAGAAATAAGGCACACCCAGTATGAATCAAACTGAAAACAATTGGTTGAGGTTTATGTGCCAGCCAAACAGTGCCACTTGTAGTTTCCAGTTGTAATTTGTATAGAAGGTCTATTTTGAACAGCAGTGCCATCAGTTTAGGGGGAAAAGAATCCCAGAAGTTAAATCCTGTTGATAATGCAATGATTCCAAATCATGGTAATGCCCTTAATTCTGTGTCAATAGCCATTCTAGTCAGAGGTGCATACTTGTAGCTCTTCCTTGAGGAAAGACATTCTCCTGTTATGGCACTGGGAAAAAGGTGTTTTTGGTAAAGCTGCATGTAAGTGCAATGTCCTTTCAGCTGAGAAGTGGAAAAGCAGTCAGATTCTTTCAATCTACACCTATTTAACTTCTGATAAGCACCTTCTTCACATTTTTTCTAACCTCATTTGTATACTGCTGAATTCCTCAGTAGAGTTAAAATGAAAATACACTTTTTTAGAGCTGACTTTAAGAAAACAACCTTCTTGACTTGGATATATCAGAATGTTTAACACAGTTGATAGTCTGTCTAAATTGTTATGGATGTTGTTGTTGAGCATATTTATGTAAAAATGGTATTGATGAGCACTGGTTATAGCTGAGATCCCCACTGTGCACTAAAAATCTAAGATGGTCAAAGCCCTCTGTTAGAATTTGTTATGGAGTGTAAAAACTTCTCCTAAGAAGGGAAATACTTATGCTAAGAAGAAAAATCAAGTGGTAGAAAACAGAAAAAAATAGATAAAATATTAGAAAGAAAAGAAGACAATGAATCAGTCTGGTCTATAGGAAAGCTAGGAAGAGAAATGAAACCTCTGCAGTTTATTCAGACTAAGTTTCAAGCCAGTGAGTAGATTCAGTGAAGTCAACAACACAACTCACATCCTCACAGTAAAGCATTTACATAAGTCCATTGCAGGACTGATTAATCTTGCATGTTTCAGGAGGTGTTCTAGTGCTCTCAAGAATTATCTGAGACTATAACAGATGGGTAGATAAATCAGAGGTAGAGATCTAGGTGCAATTTTGTGTGTCTCGATAATTTACTGTAATCAAGATGACTTTTCAAGTTAAAGTTATTCAAATGTTCATACAAATATTCTGTGTAAAAAATGCATTTACAATTTCTATGTGGGGGTTATCTGATAAGAGGGACCTGATGAGAGGGTATGTGATTAAAATGGGCCTCCTGACAGTGAGGATTCTACCAGAGTCACTGTCTGAAAGGTGATTATTTATTTCTACTCGCAGATGTGACTTTTCAGACCAATTCTCAGGAGAAAAGTAGCAGTTTTGAGAAGCAGATTCATTGTTTTCAACAATTTCTTTTTAATTCTTAAGAGAATGAACATTTTGGATCTGAAAGCATGTTAGCATGACTGCAAGTTTGAAAATTTTACCCATGTTGGCATTCTCATTTCACTACTGCAAGCCTAGTTTCCTCTTGGCCAAAAATGAAAGGATTTTGAACACTTTGATTAGAAACCTGCAATAGCGTGTGCTGGAATTAGCAGGTCATGATTTCTACATGCAGTTGGAGGGGTTAAATTTTCTGTAACCAATATTCATTTCATTTTTCTGCAAATACTATAAAGATGAACCATTTACAAATATTCCTTCATTGAAAGAGTTGCTAGCAGCTTTCAGTTTGAAAACAAGAGTTTTGTTGGTTTTTTCCAAGAAAGTGGGTGTTCTGATAGGATTCTGCACCAATAAGATCACCTGGATCTTTTAGGAGAGTAATTCACATAGTTAAGCCAGTTAGCAGCTGTTTGGATGTTGTGATTTTTCTTTTTCACAACCAGTAGCTGAGACAGCAAAACTGTCTCTCTTTTTTTGTCTTCCACCAGATTGGTGGAATAAGGCTCTGTACATGCACATGCTCACAGGTGGCTGCATG
The DNA here is from genome assembly GCA_013397195.1 of Hylia prasina. NCBI lineage: Eukaryota > Metazoa > Chordata > Aves > Passeriformes > Sylviidae > Hylia > Hylia prasina. The sequence continues at coordinate 968,220 of VYXD01004165.1, read as the reverse complement.
GGGATGCTTCTGTTGTCTTTCCTGGGGTGAAATATCAAAGGTATGAGTGGATGTGGGACTAAAGGATTCTGGGAGCTCTCATTTGAATGAAAAATAATATATCTTGTACAGCTCTTTTCTCAGAAGTACCTCACTTTTTCTAGCTCTAACATGTCACCTCCAGCTGCTCTAACACCCTCACTTTTCGTTATTAGGAAGGCTGTAATCCAGAATTAAACAGCTGAGCACAGAACTTTTTTCCAAAAGTAGGCAGGGGTTTGTTTGAAAGGAAACAGAAGAAGCAGCAAAGAGATGGGGCATTTATGAATGGCACAATGGGCCACTGATACTGCCCTGCAGAAACAAAGGGCTCTGTGCAAGAATTCCCTCCTTTAGCATGTGACAGACCTTCTGACCTGGGATCACAATGGCTCACAGACAGAAACAAGAGAGGAAGCAAGAAAGCTCATAATTTCTTTTCCCCGTGGGATAAACAACATTTTATTCTACCTTTAACCCTGGCGGGAGACACTGCCACTTAGCAAACAAATCTATATTAAGTGCACTTGCTGGAATTATTTACAGCATCATTTGTTCCAGAAAATGACACTAATAATATATTGCTGAATTCAGAAGATGGAACTTGACATGAATATAACCTTCTGAGTAGTAAAATCATCTTTCCTTAATCAGCATCCCTTATTAAGGAATTCTCTGTTTTCCTGTCCCCAAAGAGAAGGAAAATACCATTGTTCTCCTACAGTATCCTTTTTGACTCACAGTCAAGCTACTTTTGGCACTTTGGCTTTAACCATACATGACTCTACAGAAAGCAAGAACAATTCTGCACCTTCACAATATTTTTTTGAGAAAAGCAAAAGCTCCACTCCACTGTTCAGAGATCGTTTTTTCTGCAGAAGTAATGATTCATATGCACAGCTTCCACCAATGGAGAACACTCTGCAGGTGTTTACTTCTCATATCAAATAATATTACTTGTTAACCAGCAAAAATGGAAATGCTAACATCAGAAATGTGTGAGTCTTTTTCAGAGTATCCTCAGAATTAACGTTTTCTGGGTTCTTCTTCCTCCAGTTTCCAGACATGCCTGTATAACTTAACTTTCATGTAATCTGTCAGGAGTTTATTCAGGAAATGGAGATGTCCTGCTGGCCAAATCTGTTTTTGTAATGGTATCCCTGCAGGCTGTATGCTACTAGCACAGTTTTTATGCCAAGAAGTTCCTGCATTAAATGGGGGAGGTTAAAAGTCAGTCCTGCCTTGCAGCTGCTTTTAGTGAGCTTTGGCAAAGGTTCACCAGTCTGTCCATAAATGTACGGTGTCAGTGCTATACAGGAACATTAATCAATGTTATCTGCTGCAGAACTGTCTTGCATTGTGATTTTGACAGGAACTGCAGACAGGACCACATGTTCCCATAATTTCTCATTTTTTTAGTAAAGCAGCTGTAAACATTAAGTTTATTTTAAGAGTTAATTTCAACAGTGAGCATTCTTTCAGCAGAGGGTAAGAAAATGACCCAGATTATACCTCCTCTCCACAAACTTCTTTTATGAATAATATAAGGTGATACCAATTATCTCTCTCTGTTTTGGAAAGCTTAGATTTTTTTTGTTGTTGTTATTTAAATAAAGTCCAGATGCAGTAAGAGTTTCTTAAGACGTACAGTTAGAAGGAGATAAAATATACAAGTGTATGTTTTTTGTGTATGTCAGTTTTACAGAAGAGTCTGTGCTTTCCCAGTGCAAAATGGAGATAACACAAGATAAACATGAGATTTTTTTACAAGGAAAGAAAATCACCAGTGATTTTGAGGTCTACGCTTTTAACACATGAAAAATATTCTTTCTATCTACTATCTCACTTAAATGCTTGGATGTACCTCAGGAAAACTCCAGTTGTCCTCATGGATATAGGAACCCAGGGGTCTTGATATAGAGAGCTTGATCAGCACCTCTCTGATACCTAAAGCAGCCAAGTGAAGTCACCCACCCAGCTGTCACTTTTTTTGAGAGTGAGAGGAAGAGGAAAGGTTTCATAAGGAGCTATATTCACCTCATGTTTCTAAGAAAGCTATAGCAGAATGTCATGTTCAGCAGGTGGCAGTGATCTAGTGTGAGTATAAATGGACAGAGTTTTCAGAATATGAGGAGCTGAAGTCCTATGTCCATTGGAGGACAAATGGTTGCTGAGATACAGAAATGATCAAGGACATAGTGATATGTAGATGGAGAAATTGGACAATCTGTTTATGTCTTTAAAACAGAGATAAAATTTGTGCCATCATCTGAACACCCAGGTTCCAAAAAAGCCATTTTTCTCCTTTTGTTGTCTAAGGTGATCAAATATAATATTGTTTTGAAGCTTAGTGTGTATCATAGCACTTGTGTGCTTGACATATATATGTATAATTTACATATTTCTTTCCAACCACTAAAAAAATCCCCAGACTTTCAACACCTCTTCTATTCTTCTTATTGTTATTATTATTGATTTAATCTTGTCATCTTATAAACCAGTTATTCAGTAATGTTGGTCATGTACATATTGATAGTGCCTGACACGAGTGACATATTTTAATTGGATAGTTCCTGTCTTGTGAAAAAAAATTATATTTATGCTCTAACATTGCCATCCTTCTTTTAGCTCACCAGTAACATCCTACTAAGACATGCCAAAGTGATTTTCAAATTGTGCTGAATCAGCCATTCCTCTTCAACAGGCATTCTTGCAGCAGAACCAACCTGCATGATGCCAGCAGCCTCCCTTTCTTTCCTCAGGAATTGAAAGAAGGTCACACAGGTTATGGCAAGTCCTCCTGCCCCTTTACACAAGGTTGAAAAAACCAGAACCACATTCAACAGCAAAGGAGGAGCAGAGAAATCCAGTCAAGGAGGAGTTAAGAGTTGGGAGACTTGACTGCAGCTGGTGCTCAGTGAAACTTCTGCTTGAAGAGGAAAAATTATGTGCTAGGTTCAGCTTGTACCTTAATCCAGTGAAAACAATATTTAGCCTGTATGGATGCAGAAAGGAGAGGTTCTTGTGTTCTGGAAACTTTTCATAAAGAACTTACAACCTTGAAAATAAAAGTGAACTCAAGTCTGTGTCCTTTGATATCGACCTCTTTCCATTCCAGATGACAGTGAGCCCTCCTTGTTTTGTGTTCTGTAACAGAACTCAATTACATGTAAGGAAAATAGATCTGTTTTCAAAATTAAATGTATTACCTGTAGTAAGAAGCTTTCTGTTCTTTGAGTAGAGAAAGTTAATAGATTCTTCTAATGTCCTGTCCCTTGTTGAGGCCACAACAGAAGTAGTGCTGTCTGGTTGGGGCAGAACAAAAGGTTAAGCCTTCCTCAGTGTCTCTGTTCTTGTGTGGAGACCAAAAATTGGTGCTGCTTTTGGATGAAAATGTTGCAAATGAGGTTTTGCCAGAGAACAGATCTTAACTTAAACCTAATCTCTAGAATGGAGGATCTGCTGCCCTGTTTTGCCTTCTAATAGCCTGTTCTACAATCTTCTTATAACAGGAATTTAATTTTGAAAGGTTTTTCTGGCCACATTGTCATATTCTTTGTTCCTAATTCATTGTACTATTTATTCTTAATTTGCTTAATCAATCTTGCCATGAATCAGGAATTACCATTGCATCAATCTCTGTGGTCCTAGTTATAAAGACAGGACTGTGATTAGGCATTTGTCCCTGTGATATGTCTAATGCTGTGTTAAGCATCTCAGAAAAATATATTCATCTTAACTGGTTGAAACAATGGTTCTTCCACCTTGTGTATCAATGCAACTTTGCTACATTTTAAATAAAAAACAAAGATAGCTGTGTTTTTGTAGCCATAAAATCATGATGCTAATTTGAAGCTGATGATCAACTTTTATTGACTGAATAAAAGCTGAAATTTGCTGACCAAGAAGGGGTGTATTTTTTACCTGTAGGACTGACCTGGTCAAGAAAAGAAATAAATGGAAAGATGGACCTAGTGCAAACATTTATCATGTCCTCAGATGGTGCCTCAAATTTTCCTATACCAAAAGTTTCCTAACCTTCACACATACCAGTATTTAGCAAATTAAATATTTAATCTTTCGATTGTGGAAGAACATGGGGCATAGCAAGTACTCATTCCACTCATACTTGCCTAAAGTTATCTGCTGCAAAGGATTAGCTGCTGTATTCAACAATAACGAAGCTCTTGTTTTCAAATAAAGAGGTTAATTGGCTTTGTACAAAATATGCTTATATAGCACATATTACTAATATTGCTTTTGTGAAGGCTCATTGCAAAGGAATCTAAAATTGTCTTTTATTACCATTTTTACAATAATCTGTCCTTCACCAAAAATTATACTTAGACAGCCCATGCTAGCCTGTCATTACAACTGCTTAACTAGTCATTGGCAACCTCAGTTCTGTTGTTGCACTCCAATTGTGTTTTGTGTTGCTCCTTCCTTCCTTTTTTTTTTGTCATTAGTGTCATGGCAGCACTGATGACCTTCCATTTGCTGAGACTTAGGAACAGGCTTCTAATTCTCACTGATATAGTAGTTTTTGCATCAATTTAAGAAAAATGTGTGTGTCTCATTATGTACCCATGTAAAATCTAAATAAAGGCACATATTATATATCTGCTTGCCAACAGAGAAACATGCATTTCCAACTCCTATTTAATATTTCATGGGTACACATACATGATATGATCCTTTTGGCAAAGATTTTAACAGTCTTGACACTGAGATGGTGGTCTCTGCCTATATGTGTTGTCTTTCTACCACAGCTCTCTGCAGGCACATAAAAGTTTGGCTTGACAGAGAGATGGCAGGAACTATTCTATATTTGTCTGAAAATCATCCTAGAATTTGTCCATGACAATAAAATTAACTATGTTTAAAAAAATACATCTCTCTCATGCAAATTTTATCAGTGATCATGGATCTTTCTGATTCTAAGTACTTTGTTCCCACTGTTGGTAACTCAAGAGTTTTGAGAAATTCTAGTCTGCAGAATTTTTTTTTGACTCTCTAACTCCTCTGTTTTTGTTCCTAATTTTCATCTTAATTGTGATGGGGTTTAGGTTTCTCTAATTAATGTACTATTATGTCTCATCCAAATACTTTGCTAGATTATGTCTTGGATGAATTCTTAAGGAGTAGCTTCATGATACTTTTTAATTTTATTGGTTTTAATTAATTTCAAAGAATGTTAGGTTGCTGATGATAATAATGTATATATTTTCTCAAGTTTGTCTCCAGTGCCATATGATGAATAGTAATGACGTGTTAAATTTACTTTCTCTATACATAACCATATTCCTGGGAAAATCTCAAAAAAAAAGTAAAACCTTATTTAGAGATTTGAAGAATGAGCAACATCAGAGTTCTTCAAGCATCAGCTTTGTCATTGGTGATAACTATCCCTTTCTTTCATAGTCTATGAAACTTGCAGGGCAACCTCCACACATGTCATATAAAAGTCACAGGCATTGTGAAATTATATCATCAGCAAACAATGGGCCAGATCCTCAGTATATTGAGATTTCTCACAGCTCCATCTATGCTAATGAAGCTCTTCAGCTCATGGCAGCCACAGGTCTGGCCCATTGCTTCCACCGTGATGATATTTCACAGTTATTAGATTTTATAGAATTAGCTATTCTAATTTTAGCTTCTTGTGTACCTAGATCCATCCCTCCAACAAATAGAAGAGGAAGGAAGGAAGAGACTAAAAATACTTAAGTAGTGAGTGCTGCAGAGTAGGCAGTAGTCATTATTCCTGCTGGTTCCATCCCAGGTCAGTAGGGAGGTGTGGGTATACATGTTGTTGGAAGCATCTGTACGATTGGCTTGCTCTCTGACTTCCTGTGTGGTTGTGTTTAAGGGCAACTCACACTATATAGACTGAGAGGGCAGCCAAAACCATTTTCTTCAGCCAGTTACAGTGTGGACATGGTTTGAGGATGTGTGTGTGGATATGGCTTAAGCACCCTAGTTCTTCCTTCTGGCAAAACTCCAGTGAGGTAGATGTCTCTCCTCTTTTTACCTACAGTCAAGATCTGTGTTGGCTGGTTAAAGCCCAAGATTTCTCTCTCATGAAAGCCCAGAATTATTTTTATAGCCTGAATTTCCTTTTAAAACCATGTTGGAAAAAAGTGAGAACTAGATCAAAGTTTTTCCTCTAAGTGTATCCTGTCAACAAAGACCCTGGAGTTCAGTGGTACAAGGACTGAGAGAGAATAGGTCAACAAAAAATATATTAGCTAGCAGCTTAACCAGCTTAGCTGATACTTTAAACAAATTCTTTGCACTTAGTAAGAAGCACATTATTTCTAAATAAATTAGAACCAGAACACAAAGGGATATTTACTGCTACATAAAAGGAGAAAATTAACTGAAAGGACAGTACGCTGTACTATTTGAATATATGCATTTTTAATGACAGTTCTAAACCAGCAACTGTTCAATTAAATACAATCTGTCATGGTGGTGAGAGAAGGACGCAATCATGCTAAAGAAAGACATTTCATGACAAATGGTAACTTATCACTGACTTAAAACGTGTGTGTGTGGTGTTTAAATAACATCAGACAATTAGAGAAATTTAAAAATTATGAGCTTGTAAGTGGATTTTCTTTCTATTATTCATTCCTTTTTTAGGCTGTTTCTGCAATGCAGAACACCCATTTTCCTTTATTTGCCCTTTCAATTCTTGGAGAATATTTGTCTTTGTGGAAGTTAAGCAATAAAGTTGTATTTGCTTGCAGTTCACCAATAATTCCAGCTGAGAGCAACTCCTATGCTATTAAGCCCTAGATACTTAGGGCTTAACAGTTTTTCACTTGTTCAAAACTCCATCTGCACTGCACATTTGTGCAGCATTACACTGCATAGTGCAGTACATTTCCTTCCCACCTTGTGGTCAATTAGTACTCACTGCATAAACAGTGCTGTTCACATGGAGAAGTCACAGGCATTTCATAAATGCTTTGCAATCTAAAAAATCACCTAGTAAAGTTCAAAGAAGAAAGGATAGCAAGGAGTGTAGGGGTAAAAATAAAAGACCATGATGTTCCTAAGAGCTAAGGGCATCATGTGTCTCAAGGAGGATTATATTATACGTTCCAGAAGTTAAAAATAATTGGCATTCAATAGAAAATGGAAGCAGGGAAGAGAAGACCTTTTTGGGGCATATTCTTATAAGTACACAACACTAAAACCCCATTATACCTACTTACCATTTCTCTGCAATTTGGAATGTGTCTGTCATTAGCAACACCAGCCAGCTTAATCACATTAGACTAAAGTTTTTGGGGAACATTTAAGTCTTCATATCTCTCAAGTGTCCTGATTTAATTGGGACATCCTGAACTTTCACAGTAAATCAGAATTCCAACTGTCCTCGAACCAGCAGGCAAAATCTCACTTTAGCTTTTTCTCCCCTATGCTGGCACTTTCCAGAGGGTAAACAGAGGTCTGATAAGACATGGACACATAAATGTCAGATGTCACTCTATTTAAATACAAAGGCATTTTAAGGTTGGTTACTTGGGCAGAACTGCTTGTGCATATAAAGTGCCAGTTCCAGTGGATTAAAAGCAAGAAAAATACTGTTTGGATTTATATATATGCAATTCAATTATACTTTCACTTTAAAACCACTCAGGGAGCTTCTGTTTTCCATGCTTTGTGCTTGGAAACAATGCTGATTTAACATGCCAAGTCCATTTACTTCTTGTCTAATTTCAATGATTATTTGTATGAAACTTACTGAGAATTTTTGATTGACTTTTTTTCATTAGAAAGTGCCTAGTCACAGAAATTTGTGCCAAGAGGTATCTGTTTCAATGACAGCTTATTCAGGAAATATTTCTCAGCTTATGGTGGGGAAGAACATTTGGTCAAGAGTAGAAATAGAGCTTAGAGTAACCAAAAGCACACCAGAATGTGAAACCTTACCAGTCTAAGCATTCCATTCTAAGGTTTCTTATATTTTAAAAGAGAACTTTCGCAGCGCTAGCAGTTATGAGGCACTCCTGTAATTTTTCTATGGACTATCACTGGAACACAGTCTTAAATTACACACACACATATAAAAATTTATTTTTAGGAAGAGAAATCCATATTACATGCAGCTTCTGAAGATTTTTAGCCATGAGACTCACTTGTGTGTTCAGTGGAAGACCCTGTGGGTGAGTCCTGTCACCTTTTAACCATGTGCCTCTTGGCAAAAAGCACTTACAAACCTGGAGCATGGAAATTCAACTTCAGTACAACACAAGCAGTAGAAGATGTGAAATACAAAGTGGAGAAGCAAAAAATAGTAATAAATAAAGATGGATATTTAGTGTGGAAACCTAGCCAAGGGAGTTCATCCACCCTTAATATAATGAAGATTCTTGCTCCGCAAATGTTTCTTGTGACTGATCATATTTCTCTTAAGTTACACCCCATGTAGTTTTTCAACAGCACCAAGGATCACAGCAGCTTTACTTCTTGCTCTGCATAAGTAAGAAGAGCTAGAGAAGCTCTGAGAGATGTAAATCATGTTCCAGACTTTTGGGAAATGCCCACCCAGATCGGTTTCACTGCAGTATTCATGCAGCCACTCAGAGCCTGGCGTTGTTTGCAGGCTGCAGAGCTGTCACCCAGGAGCAGTTGCTTCTTTCCCTCCAACTGCAGCACTATAAACATGCACACATCCAGGAGAGCTGGAGTTGCACCCTACAGGGGGCTGTGCCTCTTTGCAGCCGCTTGCAGAGCAGGATGAGGAGCCAGCATGGTCCCTACCCCTGGAGGAGGGAGCCTGCCCTGCCACAACTTCCAGCTGCGAGGTCCAGTGCACTTCAAGGGACAGGAGAAACAAGGCAGGGAGGAAAGGGGACACATTTTTAGAGTCAAACCCATTAGTGCAGTAGCTTTAATTGTACTGTAGAATCCTTGAAAGTGGCTTTTTGAAAACCCTAGCTGAGAATTTACTGCATATCTAGAGGTGATTCTGCTGCTGAGAATGCTGATCCCATAGTGAAAGCAATGATTGGGACTCTAAATTTCCACCCTGTACATGTTGGTCTTGTTTGTAATGTGCTAGAACTCAGTTTAAAATATACAGTTTCTGCCTTTCAGGAAGTAATTCTTCAGTGGATAAATTAATAAAGCAGCTCAGTTTAAGTGGATACTTAGGAGACCTTCTCTAGGCAATGAAGATTCTCCTCTTGATCTGTCTGTGCTCCATCTGTGGAATTGCATTCTCCTGTTTTCTTAAGTCTACTCTTCTTCTGCCACTTTTACTCTATAATTAAATGCTTGTACTTGGCTCTTTAACTTTCCTCATAAACACTTTAAATTTTTTAGCTTGGGATGTAAAGTTATATAATTGTGATTTTTTTATCTTTAGTGATCAACCAGGCAAGCGTAATATTTGTTGTAGATTATATTGCATTTTCTTTGCTTATCATTCTTTTTGGATATACAATGTAATGATGCATTTTACTAATTAGTTCAAAGGCACCACAGGTACTAACTATATTACATCCATTATTGATGTCTCATTGCATGATCTAAAAGTAGAAATCTGTATCTTTCCTGATGTCCTTCACAACTTTGTGTATTGCTTTGAAGTTTGAGCCCAAATCATACATCCTTTTGTTAATTTAAATAATAGTATTTATCTGTCTTGTCTGTAAGGATCTCAATAACTTGATTCTTTCTGCCTTTTGCACTTTTAGCTTTCCAGCTTTATTTTTCAGAGTTTTTAAGATAAGTAATACAAGAAATCCTAGTAGCAAAAGTGGTAATTGATATATATGATCATGTTCTCCTGAGCTTTAGGAAAGCATTGAATATAAGGTTGCGTTTTCACTGAGAAGTAAAAAAACCCAAAACAAACAAACAAAAAAAAATCACAGAACCACCACAATATAAAAAGCTTAGTTTTTCATCAGAAATCAGAATCTCATTTTCTTAGATATCAGTAAGTAGCTGGCCATGGTATTTCTGAACTGCTCAAGATAATGTGGTATATCCCTGACCATATAAGTATAGGCTCCACATGGAGAGATAAGACTGTGCCACCTGCCTCTCAACTGTACAAGAAAAAAGAAGTTAAGGATGTCTACTTCATGTATAAACATTTAACTTCCTGTTGAATTTAAATTTTTTGATTCAATGTGGATCATTATAAGAAGCAACATCATCACCCATTGAATCTCACCAGGAGAGCAGAACTAGGTCCTGATGATCCCACAGGTCAATGAATCTCCTTTCAACGCCGTGAATATTAATAGGCATTTGTCTGTCTCTAAAAAAAATGCCTTTGGTAAATTTACTGGCTGGATTTCTGTGGAAGTCTTAAAGAAAAAATGGGTGATTGCTGCAGTTCTTCACTCTCTGAACATGATGGTACCAGGCTCCATGTGTGCAGTGAATCCTGCCTTTTCTCTGAGGGATACTCACTTTCAGCAGCTTAAAAAGCTTCACTTGATCTTAGTAAATGAAATGTCTTGCAGGATGCAGTAGCATGAGTCCTCTTAAGGGCAGGGGAAAGTAGGGAGTACAGAGGGTTTCAGCAGGAAATCCGTGATGTTGATAGAGGTGTTCTTCCTCTTTGTTGGACTTGAATTGTACCTCCAAACCATAGCTGGAATGGATTAATCCTGACCTTTCTTAAAAGCTCGATTGATTTTCTTTATATCAGGAATACGTGTATAGCAAGGAATGGTTATTGCTACAATCTAGTTCCAAAATTGTGGTTTGGGATCAATTAGTAGGTCATGAAGAGTTTCTGGAAGAATATGGCTCAGCACAGGTTCCTAGTAAAGCATAATGTCTGTATTCCAAAGGTGTGAGTACCCTCCTGCTCCCTGGCAATAAAATATCCACTTCACATGGCCTATGTCAAATAGCTGTTTATTACAGTGGCACTTTCCTCTACTAAACCTGAGACAATCAATCTTCTGGGTTTTAAAAGCCTTCATTATTTAATTAACATTTGTGCCAATCTACCTGGAAGAAATGTGGAATTTTCCCTGCCATTTAATCTTATGCGATGCTCACAGTGTAAAAGCCAAACAGCAAGTATTCTGCAAGTTCTTAGAACACAGGATGTGTCCCCGACCAATACAGTAAGATCAGACTTTGAAAATGGATGGGAAGGGATATTATGTTCTAAATTTTCTCTTTCCTCTAAAGGAAAACAAAACAAAACAAAACAAAACAAAACAAAACAGAACAAAACAAAACAAAACAAGAGTGTGTGTGGTTGCTTTTCCCCCTCCAAACCAAAATTATTTGCACAACTGTGCTGAAAGATATAATTCAGGCAAGTCACATTATTCACAAGCTAGAAATGACACTTTTCCTGAGCACTGTAGGAAGAGCAGGCTTTCATCTGCATTCATTTCTATAATCCACACAAGAAACAGCCATCACCCAGCTCTGTGAAAAGTGCTTTAGCAAGGCATACAAGACAGACTAAAAAAGAAGCAATTGCTTCTGCTTTCCCAGGGAATATGCCACCCTTTACAGGACACAATCATGTGATATGATAATGATGCAGCTTATCTGAGGCAGTCAGTTTAATGTATTCTATTCATCTCTTTGAGGTGTCAGTCTTTAAATCTAATGGTGACAGTCAAGTTTAGGCATGTTCTACAGCAAGATTTTATTCAGAGTCAGCCTACCTGAACAATCCAAGAGAGAAAGGTGCACTATGGACTTGGCACAGCTTTTCAACATCTCTGTCCCTTCCCCAGGTTGTTTCCGCCCTTTTGCTGCATAGCCCTCAGCAAGAAGGAGTGCCATTTGTCCAGACAGTAAGATAGCAATGAGGAAGCACAGTCCTTGCAAAAGGATTTTAAGAATTTGGAATTTGGTTCTGAATCTTGTTTTGAATCTATCTGCTTTAATATGCCTTGCAGTGAGGAGCAGAATGGTGATCCAAACGTGACCATGCACATGGGTGCAGATTGCTAGCAGTGCCACTAGTGCTACCAGTGAGGATACTCTTCTGGTTTGCTTTGCTCTCCTTGATAATGTTTCAAGCCATACCTGCTGGCACTGTAATTTCATATAACATCATCAATGCCAAATTATCAAAATTGAGAGGCACTGAGAATCATCCTTTATTTCAGTAGCTTCTAGAGACAAGGAAAGTGATTATCTTGATCTTCTGAGCAAAATTTTGTTAGGAACTTGCAACAGAAAATCCTTTTAGTAAATGTTGTTTGTCTCTAGGATACGATTGCACATCTCACAGTACTTCTTAGTCTCACAATGTTTCTGTGTTAAATCAACCTGGAATAGCTGAAGCTTTAATTGCTTCTGATAAGTTACCATTGCTGTCATTCAAGCTTATTTTGCCTGCCTTGCTTGTGTAGTTTGTTACCCCAAGAGAAAAAGCAGAGATTTGAAGGACCATGCTGATCATTCTGAATCACATTTGAAAAGCCATGTTGCTGAACATCCCTGATCTTAAAAATAAATAAATAAATAAATAAATAAATAAATAAATAAAATCTGTAAACAAACAAAAAACCAACAAGCCAACAGGCCCATTCCATGTATACCAGATTTGGGTCTTGCTTACTTTCTGCATTCTTCAAAAAGAAGTGTAGTGATTGAGTAGACTGAGTGCAAAATGAACGAACTATATTTTTGCTTTGGTCTTACCTTAATTGCCTCTGCCTGTGTGCAACATGACACAGGTTTGAGTCATTCAGAATTGTCACCTCTATAATTAAAAAAGAGCTGCTACCAAAAGAGTAGATTCACTGCTGGGATTGAATTCCAGAGTGTGTTAATTATCATCCCTTCTTTCTAGTTATTATAACATATTATTAATTCAGTTTCTCAAAATATCCTTTTCATTTACAGCCATTGATGGAATAAAATGTGACACAATTTGTTTTCTTTTCTGCTAAGTAGATGATGTACTCTAACAAGAGCAGGTCGACATGACCTTAGCTGTAGTTATACCACATGATAACTACAATAGGGCCTTATCAGAATCTCCTACTCTTTTATGTGCTTGAAAATTCCAAAAAAGAAACTAATGTGTTTGAGTAGACCCTCTCCCCTGATAACAAAAGAATACAAATGTAGTTATGAATTGCTAGATAATATCTGTCTGGGACTCTTCCTAGGTGAAGTTGAAAGTAGAAAAAACCCCAAAAAATCTTAGTTAAAGAAATATGAGAAATAAATAAAGAAGATGTTTGAGTAATCATATGACTTTCAAACTACACAGACAATATTCTTTGTTTATGTTTTTGCCATTCCACATTTTGAAATTTTGTGTGTGTGTTTTGTTTGTTTTGTTTTGTTTTCCTTCTTTCTCTTCATTTTCTTTTTTATGGTAATGTGCTTTACACTGCCTTTTGAACTGTGACCAATTTGCTGGTTTTTTGAACTTTACAGTATAGAAATGTCTTAGCCTACAGTATAGGCTGTCTTAGCCTATAACTTAACTAAACTCTAATCTAGTGTAAATCAGTAGGACTGTGTTACCATGGAACCAAATTTTTGTACCATACAAAGTGTTTGAGAACAGAGGTGGGTAAGACCTTATTTGGCAATGGTTTCCTGGTACCAGGCACCCAGATAAAATTTCTATCTTTACATCCAGACTACTTTTTATTCCCTTTGATGCAATGGAAAGCTACACCTTATGGAGATGTCAGCTCCCAAGAGTAACACCAGCTCTGAGTGCAGCATTTGAGGAATTAATTATTGTTAGTTAAGCACTGACAATCTTTTCTGTGCCTTTGAAAAAAGTGTAGTAAAATAGTCTGCATCCCAAAGATTTTGCACTCAGATGAGTGGATAATTCAAATGTCCTTGAACACGTGGGGACTGATCCCAGGTAGGGAGCTGATGTTGATATTAGCCATCCCACTGAAAAAGAGAAATAAACATCTAATGCTCCTTCCTTCCTTCCTTCCTTCCTTCCTTCCTTCCCTCCCT
>VYXD01004165.1:930766-953900 GCA_013397195.1 Hylia prasina | reverse complement strand
TTCCTTCCTTCCTTCCTTTTCCTTCCTTCCTTTTCCTTCCTTCCTTTTCCTTCCTTCCTTTTCCTTCCTTCCTTCCTTCCTCTGGACTGATAGCTGGAAGCCAAGAAGGATAACATCAGGCAACCATAGGAAATCCTGGAGAGCAGTGGATTCTAATTTTCTTTTTAGATCACAATTTGTTATTGATCTCATCTTTGACTCTCCACATCTAGGAAAGACCAAGGATTTGAGGTCAATGACTTTGCTCTCTTGGCTCTAAAGAAAATACTGCAATAAGTTGTTTTGTAAAGCTGTTACTAGACTAATTTCCTAATACAGAGTTGAAGAATATTTGTTATAATATCTCAAGTTTGGTCTTGAAGAACTTTAAGTATAGTGCTCATGACATAGAAAAGAAGAGGCTAAAAAAATAGTGTTATTCTGAAAATTAGTGAAGATTTCCCTCTTTCTTCTATTATCTGGAGAATATACTCACAAGAGTGCCCTTTTCCAACTGATTACCTGAAACTTAGGCTTTCAGGTTTATGGAGATAGAACATGAGAAAGAATGAAAGAAAATTGTTTAAATAGAAAGGATCAGTGAAGATCAAAGTCTACAGTGATTGTCCAGTGAAGCCTCACAGTTCCAGCAGCCCCATGTCCAGAAAGATCAGTTCTACCCAATTTTTTGTCACTTGTCATCAACTAGCACAGAATGGGGCTGTCTATACTCTAATTCTCTCATGGTCTTTGAAACAGGATGGCTGCATTTTGGTCAGTGAGATATGGCAGTCAGTAATACAAATGGTCCTACACCAACCCTCAGGATCTGCTTGGGAATTCTCTGGGATGATGCAAGGTGGCCCAGAACAAAATCAAGCCACATGCAAACAATTTAACTTTATAAGCAATTGAATTACAATGTGCAGATACTACTTAAATTACTAATCTAGATACAGTGAAAGAGAATCAGTGAATCAAATTACACATAGGGGGACTTTTACATGTGTTTAAGAAAAAAAAAAGAATCAAGCATTTTAAATCCACAACACAGTACTGGTACACTTTCTCAATAGAATAAAAAGCAAAATGGTCATGCTTTGTGATTTTCATGCACAGAAACCCAGTACTTCTTTCCTTGCTATAGCAATATAAAGGAAGAAAAAAGAATCCCAGTAAAACTGGCTGTATTTCAGCAAGTGCATGTGCTTTACATATAAATCTATAAAGAAGAGCTGTCATTTCCTAATGTAAAATCTCTTTATTTTTTCATTATGCACCACTGAGTCCTCATTCATTGTAGAGCAAGTAAAGATCACCCTCAAGCCTAGGAGAGGAAAGTATTTAAGATCTGAGACATTTTACAGATGGTGTTGAAGACTCAGATGCCTCCTTCATATATATTAGAATTGAGATATGCTGTGCATTGATAGCTCAGTGTTGAGTTGAGCTGATGTTAGTGATTTACACTGTTCCTGACACCATGCAATTTATTAAACTATCAAAACAACAACAAAAATATACAAAAAAGAACAATGCCTTACTGTTTAAATCATTTTTGGCATTGAATCAACTTCTGAGTTAGGAAAGGCTGAATGAGAATGAGAGGGAAAAAGTAACTCTTGTAAAGTCCAGGAAATTTTGAATTATTCTCATTGGGCATAAAATCTTGTATTTATGTTTAAATGCTAAGAGTTGTGTTCTTTTAAACATGCAGTTTTGCTTTTGGTCTGAATGAACTGATGTAATCAGACATACCTCTATATCCACTGAGTTCATGCAGGAAATAATTCTTGCTTCCTTCCTGTGTGTCTGACTGTGCCTGTTCTCATGCTGCCACTGGACTGTCTTTTCTTCATCCAACTAATTTAATTGAAGATTGTTGTTATTTTATATAAATATTACTTTATAATAAGTTTTATTTAATTGTTTTGTATGATTTTTATATAATTTACTTTATATTAAGTCCAGACAAGGTCCAGAGACGACACTGCCCACCACACCCCAGGCCATGTAGCCACTGCAATATGAGGCTCAGGGAAAAGTCCAGGAGGACGTTTGGAGATGCTGATGAATG
This sequence comes from Hylia prasina, assembly GCA_013397195.1. Classification (NCBI taxonomy): domain Eukaryota; kingdom Metazoa; phylum Chordata; class Aves; order Passeriformes; family Sylviidae; genus Hylia; species Hylia prasina. The sequence continues at coordinate 951,844 of VYXD01004165.1, read as the reverse complement.
TTATGGAGTGGAAATTCAGTCATAAGAACTAATGACTGTCTCACTGACAGTAAAATTCTGAAATTTAAGAGCATTATTTCAAGTTTATTACTGAGGATCCAAACAATAAATTATTAACCCCAGTTTTTAGAATGAGCATCTCTCTTCCTGATAAATGAATAGGTCTTTGAGGTTTATGCACCTTTTCATACTCATCATTACAGCAGAGGTCATAAAAAGGGATTGTGGTGGCAGTGTGCTTTAGATGTTAAATATTTATTAAAAAAATGCATTGTATAATTTTGTGTGCACTCACCTTTTAGGGGAAAAAATGTCATCCTTACATACAGCTTTACTGCCTGTGTATGGATCACCTCCTCTTCCAGTTCATATGATCCTAGTTTCCCTGATGTGAAATACAAAATGCTATCCTACAACTGCTGAGGATCAGGCCTGGTCCATTTGATCCATGAAGTAATGAACTTCCTATTGTTCAGGCTCTGTATTTGTTTCTGGGTTTGCATCACAGACTTTGGAACCCTTGATGTTTACCGCTGGCCTCTCTTTTGTCTTCCCCTTAGTCTCAGGCCTTTCAATTCTGCTTCCTGTACTAATACAAGTCTTTATGTCATTGAAAATTAACAATACCAGAGCAGTGCCCTGCCAGAGCAGAGCAGATCAATGACCCAGGAGCAGCATGTTCCAGCTCAATGGTGCACAAGTCACTTTGACTTCCACTCTCCCGTTCTCAGCTTCCAAAGGAGCAGCCCTTTTGCCCGGTATATTAACTTCTGGAAACTCCTTGTTAATCACTCTATCTGCAGTTCCTGCTCTGATTTTTCTGCTAAGACCTGAGGGCAGCTTTTCATCAGGCTAGACTACTTTTCTTCTGCCTTTCCTTCCATCTTGTGAGCTGTCAGTCAGATCAGCAGCACTGCTGTGGGGTTCTGCACAGCCGTGCTGGGACATAGTGCTGACAGCCATGTTTACCTTATGGAAACCAAGATAATTTTTAGAAAATAGAATTCTAACAGTGTAGAATGACACCCCTTAACTAACAGGACAAATCATACATTTAAAAGGAAAAAAAAAGAGAGCTATATATACAATGTTCTCCAAAACATGAAGAAAAATGCTATCATCAGAGATAATAGTATTGTCAAACACTTTCTTTGTTGGCCTTTGTAGAAAGAATACATTATTCAAACCTAATATTAGAAGGATTGAATATCTAAAGACAGTAATTAAAATTTTGAATGTAACCTTTCACTAAGGTTGATGGAGGGGTTAAAGTCAAAGTGATCCTTAGACTTAAAGCATGAAGGCTCTTCCCATAGCTTTGGAATAATCACACAGCAGTCTGGCACATGGGTTCAGGAGACTCTTGGTTTGGAGTTATGCCTTCCTTTGCACTTATTCCTGAAGTCTGCCTCCTTTCATCAGGGAATTCACTGAGAAGGAGAGGGGTGTGTGTGTGTGAATGAAAAAGCAGCTTAACCAGTGAGGCAGGAACTTTTCAGCTCAAATATTTCAAACTATAATTTTTGTCCTACAAAAAAGGAAGTTATGGATTTAGTCTGGGGAGATGTCTCAACCTTTTTCTCATGAAAAAAATCTCTTTTTATGATGTAAGTGGGATTTATCATTGCAAGAAGAAACAACTGGGACTCTAGAGAAAGATGTAATGCTGTTTCATGGAGGATTTGGATATTTTAAAATTTGATCTTGCTCCAAGTCAGAAGGAAAACAAAAGTGTTCAAGTTTTTATGAAAGAAAAGCAAAACCTGATGCCAGGAAAGTCTGTTAAAGCTCTGACATTCTCCTTCTGAAGCTGACTAACAAGAAATGGGATGGCTTTCCACCACATCTTTGCTGAGCTGGAATATTCATCTCATGCATTAACAAAATAACAAGATAGGAGAATTCCAAGGGGGAAAAATTGTCTATAGGAATTTATTGACCACAGTGCGAACACAGCTTTTCACTGAAATCACAAGATACTCTTTTCCTCAAGGGAAATTAGAGCTTTTCACACATTCTTCAGTGGGGTGCTGAAAGAGGCAGGAGAAACAGAGGTCTATCACATTTATAAATAGCTGAATTGAAAAAAAAACCAAACCCATCACACAACAACACATAGTTTAGAGACATGTTATCTTTCTTCCACTGTAGTGGCCTCATTTCGCGCCAGGGATGTTCAGTCGGAATGTCCAGGCAGCACAGGCGAGTCACAGTGTGTGGCACCAGGCTGCAGTCATTGTCCCAATCCCTGATCTGGGAAAACCTGGTCATATTTACTGCCACAGGATAAATCAGCCACATTGTTTTGCCAGAACGCGGATTTTTTCCAATATATTTCTGTCAGGATTTCTCTCTGGTTAGAGCAAAGGCCCAGAGTGGAGCAGGCTGTGGGGTCACAGGTGGTGTGGTGCCCTTCTTCCACTAACAGCCCCATCCCACATCTCCCAGCTGGGCTGGACCAGATTCCCTGACCAGAGATGGCACCAGCCTGGCCATCTCCCTGCCTGAGGAAAGCCTTCCAACACCCCTGGAAACACCATGGCCTTTGGTGGTTCCTGTGGACAAACCACAAACCCAGCTGAGGACAAAGAAATCCATCATTAGCTTCGGATCGAGAATAAATAATACTAATAATATGTAAAGAGCATCAACTGGATGTGGAGAGGAACTGTCACTTCACTATGAAGGATGCTCTTGGATACATAAGAACATAATTCACAACAATATCCTTAAAAAGACAGAAAGAATTTAAATGCATATGTATGCTTGAGTATTTAATGCGCCATGCAGGCATCGTATTTCTTTCATATTTTAAATACAAATCATAGCATCTTCTTTAATGGGCAGAGATGCATGGAAGTGATGGATCTTTATGGCAAATAGCACTACTGTGCCATGCTTCTTCATTAAAGCCCTGATTCAGCAAAGCAATTAAACATATGCTTAAATTTAAATATCTGAGTACTCCCCAAACTTTCTGGTGCCATGCATGTGCTTAATATTTCGTAGATCCATAAGTAATTTGCTTGAAGTGGGTCATTCACACCAAATATAATAGCTATGTATATAGAGGATCTCTCACCCAAAAGAATTGGTTAAAATGTTAGATGCTTTATTAGCTTTGCATTAGTAATTTTAATTTTCACTGCCTCTTTGACTGTGAAGAATGAATGCATGTGCACACATGAAGTCAAGACCTGAAAAAATGATGAAGGTAAAAAAAAAATAAAGGGACATTGTGGGTTCAGGACATCTATAATAAACTCAAGCTTCATCAGCATTTCTAAGTTTTTTAACCAAGAAATATTGATTCATGTTTATTATATTTTATGGCACTTTACAACAATTTATAACACTTACATTAAGGAATAGATGGGCCGGGATAAAAGCCAATGTGAGTATGAAAAAGATGAAGTGCTGTCAGGAATAGCAGCTTTCAAGTATCAGGTACAGCCCTTGTTTTTACACTTTATCTCACCTATTTAATATAGGATGGAATCCTATAGTGATTAATTTTAAAATACAAATTCTAGAAAAAGACTTGCTGTAGAATGGCCACCTAAAGAACTCTTAGCAACAGTACTGCTCCAATAAAAAGCCATTTGTAAAATATGCTCAAGGTATCTGTAACTAAAGAATATAGTAAATATTGTGCTGAACCCAGCTGAAAATGTTCAAGAAATGGTGAGCTTTGATTCCAAAATCAAGCTAACCACTTATTTTTTTTTCTTTCCACCAGAGCTGATCATCTTAGAAATCAAGATAAATTAGTTAGAAAACCAGTTTTGTGAACAATTCCCTTGTTGCTATGTTACCATAGATATTTATACAAAAGAAAGTCTCCCACTGTGAGTCAAAATCTGTTAATTGAAATATTCATAAGCCAGGTAAAACAAAGAAGCAAATAAGAATATATGGAGTCTCCACCAGGTGTTTCCTTTACTCTGTGCAATTGCAAAGTCCAGCTGCTCTAGGACCAGCAGCCAGATCATTCATTTCTGAGCTAAAGTTGAGTATTTCTTTTCTACCATCCCAGCTCATGAGCATGGTCCATTTTCCCATCAGTTCTGGAAGTACTGAAGGATCATGTGAAACTGAAATACGGATGGAGGCTGCTTTGTGAGCCTGTCCATGGCACAATGAATTGAAGAATTCCCAAGTTATGGGCAACACTATAAAAACAGATGCAGTACATCACTGTCTAATTTTGTGTGCTGCTGCTGTTCCCCATTATTCAGTGGAGAATTCCCTCTCTGTGAGAGAGGCACTAGGATAATCCCAAAATGATTAGGCAGGAAAGAAATGTATCTGCTGTTAGAGTTTGGAACAGTAGATTGGTAACTGCAGGTGTTAGAAAAAGCTTGTAAATAGTGAGAGCACCAATCTGTAGTATATATTGCCCCTCATTTACCAAGACTGCTGATTTAATTATTTAACATTATTATTTATATTTAATTATTTAACATATGCTCTCTCTAAGGACACTGGATTTTTCCTTTGAGCTTTGCCCATATATTTTCCCCTCTTCTGTAAACATCTTGTGTTAATTCTTCAACCTTGCACATCTTTCTGGAGGCTTAGAGGGGAAAAAGATATGAATGTTGAGCATTTTCCAATGTGGAAAATACTAAACAAATTGGAGCCTTATAGGCTTGTTGTCCTATGGAGAGACCTTATGCTTTATCCATGTAGATGTAGCAAAATGAGAAAGAAATGGTCATGTGATCACATGGGTCATGTGATTCATCAGTTTGAAGGCACATATTTTGGGAGAATGATATATTTTCAGTGTGATCAGGCATGAAACAACAGTGAACTGATGTTTTAGATCGTTACAGTGATAGAAAATCAGCTGAACACTACAAATGTGGAAAAGGGAAGACATGAGATCATCTAACAGCCATCTGACGCAGCGAGACACAGGGGTTGTCCTTTGACAGTGTCCTCTGCATTGCTATGATGTCCACCTCTCCATTTCCTCACCTTCCTGACACCCCTCTACTCGTCACTGCAACAATTTTATCTAGGGAGGGTATTTCATATCTTCTTCTTGGTTGTGATGATGGCTGGCACCTACTCTTCAGCAGGGTGTGTGAGCGAGCACCCATCGCACAATCTAAGGAGGCACCAAGTGCGTCTTAATCAGAGACGCCTCACACATTTGACACAATCAATCAGCAGCATACAAATTATAGATTATTTGCCTGAATGTAACACCAAAAGCTGTCATTGAAATTATTATAGCAGTGCAAGTTTGTGTCCTGGTCCTGCAGCCTCATCATCGCACCCAAGAGTCTTGCATCTGTTCAGGGTTGTATTATTTTCTCTCCGTCACAGCAGTTCAGTGGTCCACCTACACGGAGCAGAATGTAAGACCGGGGCCCAAATTTATGTACCATCTGCCCTTGGTCATGCATGCCAACTTTTATAAAAATCAATCACTTTGTCTCTCTGAAGAGCTCTCACATGAAAAATTCCCCCATGTAAGTTTGGAACGTAAAATGCTACATTTTTAATGATATGTTTTTACTGGGATTTTTTTTTTTAATCTCTGTGTGTGCGTGTGCCAATATTCAATATGACATTATTTTGAGTGGAAGATGGCAACTCAGCCTGAGGCATGACAAAATAGTCAGAAACACACCACCTGCTGTGCTCCATTGCTTTAATATTGTACTGTTTAATAAGAAAATGACCCCAAGTGTTTGGATGACAACTCTAAAATGGACCATAAATATTCCGTACATAAGGAAAAGCTGAAAGCTAAAGTACACTGCCTAATATTGCTATGGTGCAAAAGGGAGTAGGAATACATTCAATTTGCCTAAGTATCTAGTAGTGACAGCCACTAACATTTGTTTAGGACAAACACCAAGTGGATGTCTGTTTGTTAATAAATGAAGGAAAAGAAATATGGGTTCCTGTGCGAATGGACATTAGAGGAGCACAGATTTTGGTTTGATGTATAAGACACATAAAGAACCCAATTCTGGGCACTGCTAAGTGATTCTTGCAAAATGCTGAGCCCCTGCTAATTTCAGTGGGAGTTGAGCAAGCTCAGCACCTGGCAAGGATGGGTCTATCTATATTTAAATATGGAACAAACACTCATCCAAGTGGATTCACTTATGATAAGCTGATGCAGCCTAGAAATTACATGTTTGGTTAAATTGGGGTAATCACAAAGAGGGAGACGCTCAAATAGGCAGTGATAATTGGTACAACAATGTCTGTTTCCTCCTTCTGATCTTGTGTCCTCCCTGAGGGTTCTCTCCTAGCCTGCATTAATTAAGAGAAGGCATGTGACATTTCTTGCAGCCTTTGACACCAAGATGACCTTTCCCTAGGTTCCTCATGAACCCCTGCTGACATCAAACATGCTTTTTACTGTACAGGACCCTTCATCCACCAGACATTCATAAAAAATATTGAATAATATTCCTGAACAATTATTAGGATGCACAGAAAAAAAGTTATACTCTTATGAAAAATGGCTGAATAGTTCATAGGGAATAATTTGTTTGACTAACAGAAGCTTTTATTTCAGTGATCCAAGGACTTTTAAAAAAATTTATTCCCCACTTGAAATCATGCATTTGCTTGCTGCAAACAAGTATTGGTTATTAGAGTTTTCTCCAGACATCTGTCATGAGTGTGTGGCATTTAATCCTGCTAGACAGAAGGCCCAGGGGCCTGGGTTTTGCTTCCTGAGTGGCTACTGCAACTCTTTTGAATCCAGCTACCAGTGAGAAAGTAGATTCACTTTACTGTTCTTTCATGCTTTATTAGATTTTTTTACCAAAAAAATAAAATAAAATAAAATAATTAAATAAATAAATAAATAAAATTAAAAACATCAATGTCAAGTCTTGCAAAACTGTTTCTTAGAACATGCAGGCAAATTAAAGCCAGAAAGAGCACAGATGTAGTACAGATGTAGTCAAGACAGATGGAACATTTATCATTTTTACCAAATAGCTACAAGAGCAGCTTCTGATGTATCCCCCTCTCTTTAATCAGACACTCAACATTTTATTACCTTATTATGAACAGCATGGTGTTGCACGTTGGGAGAAATGCCCCAAACTTTGAACTCCCACCAAAATGACAAGTGGAAGTTCCATTATTTTGCATACACACAAACACACAACCAAAAAAAACCAAAACCAACCAAACAAAAAGGTAAAAAAATCCCACAAAGAACCCAACAGCTGAGCAAAAGCAAGTATGTATGTAGCTGCATACCTAGATACTCCCTCAGAGTATCTGTGTAGCCAGCAAACAAAAGGCACTGGCATCTGCTGTGGGAACACGAGGCCCTAGCGTGGGCAAGCGGGAAGGGGCCATGTGAGGCCGGAGCTCATGTTGCTGGTGCTGGAGAATCTTTGTGGGACACCTTGGCTCCAGGTTACCTCAGAACAGTACACACACTGCTTGGCACATGTTCCCAGTCTGCCAGAGAGTGAGTGAAAAAACAAAGTGTGGTGAGAGGCAGTATTAGCCTACCCTGAAGTATATTCTCTTCTGCAGATATAAATCTTCTGGCTCCGTGTGGAAAATGCGCCCAGTAATGGGTGGCATCACGGAGAGAAGCAACATGAAATACCTGCTGATAAAACAGGAATAAAAGCAGACAGTTAAGACACTGCTGCTTCTGCTTGAATTTGCTTTTAATTCAGTATGTGCTTGCCCCTGCAATAACCAGCTTTCCATAGACTGTAGTTTGTTATCCTGATGAAACTCCTCCCTGCAGTGATTTGCAGGGCATTTACAGTGCAATTATCCCTCCTTGTCATTCTTGTTTGTGCTAACTGAGGGTCAAGCCAGCTTTATGTAAAGCCAGAGAGGAACACAGGTAAGCCTGGTGTCAGTTCCAGTTCCCAGGGATCTTTCCTGATCTTCTGAGCTCTGCCTTGGAGCCACCCTCAGCAGAGTTCCCGCAGCGCTGTGGTGCAGAGCCCTGGTGTAAGAGAGCTTCATGCCATTCCACTGGAGGGAGGAGTGGGTGCATTCCACCTCTGCACACACATACAAGTACAGGGACATCCCAGTGCCAAAGGACAGAGGTCTCCACTGAAACCTGAGGTAGCCTTGGGTCACAGTTTGGACTCTTGCCCTCACAAATGTTGGTGCTGAGGGAGGTACACGGGTCCGTGCAGCTGAAAGGCCCCGGTTAGACCAACAGCATCCAAAACATGTCCAAAAGCATCCCCTATGACCATTTCTATGGGTTTTTCCATTCCAGTGTCTTTTCTAAAATCATTTCCCTATTAGATTTTCTGATATTCATTTGGACATTAGTGGTACTGTAATCACTTTCTGGCACTTAAGTCAGGCTGTTGGGAGAGTCAGCGTAACAAAATGGGGACTGGTATCCCTCTTGCAGTGTGCTGCTGTTCCACTGAATACACCAGCAAAGAAATTTGTGTAGGTGGGATTTGCATTGCCCTTTTACCTCTGTTTTCTCCTCTGTGGGCTCCACTCCTCATCCACAGCATTCCTGCTGTAGGCATCATCCCTCCTCATTGCAGGCTTCCTTGCTTGAATGTAGCTGCTTTATTTTAGCATCATTTGTAGGGGCTCTCACTTGCTCCCCATTCTGCTTGCCTTTAACAACTCTAATTGATGCAGACTCTTCTGTGCCAGTGCCTTTTATCCCAAAGCACTCCACCTATTCAGTTTCTGGTTTGTTTCTTTTTTTCTTTCTCATTTTTTTTCCCCTCCCAGTACTACATGGCAGGTCACTTGCATTAGAGGAGAACCATTCTACTTCTATCTCTACATGGCATAAAGCCAGCTCAACAAAGCCTTTCTAGATCTGAGCATAGATTGCTGGTGTCTCCATCTTTGCTGGAAATAACTGGCGCAAACAAATTCTCAAAGGAAGTTCTTAATGAGGTTTGAGCTGAAAGGCTCCTGTTTAGGCCTATGCACATTTTGTCAGTACATATTGTCACAAAAAGCTGTATGGTCACAAAGAGCCATTGATGAGCCTCACACAGCCACTTGATCACTTATTTTACTTACTTTTATCTTCATTCTCAAGAAGTAAAAAAAAAGACATGGCTATTTTAAAATTACACAAGTATAGAAAAATACATGCTGAGTGGTTTAAAAACATTCTTTTAAAATCATATATGAATTAAAAGATGCTTAATTTAAGAATGTATCCTTGGCTGAGGTATTTAATGTTGAAAAGTGGTTACTCAGCATATAAAGTATCATTACTACTTTCCATAAGAATTTTTATGACATAACATTTTTAATGGTTATTTACCCAGTATTTCTGATAGCCATTATAGTTTATCAGATCAATAGTCAATGTTCCTAAAAGTCACTTAATTCAGATTTATGTAATCCACATTACAGAAAAAATCAGTTAATGTATATTTACATCAGATAGCTTAATAACTCCCTTAAAATGGTTAAGACCCTCTACTCACAGTCCTGTGCATTTCTATGAAGGTTTTTGCCTTATTTAAACCCCCTAAAACTTAAAGAAATTCATGCCACCAGATTTCACTGAGCTGCTGACAAGTCATCTCTGATGATAAGCACTTTTGACAAGTTCTTGAATAGTGAAGGGGGCAGGGTGAGACACAGATTTACCTTTAAGGATTTGTCAGACTGAAAGATGTGGCTTTACACCTTTTTTGTTTTCCCCTGATTACACTGTACTGGAGTGCTGGCTCACAACTGCTGGCTTTTCAGTTGTATGGTTTCACGGACTGTGCTTTGTTCACCAACTGAATTTTAATTAATGGCAAGAATGTCTACTGCCCAACTAGGTATTCTTTGAAGTTTTAAATTAAAATACCTTAGATATTTGGCCTAATAACAGTTTAGTGCCTTAAAATTACAGGCCTCATGTTTATACTACAAGCTCTGTCATGCTACAATTGAATATGCCCATTAACATGAGTGGAGCAGGATGTTACTTCAAGAAAGATAATTTTCAGAGTAAGAACTTGATCCTAAAATCTGCAGTCATGGGAGGGCAATTCCATTTGATTTTAGTGGGTTTGAGTAGGGGACTAGTGATACTTGTGGGGACACTGCAGGGTCAGGTCTTGTTTTGGTTGCTGTTTAAATGTCAGCTTTTGTCAACAGCTACAGCAGCAGTATTAGGGACCTGCACTTTTTCCTTACAAAAAGGATACTTCTGCTCTGTCCTACCCTTTGAAATGTTTATTGAGGTCTGAGACTGCAGGCACCTGAGTGTTTCTTTTAGATGTGCAGCAGTCATGTTTGCTAACACCACACTGTTGAAATTTTGAATGCACAAAAATGAAGTGGACAAAACAGGAAAGAAAGTGCTTTGATTTGGCCTGTAGGGTGTTGGGGTTTTCTGGGTTTTTTTGTTGTTGTTGTTTGTTTCTTTGTTTGATTGTGGGTTTTTTCCCCCAATAATAACCATAAATTGCCACTGTGAATGAGTCTATAGCAGAGATGTGCAGGCACATAGTGGGAGGCCGAATTTCACACAGCCTCAGCAGGGTTTCTGTTCAGTTCAGGCTGCATTGAGCCATGCAGAAAGAGGAAGAGTTGGCTTGTCTCAGCCCAAGCCCCATGTCCTCACAGTTCACGTGCCTCTAGGAATGCTTTGGCCACAAAATGAGTTTGGTCAGCTGACTTGACTGCAGACTGATTAGGGAAAGGGATGTGTGCAAACAGGGAGAGAGGTAAAATTGGGCAATTCTGTGACTGAGATTCCCTTTCAGGGGACTGCTGAGAAAATTGAAGCAAGCTGTAAATGCACAGACTGTAGAAGAGAAAGCCAAGGGAACATATACTGTTGAATCTGTAGGGGAAGGCATGTGTAAGAGAAAGACCTTAACTTTCTGTTAAAGTTAAGTTTCCCTGAATTTCTGTTATCAAATTCAGGGATTACTTCAAAAAATTAGGAAATGTAACTGATAAAGTGCACAAGTGCCATATTTTTATGTGTTTGGATGTTTCTTGAGGCAAGTTGATATAAGATATGACTGGAGTTTAGAACCCTTCCAAGGTCGTATTTCTGTTTGTTTCTGTGGCCACATGTCCCAGAAGAACGGACTGTAGTCCTAGTTTACCCTGGGTAAACACAGTTGTGGAGCTTAAAACTATCTAAACCCTTTAGTCCTGTGCTTCTCCAGGTGTTACAGATCCATACTCAGAAGCCCACCACTGAAGTGAGGATGTAAAGAGTGGGGTGAAACAGAGTGATGCCAGGTTCAGACTAGACAGCATCTGAGATCCCTTCCTCTGAGTACAGGCAGGGCGTACCCCACAGTGGAAATCTCCCTGGGGAAGAGAATGGAGCTTTAAGAGACAAAAAGGGTTAAATAAAAAGAGAACAAATCCATGGCTTTGGGAAAGCTGTCTCTGAGTAGTGTTTGACACTGCTTGGATCCCACACTCTATACTGAGCAACTGTTTCCCCCATAGTCATTTATATAATTATAACCTTGCTTCATCCTTTCACCTTCAGAGTGGGAGGTTTTGTAATTCTTGCTAATTTCAGACAGATCTCCCACCGTGTCATGAGGAACATTTTATATAACACAAGTATTGCTGTGTGGCTAATGTCTTTAAAGCTGTGTTTCAATATTTCATGGATGGTAGGTTATTTTCTTTCCTTCAGCATTTGAAAATAAGCCTAAAAGATTTTGTACTGCTCACAGTTAAAATTTGCCCGTTTCAGGAAGCAGATGTGACAGGGGCTGGGCCTAATGGATACTATCCTGGTGGCTGGGTGGTCAGTGTTTGAATCAGTTAATTATTAAACCGATATCAATTGCAACAAAAATAGTGGGACTTGATAGACACATAAACGCACCCTCAGGTTCAAACACGACATGCTCAGCAGTGTCAGGCTACATGTGTGTATATATGTTTTCACTTCAAAACCAAGGTTTAAGTGCTGATTAAAACCTCTGATAGTTTTCCCAATTTATTTCTTCTTTAAAACCAGGCTGTGGTTTCTTGTCTAGTTTTTTACTTCTTCAGCAATTCATTAAATATTTTGTTTGTCTTCCCTGCTTTGGCAGAACTTCATCAGTGCTTGAATGAAGATGACATCCAGGAAAACCTTCTTTTTGCTACTAGTTTGCCAGGAGCTGAAGCCAGCTTTCTGGTATGATATCAATAAAATCTGTAACTGGAGAAAAGGCACTTAAAAAGGACATTTTTTCACTTTGTAAACAAATAAGAGATGTGAAGAGGTAGGCAGAAAACAGTCAAGTGCACTATGAATCACTGCAGGGGTGCAAACAAAATTCCTTAATGACAGAGTTCTCACTGACAAATTCTGTTTGTTTTTGCCTCTAGAGCTGTCTCTGCTAATGACAAGCAACTCTGCTTGGAACTTATTTGCATGAAGTATTGTACAGTGCACACTGTGCATGAGTGGATGGAAGAAAGGAGGCAAGGCTACCCTGGGACTGTATCCCCATGACAACCCAATTTAATGAATTGCTAAGAACCAGAAGAATATTAAACAAAATGTCCCTTCCAGTATGGCTAGGGGAGCACCAGTGTGGACATTGTCACACAGCACTGCTGGGAAGAAAGATTTGAGGAAAGACCTGTGGATGGGATTAGTATGATTAAACGTAGGTTTCCACCTCTGAGCTAATCAACTTTGACTTCATTTATACATGAGAAATACATGAGTTCATTTTGCCAGATGAATTTCCTATTGAAGAAAATGATAAGGGGAGTCTACAGGTTGGTTCAGATTTAAACATTGCAACTGGAGATACCTAAAGTAAGGTGTGATAAATACTTAACCCCCGCTGTATATTCTCTGCTATGCTGGAATATAACTACAGAAAAATTCAGACACAATAAAGCTGTTTTAAAAAAAGAAAAAGTCATATCATGCCAGTAGGATTGTTATCCTAAATTAGATCCTTCTTTTTCCCTCAGACTGCTGGTAACCTACAGGACAAAAGGTGAGAAAAGTTCCCTCACTGTAAAACAATGCACATGAACACCCAGAAAATTAAATGTCCATTTCATTTTGAATAATTGGTGTGTCAGTGATTCACAGCCCACAGTGAATTGAGATGTATTTATTTAATGGCTTAATCATTTTAATGATTCATTTTACTTTAGATTAGAAATTCAATTCAATGTCTGTGTCACACTTCAGACTCAGAAGTAACTGGTTACAAGGTTTTGTTCTCACACTTGACAGGTCAGAGCCACAAGATGTTTCTACAAGTAGCTCTGTCGAGGCAGGTGGGACTGCTGAAAATAGGAGAAGCAAAGCTGGGCTTTGTACAGTTATTTAAATGACACTCAGTTGCTTAATGGATTGAAAGGCTATGTCTAAACTGTGGAATGAGAAGCTGGTGTCTACTCTGCCTGGACTCCACACTGGGATGAAATCCAGGCATGCAACTTTCCGGCTCAATCTGAACAGCCTGTTGGAAGAGGAGAAGTCGGAAGCTGGGATGCCTTTCTGACAGTTCCCCACCATAAAGGCCTCAGGATGTGGGCAGAAAAATGCATCATCTTGAAGGTTTTGTTGAGTTGTAGACCGAGGTTTTGTGTTCATTCATGATCATGTGGTAATAATTGAGGCTTTCATTTGATATCTGAATGTGTTAAAGGTTTTATACTTAATATTTATTTTCTCTCAGATGGGCTGGTGTCTGTAACACATTCATACATAAACAAGTCACTGCAGCAGGAGTGACTGAGAAGACAAGCAAGCATTTAAATGAATTATGAGTATTAATTTTTCCCACAGATGTACCCTGTTTGGTTTGGAGAAGGCTTGGAGTGCAGGAGGGGAGAAACTAAAGGAAAGTTTGTGTTACTTGTGGGTTGTATGGTTAAAAGAAACATCTTAGTATTCAGAACTCTTGGGCTGCCAGGCTCCTTAAACACTAAGTGAAAAAGTAGGTGAAAAAGAAGATAAGGTTTCAAAAAAAACTTGGTGGGTTTGTTTTTGTTTTTTTGGGTTTTTTTTTAAGGAAAATAAAAGCCAGTAAATTTCAGGGCAAGAACTGATCCATAATCAGGAGGATTTTTCAGTTGTACTAAATGTCTATGAGCATAAGTCAAGACAAGTAATCATAGTTGTGAAGATTCCCCAACCTGGAGTTCATCCAGCACCTGCAAATAGAGTTCTGCATTTCCAGATTCCCTCTTCCTTTAGTATCTATCCATCCAATATCCCACCTTACAAAAGAGCTTCTTCTCTACACACCCATGTTGAGGCAGAGGAAAATGAAACTGATATTAAACCCTCATATTCAGGGGAATGGACAATTTATTCCTGTGCAACAAGTCTGGAAGCTTTCATGCTGAACTACTGTTTATGAACTCTAAAGGAACTTATTTCAGTTGGATAATGGTTAATTTACAGCCAGAGCTTAAAAGGGCAGAAAAAGATAGCAGCACAATTGGGTTCAGTGCATGATGGGGAAAAATAAATATCTCACAGAAAGAGATATCTGAAATTCAGATCACATTGAGATGCAAAGAAAGCTGTGAAAAGCAGTAGGAGGGTGATTGTATTCCAATTAGATTTCTTCTGCTCATATAAAACAGGCTTGGACTGAAAGTTAATCATCTGATTTATGGATCTTGGGAGGAGTGAAGCCCTACAAACTCCTGAACAATGAGAGGCAAATGAGATGGAGGGGAAGAAAAATGGAATATTTCTGAGACTGTGCTTCTGGGGAAAAACAAAGACAACAAAGTCCAAACATTCTCTTGGTTTAAAAATTTACCTTACTACTATTCCCTCACACTAGTGCTTGTGCTATACAAAAACTTTGTCTTTTTGAGCAAAGCAGTCAAAAGCAACTCATGATTTCACAATCTTTTGGGCACATGGTAAATATATTTCTACAAGACTCCTGCATGACCTTCCGAGTTATGTTGCTATGGTGGATCAGTTCATTTATATGATTGGTCATAAGCAATCTGACAACTGATCTGGGCTTGTGTCACATGTAAAAAGTGTGTCCATTCCTTAGCTGAATCCTTTAAAAGCATTCCATGTGTGAGTTGTATGAAAATTACTGCCAGCCAAAGGGGACACAGCAGGATTCGTGTAACGGCCGTGCTCAGTGACAGGGTTGGGAGCACTGTCAGGTCAGCGACCAGAGCACTGCCTGGCACCAGCTAGTATCCACTTATATGCTCTTGTTTTTCCTTCAATTAATCCATCAGTAACTGGCCCTCAGAAATATAATGCCAGGGGCATTTGTGAAATGACTGAGAGAAGAGATGTGATCATGTACCACAGATGCCATTTCTTTCTGCCATCCTTGGGTTTCGGGCTTCTGCCCACACCTGCTGTTGGGACTGATGCAGCAAAACTCAGTCCAGGCAGGACAAAGATAGTAATAGTAAACAGAGGGCAGTACCCTCAAAACTTTTCAGCTGTTTCCCCTTCAGATGGAGACATACCTATAACCAGTAAGTCACATCCATGGTTGGGTCACTTAGGTAGCATTTTCCACCAAGATAGATAAAATACTTTTCTTCATCAAGTTTTACTAATGCTTCTAGGTCAACCCTAAGACAGGCTATCTCTAATCTGGAGTCCTTTTTTCCACTGCACTGCAGTTCTCCAAGTGTCAGCCTGAACTCTCAATGGATTATTTAGCTGAATTATAATGCAGGATGAATATCTGGCCACACATTGAGGTAGAACCTCATAGTTTGCAAGCTGGCATCTGGGCATCAGTTACTAGTACCTTTTATACATTTAATGAACATGTTCCAACATGAAGTTCTTTACAGCCTCCAGGTGGTGGGGAACACTCTACCAAAAGGGCCTTTCCCCTGGTTTCTGTGTTAGTTTGCAGAGTGCTGACACAAGGTCAAAATTTGGATCCTGATTTTAATTTCCTGGTCTGCATACCAAATACACAAACCTTTTCCAAAGAGCTGTTGATAATCTTCTATCATAACCTACAGACCCAGTGCAGCTTCCCACTTTTCAGTGGGAAAGGACTGATATCTCTTTTCCAGCCAGCAACAAACACTGAGTATATGTTAACATTTTTCTGCTGCTGCTCTGCTCCTGTGCAACAGGAAACAGAGCTTACTCCCTAATTGATTATTTCTATATTCTTAATAGGGACTATTTATAGTCTGAAATTGTCTTTAGCAGCCATCTGTTCCTTATGCTGCTCCATATATGCCCTCATCCCTGACCTGAAGCAACCATCCTTTCTTCAAGTAAAGGAGGTTTAAATATTCATGCCAGCTAGGTCTTGAAGAAACTCTTAATTGGTATCACAATCTCCCACACAGGAGTGGTTTATTCCTCCTTTAGACTCTCAGCATTTGAAATATTTACTATAGTCAATGAGGACACATCTTGCCTCACAGGACATAAAATCTGCTGCTTGAAAAAAAATTTCATGTGTTCAGGCTTGCATTTCTGAAGAGCACTGAGACTTCCACCATTTGAAATGCAAAATGAGACATATCCAAGACAGCATTGTTGGCATGTTAGGCTAATTTTGTATTTCTTGTAACTGCAACTGTGCTGCCACTGGTGTCACAATAGGTAAGGTGTAGAAATCCTGGTGATGGGAAAGCTACATTCACTCCTGTTTGAATTCCTGAGGTTTCTCAGTCATCCATTCTTTCTGGTGACTGAGAACTGAGGACTTGAACCAGCACATCATGCACTGGCATTCTGTACTGTCTGAGATACCCTAAGGTGGATATCCAGCCTGGGACTCAAGTGCCACTCCCTAAGACCCCCAGTCCTCAGCCAGATCTGCCAGCTTTGCAGGAGCTCCCAACAACCCACACTGAACTGAACTGTGAACCCTGAACCCTCTTCCCCCAGCTGCACCACCTCATCTCCTGCTCTTCAAATGGAACAACAGACACAAAGAGCTAAAATGTTGGTGCAGTTCATGAGTTTCCTTCTTCAAAAGAAATTGTACACTCCACCACCTAGTCATAGCAATCTGCTGAACAAGCACCTAGTGTAGACCAATAAACGAAAGGAAACTCAGGGGTCAGTACAGGTCATTATTTTCACATACCTTTGAATAATGAGGGCATCACATGTCAGCCAGAGGAGAACAAAATGTCACATTCTCTAGCTAAAGGTCATCATCGGTCATAGGTCATGGAAGGGAGGCCAGGAAATAACCTATGAGGTTAGGATGAGTGCACAAAGAAAGGGCAACAAATGTCAATGAAAGCATGCAGCTGTTGTGAGATGAAACAACTGAGGCACCCTTTTGTGCTGACACAGGCTTAAAAAATGTCTTTGCTGACATTTTTTTTTTTTTTAAGCTGGCACTTTTATAGGACATTGACATTAATGTACCCAGCCCTGAATTAGCTTTTCTGAAAGCAACAGTTTGGAAGTTAAGTGCAGCATTTTCCAAAGAATCATAAGGATGACATTTTTATTTCGCATGATTGATGTTACAGTGGACTTCTAGCACCAAATTCTGGCTTGATTCTCAATCATTGCATCTGTGCAGTGTGATAGCAATCAGAAACAAATGGAGGTGGCAGCCTGTATTGCAGAAAGGTCTTCTGGAAATTCTTTCTGCCTTTACGAACAGTCAGATGTGTCATTTCATGTTTAATTCATTGCATTGCATTTATCTGATTGTTTTAATTCATGGGTTTCAAAAAGGTTGATTTCAGGTTTGCCCCTGCAGTGGTGACAAGCACTTGCAGGGTAATCATACAGGGAAAATAATAATGAACAGTTCAGGAATGTGTGGAAATATGTCCAAACTGAGAGACAATTTCTGATGAGTGAGCTGCACACTTGACTCATCAGTCTTTTCCTTTCTCTTTTGCTGAAAAGCAGCACAATACCATTTTCTCTTGTCATTGTGGGTATAAACCTGACAGTCTTCATGAAATAACATGATGATGCCAGGAATGCACGTCAGATAAAGGATTTCTGCATCTCCCATGCCTATCTTCCTGGACAACACATGCAAAGAGACTCTCAAAAAATCCCTGACCAAATCAGAAAGGTTTTGCATTGATATCTTCACTGTGGCTGGGCAACTTTGCAGAATGAAAGCCTTCAAAAATGGCTCAACTCATTATGAGATGCCCATTGTGAAATATCGTATATTTGCAATAAATTACAGACAAGTAAGAGAGTATGATCCAGAGAGAGGAGAATGGTAAACTGGAATATACAATTGCTGCCTTTTATTTTAAATTCTTTCAGTTGGTTATTTTATGACATAAGACTGAGATAAAGGCTCTCTCTGCTCCAGTATTGCTTCCTGATCAAAGAACACTGACATCTGTTTGGAAATTCTCAGGTAATAATAACTTTCAAATTATTCCTGTTGCTGACTTGGCAGTCAAGTTTTTCTTCAGAGGTTCAATAGTTGAGGTGAATAGTTGGTTTCTTGGATCACTTTATGTGTAAGAAATTGTTTAAAAATAAAACAAGAAAGCATCCCAGCTTAAGGGTTCCAATTTTGTTCTTTACACTCATCACTGGCTGCAGTTTCTCACCTGAATCACACCACTCACACCCCCCCTTTTTTTTTTTTGATAAATTTCCAAAACCTGTTTTGTTTATTTCTTTCTTTGTAGGTTTGTTGGGTTTTTTAATGAGGTCAGACTTTGTTTTGCAAAGATGCCAACACATGCTCAGATTTGCACACCACTAATAGTCCTAGGAAAGCCATAAATATAACTCAGTACAAGCCCTCCAAAATCTGGACGTCAATGCTTTGGTCTCTGTCTGTAACAGGAAATTTATGGGATTTTCCCTGCAAATTTCAACAGGAGTGCATGAGAATGAGGCATCTATGCAAATTCTAACAGACTGAATAATCATTTCATCAGACTATATTCTGACTGGGCTTATTTACAAGCTGAATTTATTTTAATTATGTTTTCTACCTATTCACTCTTCCTTATTTTGGGTATAATTGGCTGCCTAAGAAACATGCCATTCTTTCAGCTGCCAGGTTGACTGAATTAGAGAAAACCCTTCGCAGGCAGGTTTGAATGAAATTTGTTTGGAATAATATTTGAGTTTAGAATACACTTTCTCCAACATTCCTGTAAACAAAAGCCACTCTGAATAATGTTATCAGAGAAGAGGCTGTAACATGTTCAAATGTGGCTGAATTGGAGTTTCAGAGTTTACAAACACTCCCACAAAACATTCACCCATTACTCCTTATATCTATGTATAATTCTACTCTCAGCAAGCTCAAAGGTTCTAGGGCTTTTTTATTCTGAGAACATGAAAAGCAGTATCCAAGAAATCTCCTTTCCTATCACAGTTCTGTGCTTTTCCTACTCTGTTTAAAAAGATCAGTTAAATTACAAGCAAAATGAACTGGCTTTACGGTCTGAAGTCAATAGTCCATGTATCAGAGATTTACTTTTCTTTCTATTACTTGAGACCAAAATAAGTTAATTTTTAAAAGAAAAATACTGTCCGATTCCCAAAGAGTTCTTAATATTTTTTTGTATTATTATATATATATATATATATATTTTTAGAATAGGCTTTGCCATGTCTGAATTCTGATTTGGCAGAATCAATAAATAAAATAAGATTGTCTTTATGTTGCAGAAAACTGCAATCGGTGTGCTGCCATGACCCATCAAACAAGCAAAGGGCACCAGCAAGTGCAGTCCATTTCATTGTCTTTACTGGTATTATGGTGACTCTGGGCAGCACCCAAGGAAGGTGAGTCAGAACTCTACAATAAATATTGTAGATCGAATGCTGAAGAGGCTTTGCCCTTACAAGTACATTATATAATACTAAATATATATACGCTAGTGCTGAGTTAAAAAGAAGTCGGTGACTTTAACATGTCATATCTATATGGAGGTCATTGAACCTTCTTTGAAAAGTCATTTTTTCTAATGTCATCTGCTTTTCTCATGATTTTTGCCCCCCTCAACCCATATAAAATGGATGTGTATTCAATCTTGAGCTAAGCATGCTTGCAATGATTGAGATATGTCTAAGGTCAGAGCTTACAAAAAATTCATAAGGGAAGCAGCAGGCAAAAAAAGAGAGGGGTTTTTTTATTATTTTAAGAGAGTTCAGGAGCCTCTGTATGAATTGGGCATGACATATTCATGTTACTGACTTCATTTATTTAATGTGGCTCCAAATAATTGATACCAGTACAGTGATAAAAGTACAGAGACTTCACTGCCAGAATTGTGATAATGAAGAGCCTCCCTGCTGATTTCATTCATGGGGCTGTTAGTCTGCTGGGAAGGACCTCTGATGAAAACTGGGCTGCAGCAAATGCCATAAAATAATCAAAGGCACAGAGCCCTTTACCTGAGGGGAGCTCAGTCAGGGAGTGATTCAGGACAGCAGCGGGAAAAAAGGGAAAATTGCATTAGCTGACAAACCAGGCACAGCTTTTAAAAAAAATCTGATCCAAATTGTGAGGACTGCGTTATGTACAGAAATCTTCCACATCTTTGGAACAGGTCAAATTACATGGCTCCAGCAGCTGGTTAACTGGAATATCAACAGTGCTTCTCACCTCACTGAATGTAGTCCAAACTTATTTTATCCTCATCCACCAGCAATTTGCTTTCTCTGCCTTAGATCCTGAGCTCTCAGAAGCAGTGGCTTTTTGTTATATGCTTAGCACAATGGGGTCCCTGTTTGGGCTGTGGAAAACATTCCTGTAGGCTCAAGACAGCCATGCAGTGCTGAAACACAGTTAATGTCAAGAATCCTAGAAAGGAACTGAATGTTAATATGAATTTAAAATCCTTTCTAAGCAAGGACATCATTTGTCAACTCTGCTCATTTGTTTCACTTCATGTAAGTGTGTCAATGGTTGATTAAAATTCATAAATGTGCAGCAGAGCTACTGGATAAATGTTGAGTTATTGTTTACATATCAGAGCGCAGTGAAGGCAGGAGCCTGGATGTGGAAAACTGTGTCAGGAGGAAAGGACCTGGATATGAGTCAGTGCCAGGACAGACTCACCAAACAATCCACAATGTCCCAGTGCAAACTCTGCTAGTGATTATGTGTTACAATACTGTCTTGGTTTGAAAGACAGGTTATCTGCTAAGGAGGGGCAAGACCTCCTTAGGAAATGTAGAATTCAAACCCCCTC
>VYXD01004165.1:879073-930583 GCA_013397195.1 Hylia prasina | reverse complement strand
AAAAAAAAGAGGCAGCCTTTTTACTTACAGCCCATGTTTACTGAGCTTCAGCTTCCAGTGACAGCATGTCTTGATGATTATTTTCCTACTAGCTAAAAGCTTCTGCCACCAGAAATCTCTTGCTTGTGTGGGTGATTGAGAATTATCAAGTTGCTTAAATTCCCCCTGCTGTGCTTTCTCTTTATTACATCTATGTTACCCAGCTGTCTTTATGTCCTCAGATACAAAATCTGGGTCACAGCACTCTGTGTCTTCCAGTCTTAAAGTTACTATGCAGTGTTCAAGGATAACTTCATCTCATGTCTTCAGCTACTCTTCCAAAACTGCTACATCAGCAGCTCTAGTAAAAATTTGTCATGAATAACCCCTTGTGATCTTAAAATAAAAGGCGCTTCAGGTGAGTTCATAGGCACCTACAACTCCTTCCACAAATGGGTTGCTGGGATGTGCCCATGGAAGCCAAAGTCACAGCTGTTGTGACCTGTGTGCAGTTACAGGTCACACATACTGAAGTGAATGTAGAATTACAAAAGGTTTTCTGCTCCTGGAGTTTAACTTGATTTTTTTAATCATGTACCTTGGTTTGCAATGTTCTTTCAATTGGACAGATGGACAGTTGTGGAATAGTGCTGTATGTATGCTTGCAACAGAGTTTGGAAATCGTGTGAACAGAGGTAGTCTCTGGGATGGCAAAGATGGATCTATTGCAAACATGACTCAGAAATGCCATTTGCAACTGTTCTTTGGGAAAAGGATTCAGAGAGAGATGTTTACAGCACTGAATCTCAGTATGGGACAGAACTGCAACAAACATTGAGACACCTTCCCATGGCTGATTGAGAATAAAAAACATCAACACAAACAGGCAACATTGACCATTGTATGCCATCCAAATATTGCCACTAACTAACTAACACTGTGCTGGCTGTACTTCTGTTGACAGAGCTTTCTAATACAGGAGGGAGAAAATTTGGGCAACAAAGGCACAGTGTGATGTGTGTGTAATGATACCACTGCTCTCATCTCTGTCCTTTAAAAGGAAGAAATTTAGACACTTCTTCCCATTAGTTAAGCTGTTGCACTTATAAGACCTGGGTCCTGCCCAGAGTGCAAGATTTATATTGCTGAGTAAAAGAGGGCCAGGGAGCTGCTAAGCACAGGCTCCAGACTGGGGACGCTTCTGAACTGATCATTCGTGTCTGTCTCTGTCTGGCACCTCTCTGATGAGCTCTGCCCAGGGACAGTTTGGATTCTCTTTGGGAGGTTGCTCACCGCACTGATCTTGGCTAACAGTGACCTCACTGCACTGAGTCTGACTTCCTCCAGCCTACACAGTCCTCTGCTGCACCTTTGCACTCCCCAAAGCCCTAACTCAGACTTTGGGTGGTCTGTAGCACAGCTGCAAATGCTCTGAACCAATGTCCCTGTCCCAAACAGCATGAGAGGCACCCCACAGGGCTGGGGACAGAGGACCAAGCACCGTGTAGTGACAGAACAGCCAGTCTGCTGTGGTGGGCCAGCAGCCCTAATGAGCGTAGGAGCGAGCCAGTCAGTGCCACTCCACCTTTCGTGCCAGGTACTGTCCCCTGGCTCTCCTTTGCTCGGTTGTGCAGAATCATCCAAACTGTCCAAAGGCCAAACTCAGAAGTCCACAGCTATCCAGCGAGAAGGTCTGTGTTAGAGGAGTACATCTGGGGTCAAGCATTCACCTGATAGCAAGAACATTATCAAAGAGAACTTAATCATTATGTTATGATAGCTACGCCTACTCCTAATCCAGCCAGGAGAACTGTAATGGTTAATTTGCAGTGATGTAGGCTGAAAGTTTTCAGTAAAGCCATTTCTCCCTAGCAAAATCTAATTATGACAAATTATTTGAATAGATAATGAGAAATAAATTATTTTATTTGAATAAATAACAATATAATTGTAACAATTGTAATTGAAAAGCAAAAAACACCACAGCCAAACAATGCCTTGTTTTTGAAATATTACACACAAAACACTAAAAAAAAAAAAAAAAAAAAAAAAAAAAAAAAGCAGCCGGTATTAGAAATAGAAGATAAAAGGATCCAAGGAGGAACAAATGTCAACATATTTGGATTTAAACATTTTGGGCAAAGTAATTATCTTCAGTACTTATTTTTTCCCAATGTTTGGATTATATTTTGGGTATGTCCCCACTTAATTTAATGTGGATACTTAATATGATCTTTTATATGTCAAAATTTTTCAATCCTGACATTTTTAATGGAACGGAAAATCCATTTGACAATCGACTTTAATTTGTATGCTTTTGAATTGTTGTATCAGCTTTTGGCTTCTCGCTCATAATGTCACTTAGCCGTGGCACTCTCCGTTCTTGAAAGAGCAACTATAACAAATACACAATACTTTTAAAACACCAAAGGGTAGGTGAGCACTGTCTGTGTTCCCTTGCATAAACTGTCTGCAGAAAGAGGGCACAGGGGAAAACAAAAATACCAGCTAGAAGGCCAGGGCAAGCTCCTGTCCATTTCCACTTGCTGTCCTCACTCCTTGAGCAGGAGCAGTCAACACAAGTCAGCTCTGAGGAAATCACTGCCATTATCAGGCTACCTAACATCAAACTGGTACCCTACAGATTAAGACCCTGATGCAATTTCATCTTGAAAATTACTAAGTCAGGACTTGGAGTGATTGCTCTGGAAAGCAGAGGTTCAGCTAAAACTAGCTCCAGTTGCCAGTAATGTATTGATTTAGTATGCCAGCTATAGCATCGATTATCTTCTGCCTGATTCAGCCCTTGGATTTCTGGAAGAGCAGAAAACCCTCTCTTGTGAAAATTGTTTCTGCATCCTCCCACCAAATAATCCCACTCCCAATTTAGGGAATGCTTTGCTACAGTCAGAGTCACTTCAAATGACCAGAGCTTCATGTTTCTCATGTAAGGGTTGCACATATTAATAGGGTCAATTGAGGGCACACCTGCAAATGCAAGGGTATTGACTACAGGCAAGTTAACCTCTCTGGGCATGATCTAACCCATCTAATCCACTGCCCTTTTCCCCTTAGTAATAAGGCAGCTGGGCTGCTTAAGGAATTTGTTTTAATTTCTTTTACATTATGGACATTTCCTCCTGATGTTACTATATGTTAGATTTGCTAAACATGAGTGCAGTAGTTAGATCATTTTTAAAAGCTAATTGTATTTCTTGTGCTGATGAATTATTCATAGATAATCATATAAATCCACTCTCCACATTGATGTCCTATTTTGCATACTAATCTGAACATTTTGCATTTTCCAGGTTTTGATCTACAGATGATCTTTGATATTGACCTATTCACAAATATAGGGGTTTAGTTGCCCTTAGTGTTCTTGGTTTTTTTAATGCAGCCAAATAGTGAATACATTTAATTAATATATGAGACAGGATTTATCTCAGGACATCTTGTCCAACAAACCCTTGGTTGATACTTACCAAAGGCCTTCAAAAGATTTGCTAAGGACTGATGTAGATATCTCTGCAGGTGATACACAATACCTGTGTATCAGATTTCACACCCTAAGTTTACTCTGCAGTTTTTCTACTAATTTAATGCATTCAGAAGCTCCAGGAAAGTAATAGAAAGGGAAGGATGTTACCTTGGTCTAGAGAACAAAGCATTGGCAGTTGCATAATGCTAGAGGCAGACTGAACATCATCACACATTTGAGGCAATGCATGTAGTCATTATGTCCAATATCTGCTCCCTCCTGTACTAGAAATAGTTCATGTTTTTAAGGTACTCAGCAGTTTCAATCAATACAATGGCGTAAAATTCAAATAGTGAACAATCTGTGTTGTTTAATTACAATTTTTTAGGATTCAGTAGTGGATAAGAGTGAGTTAAAGCCATGTCGAGAGAAGTAATTCTGTGGAAATTTGACTAGTAAGCCTGCTTTTGCAGCAGTTTTCTTATTTGCAAACCTCAGTCGCAGCAAGCTTTGCTCTCCTACTGGAACTACTTAATATTATCAAGCCGGTGGTTAAAAGATATGCTGAAAATTACACCATAGTTTATACATTTGAATCATGATTTTATACTGTGTTGAAAGCAGAATTATTTTTCAGTAATACAGGGATCAGGGTTTTTTAATAAGAGTAATTAATCTTGAAGAATAATGAAACTATTGTCCAACAAGGCCTTACTGAAGCAAGGAGATTTCCTAAAATAAATCTGCTGGCAGCCTGAGGAGCTGAGGTATATGTAGTCCATGGGGTAGAGAAACAGAAAGTGAGCTTTCCCTGAAAAAGCAAGCTGTGAAATCCTGACCTGGTGCTGTTGATAGGAGGCTGTTCCTGACTTCTCGAAATGCAAACCTGACTCTACATAGAACAGCTTTGCCTATTATGAAAGCATAATTAGCCCAGGGGGACAAATTTTTAGGGGAATTGCAAGATTGGACGGTCTTTCAGACCAGTCACTTGAAATTTGACCATTTTCATTTTCAGCATTGAAGTCTCCCACCCCTCAGAAACATCAGGAGAGATTTTGCAGAGGTAGAAAATCACTGCTACACAGCTGGCTAGGTGAATAGTATCTGAGCAACTTCTGCTAACATGCACAGATTTTATGAACATGCCAATAACCAGGGGGCTGAGGGGAAAATGTTAATTAATCTGAAGGAAAAAAATATTGCCAGAGGCCAGCTGCTGTCTGAATTGATAGAGTAGCTCCAGCACTGTAATTTGCAAGCTGTAGATCCGGCAAGACTCCTCTCTGCAGTTTTATCTCTCAGGCACCCCAGGAGTGCTTTAACTGCTGTCAGGGAAAAGCTCAATTCCAACAATAACTTTCTTGGTTTAGAGGCTGGCCAGAGTAAGGGTCTGTCTGCAATGTGGCTGCAAACTGGCTGGGGATGTCAGCTTTGTCTCACTATGAACTGTGTGCTGTTGTTAGCAAATACCCTATGAACCTGTATCAGGGTTTGGAATTCAGTCCCCAGCCCTCCCATTCAGCAGGACCAGAAATAGCAGGCAGTAAGGGAAAAAAAGGGGATGCAGTAATGATGACCAGGCTGCACTTCTGTCATGCAGAGATCTGTTTTGCTTACAGAACTTCCCCTGCAGAATGTGGTGTCTGAGAGAAAAGAGCCTAGCCTGGCTTTCAGGTCCCTCAGGAGAACTGCTGAAGAGATGTATCTTGTCAGTGAAGTTTGGCATCATCCAGACTGTAAATATAGATGTTTGATTGCAGGTTTAAGCATTTCCTTTTCAGACTTCAGTTCTAATTCTTAGACTTTTCATCCTTAAGTCTGCTCTTTGAGCAGTTGTGTCAAGCACAGCTCTAAACAATTCACTCACTATTTTAATAATATGGTCTCTCTAATCACTGAAACAAATGAACCAAAGTAACTTTCAATTTAACTTTGATCCTTATCTTTCAGCTTGCTTAAACTTCCTAATCCTGTGCCTTTCCAGCATCAAGAGCTCTATGCCTAAAGGAGCTGCAATTCATAGACATATCTGGATCAGAGGAGCTTATCTCCTTAACGCAATACCTGCCATATTGGTAAGCCCAAAGATACATATATTTGGAAAAGTTTACATCCTATAAACAAATTTTAAAACATTTGAAAATTAACCACTTTAAATATTTGAAAATTTCTCTGATAATTTATCATCTAATCTTATATGATGAACTGTTGGAAAGAGCTAAATATGTACTAATAAGTCTAGTATCTAATCTAATATTGCATCATTATTTTAATATGTGACAAGGGCTGCATGTTAAATTTCTGTCATCTCAGAGGGACTTGTTTATAGGATTTCCAGAAGGAGAATGAAGGGCCATAGAATCAATGGCTTTGAAGCTGAGAAAGAGTCACCATGAGGTCACTCTTCGACAGATAAATGATGAATTTTTAAGGGTGATGCTTTATTCTGTGACCTTTTGACTTTCAGAACTGCCCTTGTAGCAGAGAACCACAAGATTCAGCAAATAAGTGAAATGTGAAAAACAGAAAACAAGGCTTATTATGTGACCTGCTTGTTAGGAAAAGCTTTTTGCGTGTGGACTAAGAAAATCCTTGGATTGGGTTTGTTGCTTTCTAACTAGCATCAGAAAATAAAGCTTGCATTATGTCAAACTCATCCTAATGACTAGGACTCTTAATGTTCGTGTAAAAACAGCACAGTTTGACCAGGACCATGAGGTAATGTACAGTAAATAGAGGATGATGGAAGAGATCTTGCTGACAGGAATAATGTGATTCAGCTGCTAATGACTCAGGGCTTTAAGAAGTGTTTTGGAGCCGACTTCAATTTACAATTCTCCTTTGAATTGCACTTGCTTATCATTAAAGCCTCCCAGCTGAAAGCCTCTCTCATACACCTCAGGACAGGATAGCATCCTGCCAGGAAGAGATGTGGATAATGTTTCTCTCAGAGTGATAAATACTCCCACATGTACAATAAAGCCCCAGTTGCCATGGATGGGCTCTCCCTGGGCCACCCAAGGTGATGGCCAGCCCCTCCTCCAGCAGTCCTGCCAGCCACTGTGTCCCTGGAACCACGGTACATCTGTCTGTTCCTCTTGGCATTTCTGAGCTTTGGTCATCTTCAAAAACAATCCCTGCTGTGTGCCCATTTTTTCCTGCCCAAATCTGAGTATTATTACTCCATCTTGAGTCTCTCTCCTCAAAACTGGGAAGGATACATGCTGTTAGGGAAGATAATGGGGCTTTCCTGCTTTTGCCTGCAGTTCTCCCAGTCCCAAAGCTTTTATTTCCAGTGCAGGGTCCTCTCTGGCCTCCCAGCCTTGCCTCTCACACCAGTGTCATGCACATCTCTGAGAGGTGAAGGAGGCATACCTAGTGATTTTGGTTGGTGTTTTTTGTATCCAGAACTTTCAGTGTCCTATATTTTCCAAAGCTAGTTACTGTATAAAGAAAGAAAACAGGGAACTGAAAATCTCACTAAAAGCTGAGCAGGAACAGGGAGGAGAAGACTGAAATGAAATATTTGTGTCCTGCAAGAGCAATTCCAGTATTTCAGATATTTTTGTTCATCCCTGATTAAAAAATCAAAACAAAACTAAAAAACCCCTACACATAACTAAAGTTCCCTGCAGAAAATGTATTTCCAACCCCTACAAATAGCTGAGAAAAACTAAAATATTTCCTTATTACTTAACTAAATATTTCCTAACACTTTTCTTATTGCATCTTACCAAGCTGCTCCTACAAGACCAAAAGCCTTTCAAAATTTAAGCTGCACCTTTTCGTTCTTCTTGACTTTAGTGAGACTTCTCTCAGGTCCTGGACAAATGGAGAATAGAGCTATTTAAAAACTTCTGCTACAGCCTGGGCTTCTGGGCTCTCAGCTGTGTTGCAAAACCCTAAAAACTTTGTGATCTCCTATGTCAGAGATCAACTGTTTGAAATATTCCTCACAATAACAATCCTTCAGCTTGACTATCTATAAATTGTGAACAATTTAGATGAACATTGGACCTCACAACCTCATTAACATCTGAAGAGCACTTGAGCATCACTGGATGTGCAAAGAATGTCTCTTCTCATGCCTGCTGTGGGAGGTGCCTTGTTTGTGATGCTCTGCAAACCTCCAGACCTCACTCGACTGACTTAAGGCTGTAGTTGGGTGGTTATGATGTCTTAGGGAGATAACTCAAACTCCCCAGAGTAGAAAATTAAGTTGAAAATTATTTTTTTCATGTGGTGTCTTATGAATAGGTACTGTGGGTGTTACGTGTAAGTATGGGAGACTTGTACTTTTGGAAAATACCTTTAACACAGTCTGTGTGGATGAGAATGATTTACCTGCAATCTTCGCTTCTCTTATTTTTCTCAACCAATTATGATCTTCCAAGATGAGACTGTATCAATGGGCATTCTTGCAAGTTGGGAAAGTTCATGTTCTGGGCTCAAGAGAGATGTGCTTCCTTCTTTTCTGTCTGTAAGGGCTAAGCAGTTACTTGGATAACAGAGGAAAAGTCCTTGATTACAATCAATTTTTTCTCCATCAAAAGTAAAATTTGTCATCTGCATCCAGTCAAAGATTATATGTGATTCACTTCTGAACAGGAGACAAGAAAAGGGAGAAAAGCAGCATTCCTGTAGTAGTTACAGTTACCAAATTCCCTGCAACTTCTCCAACACTCTAATTTCTTTAAATGTGTTAGCAACAAGCTCTTCCTCTCTGCCTATCTGTATCTTCAGCTTGTAAAGGCAAAAGAAGGTTTACACCTCTTTCTTTTCTGCAAACTCAGCTCCCTCTCACTCTCTTCTGATGGAGGACTTTGGGCAATATGATATATAAATATTTATTGCTCTGCCATAGAAAAGAGTTTATTTCTCTTCCCAGGGGCATTGGCCCCATGAAACATTATGAGTTCCAAATATTTTACTGCACAGTTACTCCACTACGTGTTCCACCTCTCTTCATTATACAGCAGTTGAACATTACATTCCTCCTCAGGGATGCTGCATTGTTCTCACGCTTTTCTGGGGCACGTTTTTCTGGAGTCACACAGTTATTTTTTTTACTAACTATAGGATATAAACATCAGTGTGCCAACAGTCATTGAGGCCAAGTGTCTAAATCTGACCAAAGTGAGCAAACCATCTTCAAAACCTATTGCAATTAAGTTTGTAGTTAGGTAGAGCTCTGTTTCACTGTACAGTCACCCAAGTCTTATACAGAGAGACTTTTGCTTCTAAAAACAGAGGGCTGCATTCTCACTCAAGAACCTCCATATAGCTGTTGGAGTCTTTGAGACTGCTCTTCTGGGCAGGAGTCAATGGTGCTACAGTCACCTTGGCCAGTCTGAGACAGTTTTACTGCAAGAAGGACAACAACTGCTCCAGTCCTTGCTGCAGACTCGCTCAGAAGGTATGGCTTTAAATAAACTCGGCAGGCCACTGTTTTCTGGCACGCCTCATAAATCTGCCTATATAAGTCTCAGTACATTCTGCCATCTATTACTCATGTCCATATTAGAGATAAAGTAATTCTCTTTGAAATTCCACTGCTGCCAAAAATTCAGTACATCATACTGCAGAATAAATACTTCTTCATGTTACACCCCCTTTATTTTCGTGTTTCACCCTTGCATGGGAAAAGGTTGACAACTTCTCCTGGTTTTTGGGATGGCTCCTGCAAACTTTGTGAGCCCAGGTGGAAGGAGAAGAAACTGATTTTGCAACACCTTGCAAGGTGAGTAATACCTTTAGCACAATATTTTGGAATTATTCTTGCTCCTTTGGTATACACTCTGGAGCAAATGTGTGCCAAATTAAAATCAATTAGCAGCATTGTGAGTGAATTAGAAAAAATTCAGTTGCTTACACAAGCTTTAAATAAGACTTTTCATCTTTGATACAAAAATCACACTTCTCTAGGAACTTTGGGACAACCTTTTTGTGAAAGCTGTCATCTGGAAAATTTCTTACTTAATTTCAGGTTTCTTTCATTCCTCACAGCTTGAGGACACCTTGACTTTTCTGAGAGTCCAGAAGCCTGCAGGACAGAGGCTGCAGACAGCCATCAGGAAAGCAGGCAGTGCTGTTTGGTACTGAAAAACTTATCTAATCATTTTTGTGATCAATTTTAGGCAAAGCTTCAGCCATTTCCCTTGCTTGGGCCGGTGTGCCTTCTCTAATTAGAGAGGTAGGTTAAGTTATCTTCTCATTGCAGCAATTAACACTTGCAGCGATTGCCAGGCAATTTTGTAATGATTCAGGAAGAGCATCCAACTTCAGAGAGTGTTCCTGTACTTCTTTGTCAGAGATGAAAGTTCACATTTCAGTGAGGAACAAGCCACTCCAGAGTGCCATTAGACCATCCTTGCTCATAGTGCACAGCACACTGTATATTAATGTTCTTGCTATAAATACAACATTCAGTTTATCCCATACATTTGATTTTCACATCTAAGTGAACAGCCTTGGGTTAGAGTCGGGCATGTAGACAAAAAGCATCACAGCAAAGGTAGACAATAGACTACCCCACTTAATTCAGTGCAAATTAATCTTTCCTGTAGCAGTTTGCTGCAGTGAAATTCACCCATTTGGCTGCCGTATAAACACTGAACTGCATGTAGCAATGCTAATGAATAGTTTCAGACACTTATTTACAGAATCTCACTGAAAGAAAAACCAAACAAAATGTCTGTACATTTGCCATTTTTGTTGTATTTGAATGCCAGACAGTTTTCTGTCTCCTGCCATCTCAGCAGTGATTCTGTGTGTCAAGCAACAGAAGCAGAGGAGCATTGCTTTGTCACCATGGCATGCATGTTTGATAGTCCACTTGTGCTCCATGTTACTCTTCCTTTCAAGAGATTTTAAGGGGACTCATTTCAGATACATGCAACTGTTGTCCTGCTTCTTTGTGGATTATCTTTTCTAGCTTTTGTCTTTACCCACTGTGTATCAGAGCATACTTCACCTCACCTGCTTCTTCTAGGAGAGGTATGAACCATAATTAGGTGTATGTGGCAACAGCCAGCTGTTAAGATATATTTACACATTAACTTTTTTAAAAACCATACATATAACATGATTTTATAGCAGGAAATTAGGCTGCATCACTTTTTATTTTCATTTGTTTCAGTGGGACTTAACAGTACCTGCCATCAACCTGAATCAAATAAAGTTGAATGAATTTTAAACTTAGGTAAGTGTTTACATACTTACTTTTATCTGAGTTTTTAAAACTGTATCATGGTCAAGGTTTCTGTTAATCCTATCCCAGTGAACACTGTAGACACAAGCAAGAGAAGAATGTGGCTTGTGACATTGTATTGGCAAAAAGAAAAGCATTGTTGCAAATAAATTCTGAATAAAAACAAAAATAAAAACTGAAACCAGTCATCTTTTAGTAGATGCTGTTCTGGAAATGTTTACCCCCAAAGTGACAAGCAAGTAAAGACAGGATTGTAATGGAATCATAACCCAAGTTTCCGTAATTTGCCAAAAAGATAACATTTAATAACATTAAGTGACAGCAATCTTGAAATTTTCATAATTTAAAGCCATCCACATTCAGAAACAGGTTGAAAAATAACAGCACAAATTGATATGATTCATGTAAAATTCTCCTGGTCTGTCTGGAAAGAGTATTCTGTTAAATGAAATATCATTAAAAGGTCCCTGCTAAGAAGAAGCCAAATGATACCTAGGGTCCAGCCACATTTTAAAAATACATCGACTACTTATAATGGAATTCATTGAACATGGCTAATTCACTGTATATTCCTAAATAGCTAGACTGTGTCCCTACTGCAAACAGTGGAGGGCACATGGAAGAGCTGCAGTAGTCAAGTCAGACAAAAAAATATGGATTAAAGTTTTAGCAAGTGGGTTAGAAAGAGCATAGGTCTCAGCCCAGCTAGATTCCAAAGACAGTAGTAAGACACTTTAATTACATGATTGATGTGGGCTTCAAAAGCAGGCACCAAATCCACAATGACCCCAAGGTCACAAGCATTATCTGAAGGATAAAAGAAATACCACAAATGGAAACTACCACAGATGACACCTGAGACCTCTGCGCCAGTGAACTAATCAATAGCAACTCAGTTTTGTCTGTGTTAAGTTTAACAAAATTTGAAGTTACCCGTGATTAAATATCACAGAGGCAAT
This sequence comes from Hylia prasina, assembly GCA_013397195.1. Taxonomy (NCBI): domain Eukaryota; kingdom Metazoa; phylum Chordata; class Aves; order Passeriformes; family Sylviidae; genus Hylia; species Hylia prasina. The sequence continues at coordinate 918,951 of VYXD01004165.1, read as the reverse complement.
TACACAAAACATCAAACTTCTTTGTAGGCTCTGAAGGGACTGAGAGGATATCCGAATATCATCTGCATACAAATGACACAGCAAACAGGGCAGCTGAATACTGTTAAGTAAGAGAAGTATATAAATAGAAATCCAAATTGAAACATGGGAGAATCACAGCCTTCCTAAAGAATGGATTCCCTCCAGCAGAACTGAATTTTATCAACACGTATGAAACAGCGAGGACAAACTAGTCCAAGCTCCCAAGTGGAATAAAAGAAAGGCCTGATAAATAGTCATTGGAAAGTCAACGTCTAGTAAAATATATGACCTGCTAAGAAATTTAAATATTTTATTCACCTTCATTAATACGCCTGGAAGCAAGAACTCCCGGTGAAAGAAGTGGCTGTATTCCATTTAAAAGGAAAAGCTTAATCTATGTAGATGTATCAGTGACATGCTTGGCCTCTCTATGTAGACACCTGAAGTATTGTTAAATTGCAATAACCTACTAATATGGGAAGACAACCTCCGATCAATGATTTTGTCTCTTGAAAGGCAGGGCAGCAACGACTTCCAGCATCTCATCTACCTCTGGAATTAGAAAAAGGCTAGGCACTGACAGAAAATGGAGCTAGGTCACGGTTGAAGGAGTGAGAGTAACTTTGTGCACACATTCGGGCCAGATGGAAGCTCCACTTGACAGGGAAAACATCAGGATAAGAGTAAGAAGAACAAGCAAAGGTCTGCAAGTGGGAAAAGTTCCAGACAAATGGTGGCAATGGCCAAAAAAATCTAGGCCATTTCCAAAATTTAACGTGGGAATTAATAATGATTTATGGCTGTAAAAATGATGTTAATTAAAGCAATTTTAGCAGTATCCTTATCACTTTGATTTCATGCTATTACAGGTAGCTGGGAAGAGCATACAAATTACCCAGAGAAGGACTTTTAGCTCACCTATGGGGTTTTTTCCTATCATGTTTGCATTTCTTGACCATGTTAGTGCAGGATCTGAGCCAAAAGCAGTCACAATGGATAGAGGATGAAAAGTTACTAAAACGTAGAGGAATGGCAAGGAAGGACTCTAAAAGATTTCAACAAAAGGCAATGTCAGAGATGACCGCTTAAAATGATTTCTGAAGTAAAAAAGTTCAGAATATCAGGTACCTAAATAGAAAGCTGTGTATAAAGGTTTACTGAGGAATTTATATTGGGGGGTTTTGTGGTTTTGGGGGGTTTTTTTAGGTTTTTTGGTTTTGTGCTGTTTTTTGGGGTTGTTTGTTTTTTGTTTTGTTTTGTTTGTTTGTTTTGGTTGTTTTTTTTTTTTTAAGAGAGATCAAGCTGATCCCAAATACCAAATATAGAGAAAATACATGCAAAGACAGTTGTTTTTAAAAAATCAATTCTTGGCTTCTAATAAATCAGGACAGGGAGGAGGGATCAACCATGGACCATATGTTTCCTCTGCCACCTTGATTTAGTGGCAAAAATTGACCTTTGCTCTTGGGTTCAAAAGTCCAGGCCTTCTGTGAGCTTCCATAATGAGATGTCAGCTGTAATGCAATAACGTAATGAAACTCAGGTGTGGATTTAGCAGGACAGCCAAGGGGGATGTGACCTCCTTCTCTCCCTGCCATTCCCCTTCGTGCATTCTGCCTGCCCACCCCCATGCCAGCACTGGGAATGCAGTTGCCTGTCTCCAGGTCCATGTGGTCCTTCTGTGACCCCAGCAAGGAGGCAAGAGAGGCCTAGACCCTGCAGGAGAAGATCCAGGGCTCAGTTCTCCTGCATGGATCAGGTGGTGCTGACCCTTGGAATGGTGCTATCAGCCTATCAGCCTCTGCTGTCTACAGGATTAGGTGCAGGAATGGGCTGTGAGAGCCTGCTGGGACTCAGAAATACTTCCCAGCTCCAGGCACACATCGCAGCCGTGTTTACAAATACTGAGTGCAGAACGTGAAGTTTTGCTTCCCATCTCTGCCTCCATGGCCTGATACCCACAGGAAGGAAACTCCAGAAGGTGCATGGAAGGGCTATGAGAGGGTCCAACTTGCTAAGGTCAGATCCCAGTGGACAATTAATGCTTGTGTAGATTCATGGTGCATGGTGCATGAAAACTTCCATGTGTGATCCCATATGAGTAACATAAAAACCAAGAGAAAGAATTAGTAACTTGATCAAAAATTGTCTACATTTTGCACAAGAAATAGAATGGATTGGACAGGGAAGACTGAGAGAAACCCACTCTGAGTCCTTAGGAACTCCTGTACAGAACAAGATCCTAGTTATACTACCTGATTGCAAAAAAAATATCCAAACCTGCATCATCTTTAGATCAGGGAACAACCTTAATTGCATGTGTACATGGTTTGAAATATATCTTTATTTTAACTATTGTGAGTAGTTACAATGATCACCACCGCTTCTTCTATTTTTTTTTTTTTTTAATAGAATCTTCTTTTGTTTTCAGTTTTGTGGTTGGATTTTTTTCTTATTTGGTTTGTTTTGTAAGGTTTGGGTGGGTTTTTTTCTGTGACATCATCAGAAATACAACTATAATATTTGCATTTAAGTCCCTTCTTGAAGTTCCCTCCTGGCTAGGTGGCATATGAAAACAGCTCTTAACTCTTTCTAAAAGCTTTGCCAGGTCACTAGCCCTTTCATAACATTCTGGCCATTCTATAAGGCATAAAATATAAAGCAGACATGAGTGTTTCACATTGTCTCTTAACCACCAGTATTATATGGACAAAATACAGGGCCCCAGAATGACCTTCTCATTAGTTCTTCTATTGCCATGATTTCTGGTTAAATACATTTAGATCAGAAATAAAGCATGCCAACACTGGTATTCATAAAGTGCTTCTAAATTTTATTACACACCACTTTCACATCTCTAATTTTGGAATTTCCAGACACTTAGGCTTCAGAAAGCTGCGAATTAAATGGCCCTGTTTTGTAAATCTGGGATAAATAGTCTCTGCTTGTTTTCAGCAATATCTGTATGCTTATGCTGCTATTAATATCAACATGTGTTATCTTTGTTCCTATGGTCAGAACTGAGGGGCTGATTATGCTTCAGTGGGAGCAGTTGATTTGGAGCAGTTCTTTTTTCTTTTCTTTCCTAAGTGTTCATATTTTTGGGAACAAATGCACTGAGAAATTCCTTAAAAATCCGTATTGTGTGAGCAGGAGTCATACAGTTGACCTCTGCCAGGTCTAGCTACAGTGGTCTGAGACATAGCAGCCCAGCTGCAAACAGCTTATTACTTGTACAAACAGTAAATATTTGCAGGTCCTTCACTGGCATCAGTTCACAGTCCAACATGCAGAAGGATGGCATCATTGAGCACTGACAGGTCATGGCATCTAGGTAGCATTCCTCTAAACCACAAAGTCAGTTTTCTCTTTTCCATATCAAAAAAGAAAGGACTTTTTTAGTTCAAGTCCATCCTGGATCCACACAGGACTGGTGTGCTGAAAAGAGACACGCGACCTTTTTCTATCAGCATGGCCACAAGGCTGCAAGCCTTTTCACCCCTCCATTTTGTCCATTTTCACCAAAAATTCTTGCCTACCCTCCAGAGCTCTGTAGCACCTTTCTCTTTGGACACTGACATCAGACCTTGGCCATTATGTCTACATGCAGCAGTTACAGCAGATGCCATTGCAGTCTAGCCAGAACCAAGCCCCAGGCCAAACCCAGGTCTATGGGGCACCCATACACATCAGCTCTGCTGGGAAAGGCTTAACATTTCCCTTCCTTGCCTTGGAGCTCTTGTAGAACACACCTGTGTGTGCTGGTCCCTGCTTGCCTTCTCCATGTGGCCCACAGTGGGCAGGGAGCTGATGCCAAGCCTCAGTGCAGCCGTATCCTTCTCCTGGCCCTGCCAGGCATGGACACACGCTGCTGCTGCTATTTCTGTTGCTCAAGAGAGAGGCAAAAATAGCACATGGAACTCGTAATGCCAAGATTCCCGGGGCATTTTGGCCTGCCTGTGGCATGGCACTTCTTCTGAAGCTATTTCCTGGGTCACCAGTTGACCTTGGAAAAGGAACGCTGGCCCTGTCTAAGCGAACTGCCCCAAAAATATTCCTGCCATGAGGCAGGGCTGGTGGCCTGGTATGCACAGGGCAGACAAGCAGGGAGCTGTCTAGAATACCAGTGACACGTGCTGGCAGAAAATCACCACTGCATGCTTTTGCTAATTTGGCTATCTCTCCTTGTGCTCATTTCTGAACTGGCTTAGATCTGCCTTGCCTGGTGATCCAGCCAGTGATGGCTCTGATGCCTGAATCATGGCTGGTAAGGGCTGCTGCAAGAGCTTCCAGGGCCTTCTCCTCCCAGCAGAACTTGCATCATGACTTTTTGAAGCTGTTACTAATTTTTCATTACTGTGATACGTGTACTAGGCTGCTATTCTTTATTCCAGTGACGCAGGTAACTTTCACAGGACTAGTATAGAAAAATTCTATCCTCCCTGGTAGTCAAGTTAGTTAATAAATGCCATGGTAAAAGACTCTTCAGATTTTTCATCACAAATCTCTCACAGCTTCACTGTTTGTTGTAAGGCTTTGATATCCAGGAAAAAGAAACATGCTCAAGCACCAGAAATGTCTTTTTTTTTTTTTTTTCTCTAAAACTCTCTTCTGCTACAGTTGAGCTACGAGTTAAAGAAGTTTACACATTTCCCTCTCTTGAACATGTACATTATATATACAAATTATAATTTTAACCTTACTTGAAATGTCCCTAAGAAATAAGACACCCAAATGATGTAATTTCACTTCTGTGCTGGTTTTGTCTGGAGTAATTTTCTTCACCATGTGGGGCTATGTTTTGGATTTGTGCTGAACATTGGGTTGGTAACATAGAGGTGTTTCTGTTATTGCTGAGCAGGGCTTACGTAGAGCCAAAGACTTTCCTGATTTTTGTGCTGCCACACTGGAGAGGACACTGTGGCTAAATGGGAAGTTGGGAGGAGACATGGCTGGGACAGGTGGCCCAAACTGACTTAAGGGATATTCCAGACCACATGGCATCACACTCAGTATATATGTGTGGGTAAAAGGAAGAAGGAGGGATGCTTGGAGTGCTGGCATTTTGTCGTCCCAAGTAACTGTTGCTTTGCTTACATGTGTGCCTTTAGTTTTCCCTATTAAACTGTTCTTGACTGAACATACAAGTTTTCTGGCTTTTACTCTTCTGATCCTCTCCCTGAGTGCACTGGTGGGGGAGCAAGTGAGTGGCTGTCTGGTACCTGGATGCTGGCTGGGGTTAAACCACAACAACTGTAATTAAAATTTAAGCTGCAAAATAAAATACTAAAAAGTTGGAAAATGACACAGTATAGGTTGGCTGTGTAATCATAGGTAGTCTCTAGTCGATATGAAGTCTGGTACTATTTGAAAATAATCTGTTTGAAATTGCTGATCTTTCTGACAGCAGGATCCCCTGCACCACAGAGCTCATAGATCAAAACAGAAATAGTGATTCTCTCGTCTCATGATCTTTAAGTCTAGTCTTGTAGGACTGGGGGGTTCAGATGAAGAGAAGTAGGCTTTGAAATTTTTGCTTATTTTATACATGGTATTAATTACTCTGCTGGGGGATAGAAAAAACGCTGCTTTCAAACATGCCAGTGCTATGGACAAACAGGCTCCAATCTCAGCCATACTGACTTGTCTGCCCACTGTAAGCTCTCTCTTGACAGCTGCATATCCACCCTTTAAGGCAGCATTTTAAACAAAAAAACCCCCTCAAATTCTAACCCCCAGCCCTGTTTTCCACCAATCTTAGAAACTGCATGACATTTCATTAGAAATTTTCCTGTGATCATTGGCCAAAGCATATCATCTTTATTCCATACTTTTCCACTGCTGACTATAAGTGTTGGTTATTTTCATTTAAGAGATTTGTTTGCACCTACAATCATGGTATTTGGATGCATGACAGTACTATTCTCAGCTAGAAAGGAATCCAAATAGGAACAAAGAGAATATGATGGAGTAGCCAAGAAAAAAATCAACATCTTAAATTTGTTAGTTTTTTAGATTTTTTGTTAGGGTGAAGATCCTTTAAATCAGGTTTGCAGGCAAAATGCATGACAGCCATACAAATTGTAAAGCCTGGCAAAAGTGCTTCCAAATTAAAGAGCTTGAAATCAAGAGATGAAGAATGTAGATCACATTCAGATCCTTAAAACATTTGCAGTTGCAGAAGCTAACCTGGGCATACCCTAAAGCATAAGTCTTTAATTTCTTGTTAAGGACTAAGGACTATAGGTGATTGTTAGAGACTAATGGTTTACTGAATGCATTCTGAATGGCTGGGATGTATTGCACCCACCAAGCCAGTGTGTGTGAGAAGAAAATGAAGACCTTGTCTTATTTTCAGAATACCAAAGCCAGGTACCTTTGTGTTGATAGTGTCAGGAGTATGAAAATTACCCTACAAATGACAGTTCTTAAAAAAATCCAATAATAATAGCAACAACAACAACAACAACAATAATAATAACAACAGCAATAATAATGAATCTCTGTGGCAGCTCACTTGGGAGCCAACAGCAACATGTGCTTTTTCTCAATGTGAAACATCTGTACTTTCTGCACTCAGCTGGATGTTCTTGTGCCATGAATTTGAGGCACCTGAGGCTCTGGTTCCCATGACCTACTAACAGTCATGCAAAGCAAAGAACTTGTATAGCACAACAAATTCCTGTCTTTGTATTTCCCTCGTGACAGGCAGGGCCACAGAGTTAGAGCTCTTTTGCTGCTTACAGGGCTTTTCATGCAGGGGTTATTCTCAAGAGACTCTTTCCATAATGTTTAAGATCCTTTCAGATAGAAGAGTGGCTCAAAAAGACCTCTTAATGTACTTGATAATCAGGTTTGCTGTGTACCTTGCAAAATACTAAGACACCAAAGTATTTAAGAATTAAAGGGAGCAACAAATTTGTGCATTAAATTTTGAGCATGGCTATATTCCAGGAGTGAAAAATAAATATTGTCAGAGTGACAATAAAATGATGACCATTGAATAAAAAAGATCAGGATGTCTCAGGTATTATCGGCCAAATGCAATGTAATAAGGATATCTTCGTTTTGAAACATGATATGCAAGAATGGTGAGAAAAACTGATTGTTACTCTAAATAAGAAAATATTTAGTTGCTATAATTGATATCAATGTTACTTAGAACTTGACCTTCTTCCCTTGAGATTCCAACAGACACCAAGTCAGTTTCATATTAACCACATCAATTGGTTTTAGCCACTGCCTTATAACCAAACCCCAGAACTGGTGCTGATGCAACTAAGGTTGCTATTTCTATGAGTATGAAAAAAGATTCTCCCAGGTTTATATGCCAAAAAAGCAGGCCAGACTTTAATCAGTGATGCAAATAATTTATGGCAAGCATCTGAAAACAGACGATTTATAGAGGCAAGAGAGAAATTATACTAAAGAAAACCATACTAATTAATGGTCATAGCATATTAATAATCTAATTATCAAGGTAACATTGATGGCAAGAGAGAGCTTTGATGCAAACATGGAGTACACCAGTGGATATTAAATAGACAAATATTACTGAAAGAGTGTGGTTGGATTTAGGCATGTATTGGCTGCAATACTTACAAATTCTTAACAAAGTATCTCATGTTGGCATGAAGTGTGACCATATGGAGGCAAATCTGTCAGAAGAAACTTTAAGTGGTACATAACTACAATCCTAAAGATTCTGAGAGAAGGAGCTGCCAGTTTTCACCAACTAGATCAACTTGGCCTACTGGTAATGAAGTAAAAGTCCGAAGCAGAACCCTCAAGTCAAGCTATACCAGTCTTGAGGTTAAAGAGTTTGGCTTTCCATCCTAGACACAGACACATCTCAGGGGGTCTGACATCAGTTGTAAAGTCAGAAATGCTGGTCTACAAAATATTAACAGGAAAGCAGGCTTTTGTGGTTGGAGAGTCTTAGAAAGCAACATTCGGAGAAAGATCTGGGAAGAGCAATGCAGGACAAAGGCTTTTTTAGCATGTTTTTCAACAGGCTTAAAGATTTTAATGGTTGCTAATTAGAAGGTCATTCAAGATGTGAGCCCATAGTAAGTTTCAGGTTTTGAGTGCCATTTGTACACTACTGATTGACCTCTAGGTCCTGGGCTGTTTTTTGCTGCCTATTTTCTGCTTGTATTGAGGCCAGCAGAGAGGATCTGAGTGCATCTCAGCTTCTCTGAACTTCCACTGAATTTCACTCTGGGCATTGATGAGTACGACTGGGGCAAAGCAGCTCAATGACAGGATCATCCACATGCAGCCTGTGAATGCAGACACAAGATCCACCCAGGGAAAAGGTGAATAAGAGACTCGTCTTTTAAGCTGGACAAGGCCAGTTATGGAAGGGCAGAAAGAAATAAGGAGAGGTTTTATAGCCAGGTGTCAGTGGTTTAGTTACTTGTGTTAGACTGATGCACTCCAAAGCTGTCTTTGATTTGGGTGAAGTCCAGCCCATTCTTTCCTTGCCTTCCCCAATGTGCAGCTTCTTGGTACTCCCTATGGGAGTAGAGCCTTGTGAGTCCAAACCCAGGACTTCTTCTTTCCAAACCTCAGCCACATGAGTCAGTTTGCTTTAGCCTGTCCCTGGCTAGCACTTACAGCTTGTAACACAAAGGCCATTCAAAAGAGGTGCTGGACTAATTGTTCTTCCTTTTACTACTGGGACAGACAATAAATCTAGATAAAATAGTACAGGTTCTCTATGCATCCCCATACCTTCACTTCCTCAGTTACTGGACAACTCTTTAGGCTGAAGCACAAATTTTCCAGGTTCTTTCCTTTCTTCTCTCTCTCTTGCATGTGCCTCTCTGCCAGTCTCTGGAATCTGCCCTTTTTTGGGTAACCAACCTATTATTTCTGCTTCATCTCTCCAAAATGGCTTCTTAGACTTTGGTGGCTGCCAGCCTCTTTTTAATTTCAGTAGGTTGATTTCTCATTGGCTTTTGCTCCCTGGAAACTGATCCACAAACAAGGAGCAAACTCCCCTAAGTTAGTTTTAAGGGCCAACACCTTTTTTATGGTAATATTTCACACAAAATGGGCATCTGTGAGGAAGATGGCAAGAAACCATAAGAGAGCAAGAAAGGGACAAAAAAACCTTCAGAAAATAAATGCTGTTTTCCACTTATTGCATTAATTTACAGTTTATATTCTTACATTGGTATTATGGAGGCTAACAGACCTATGTGTTGTGATTAAGAGCACATTGAGCTGAAGATTCAGTAGCATCTCCATTGTGAGAGCCTAAGCATGCTGATGCCACCCTGCCACAGCCTGGGGCTCCTTTAGATTTCCTGGGGCCAGGACAAGCTCTGGGAGAGCACACCTGGCTACCAGCAGCAGCCTGTGACACCCTTGGTGCAAGGGGATTGATGTCATGGATAACTTTTGGTGGCAGAATGGTTCTGAGCAGACAGAGAAGATGTGGATTCAGAGAAATGTTTGTGGAAAGAGGGGAGAGGAGACTCAGAAGAGAGATTCCATGAATCAGTATTTCTGTTTGCACTGAGGGAGATCCAGGCTTGAAAGTCTCTGCATTGCCTTTTTTGAGGCTGCTTATTCCTATTAATTACTAATTACTCACACTAATGAAGAGAAGGAAGATATGCTTCCAAGTATGATTAGAAAACCAGTGCTTGGGAGCTAACTCAGTGGACCTGCAATGACTTACCTGACTTCTTAGTATGAAATTGGACACCTGTTGTCACCTTTTTATGCTGTGAAGAATTTATGGGAGTTAAAGTGAAATAAAATATTAACCTTATTGAGAAAAAGTATTAGGTGGAAACAATCATATGAAAGATATCTACAAACAGTCTGCTTCTCTGTGGAAGCTTACTTCAAGAACACATATTTATCTAGAGGTTTTAACTGCAGTGCTTTTATTTGACATATAAATCCTAAATAGCATTTACTTGATCTTCCTCTAAATGTAAGGAAATAACAGGACAGACAGGAAAAATAAGCTGAAAACCCATGATTCCAGGAAAGGTAGCTGCAACTTATACCATGTTTACTGGTTTTACCATATCCAACTACTACAGTCATCTGGGAGTCAGTTACTGCCAGAGAAGACAGGAGTGAGGATATGTGAGAGGTCCTGCTCAGCAGATACCCAGCAGACCCACAAGCCTTTCATTATATTTTTCTCTCCCTGTCCAGCTGACGAGGTGAGTGACAGAGTGACCTTAGTCACTCTGAGTGAGCCAGGAACAATGCACCACACTGTCCTAGCTGCATTTCTAAGGCAACAACAGCAAAAAAGCATACACATTGACTTTAGAAAATAGAGAAAATTAAAAAGAAATCTAATTTTTTTTTGTAATGTTTGTAATATTAAGTGGAAGATTTTGATGTTTGATCTTTGAAAGTGACTGCAGCAGAAGTCAATGACAGGAAAGAAAAACAAACAACCCTACACTAAAATCTGCTGTTTGGCAGGTACCAAGCACTCTCAGCTTTCAGGCACTCATGCAGCTGAGTGGAGAGAAGGGCACAGCCTTCCTCAGGCTGGAAGTGCCTGGTGCAGTTCTGGCCAGAAACAGAGTGGCACCTTGCTCATCACATCACTTGCTCTGCTGCCCATGTAGAGAGGACAACATCAGAAGTGGTGAGATACTTGCTTTTAATGCTTGGCTATGAATCACACTTTAGTTGTTGAGATGTTTTTGTCACCATTTTCTCCCTTCTGCTGCTTTTTTGTTCTGTTAAGACTCTTAGATCATAGCTCTGAGACACAATCAGTTATGGTATATCTTTACAACATCTAATACAACAATATTCTGAATATAGCCTAATACTTCATTTACTACAGCATAAATTATGCTACTCTAACAAATTTTGGGACTATAAAGGAACATCCATTATTTCTGTGTTATCTCAGCTAAAATTCTTGTGCTGCATTATACCACATTTCTCATCCCTGTTATTTAAAGCAATTTACAACAAACGTGATGTGAAACTTCAGAGAAATCCCAAGCAATGCATTTTACGTTGTCTGACAGCAAAAAAAATCCACCTGCATTAATTTGAACATCCAAATAACATAATCTGCTCCTCTGCTCCTAGTGCATATAAAGCTCAAATAAACGCTCCTCTTCATACAGTAAAAAATCCCAAAGTGGCTAGATCTTCTTATTTACCACGAAGGAAAGCCTACTGACCTAAAAGCCTTTGTCTCAGTGTGTCTCTGGTGACCACTTGCACTTCCTCTGCGTCCTCTGAAATCAGTTGAGCTGCAAAGGGACAAGCAAAGGGACAAGCTGTCAGCGTCTCAGTACCCTCTGTACCTGCAAAGCTCCCAGCATGGACTAGGAAGTGAGACAAGTGTGACCTGTCAATGGGAACATTCTCACACCTCAGCAAAGGCCTTGGGGACCTGGACAGCCTCTCTGTCCCTCCACTGGATGTGTTGACCATGTATACATTGTTTGAAGAATTCAAGCTCACCCTCTGCCCATTCAATTATTAAGAAAAATGAGAAAATCCTCTGTATTTTTAAGTACTGTAAAAGTTTTTCACTTTTACAGTACTTAAAAATGGACACAGTGGAGTAATCCTGACAAAGCTAGGTATCACCAATGCAGGAAAAACAAATAACGAGAACTACGAAAGAGTTAAGAGTGTTTGTTCCTGTGCTTTGATGGAGTAGATGAAGTGTGGGTCTCTTGCACAATATGCTTGTGTACTTGGATTCATTTCATCCTGCACTCACTCCTCTGCAATCTGCTTACCATGACAAAAGTCACCAGAGACGCAAAGTGCTGTGATAATGAGAGAGCTGTAGGTAACTTCCAATCAGTCCCCTGTGGCACATTTGGAGTTTACTAGCCATAGGATGTAGTGGTTTCTCCATGCAATTGCTGCTGACTCCACATTTCTCCTTCAGTAAATATATGCAACCATTGAAAAGTAAAATTCAGGTTTACCTTAAAAGAGTGCTGAGCACGTCCCTCTTTGTGTGCCTCATGTTTATCCATCTTGCAATCTTGGGAAATCAGTATTGGCTTTTGTTATAGTAATCTCACTGCTGGAAGCAACCATCGTTTGGCTATTGGAAATTTTATGTAATTAGTAATTTACGGCTCCTAATTTTCTCAGACACTTTTTGCAAGTGGAGCTGCAAATAACATCATGCCAAGTATTAAACCTCTGGATGCAGCATATGCAGCCGTTCACAGACCAAAATAATAACTCCTTAGGAGTTTTACTCCCCTAAAAAATGTTTCTTAAGAATGGTTTCTCTGTATGTAAAGTGCTGGCATAAATTGTAATACAGCAAATTTAATAATTAATTATATTTTTTAATTATATGGAGTTTTTTACTGTTGTATTTTTATCAATTAGAGAAAGTATTACTGCAGTAATAGTTTTATTTCTCCTAAGACACACATCTGAAATTACTTCATGGGGTAAACTTTTAAAAGCTATGTGACATGTTTCTTTTTTTCAGTTATTTGCAAGTTGCCCAGGTTACCTCTGGTAACACTCTGTGGAAGATAGAGAGATGTGAAACCCTTTCAGCCATCTCGTGACATTACCCTTAAATTATCGTTCCCCTTTTTCAAGAGAAAGAGGATGGTTTTTAACATTTCCTTTCATTTTGTTCTGCTTTTAAGTATCCCTAACACTGTGCCAAAATTAAAGTCAAAAGTTAACACCATACTAAATGGGGTTAATGTGTGGTCAAAGTCTGCATTTTTTTCTGCCAGAAAAGCATTTGACATTATTCTTGTTGAATAGAGACAGTCAGCAGTGATACTGCAGCTCGGAAAAGGAAAAACAGGCTGTTTGCACACAGTGATTGCTGTGTTTCTTTGTTCCAGGCAGTGCAGGCTGTGCCAAGAGGTGGTTTTATTCCTACTTCCAAGTGCCACGCTGCTGCTTTGCAGTGCAAGGAGCACTTCAAGGCACAAGGGCCTCAGGTATAAATATAATGATGTGACTATTTATTCTCTGTGTTGATCCACTGTAGCTCTATTCCAGCTTCATCCCAGGTGATTTCCTTGGTGTTACATTGCCCTCAGCCTGGCAGCAGGGTCTTGATGGATCAGGAATCCTTTTCCCCAGTTTGCAGTGCACAACAGTGAATTTTCTAGGTAGCTTGTTTGGAGACCTCTGCATTCCCTTATGCTGTAAGACAGATGAGGGTGAACAGGAGCCAAAAGGAAAGGCAAAACCTAGAGAGAAGCCATCTGCCCTCTTTTCACCTTCCCACGGAAGTCTCCTGGTAGCGATACTGTGGGCTCAGGACCTGGCTAGAAGAGGTTAGCTGAGTTTAAGAAGGAAACGTTTTGCAATGCATGGTTCCCCATTAGAAACTCAGTAGAAAAGGGAGACAACAGTGATGATGTTCCTCTAGTTTGCTTTCTACCCTGGCTTGTGCCCAGAGGGAGAATTGGTAGACATGAAGGTGCAGCCATGGCACTGGGAAACAAGGTTGATGTCTGTGGCCTCAAGGACATGAGGGTGTGGAGTCAGGGTATCCATACAGCTGCTAGGAAGTTCCCATGGCTCCAGGAGGTCCTAAAGACAAATGCTTTAAATTATTCTTGCCTTGCAAGGACTTGCAAGTCTCACCTACCATACTGACACCTGATCTCTTTTCAGCATGAGATTCACAGATCTGGGAGTCAGACTCTTTCATCTCTGTGCCCAAATTTTTTTAGAGAAAACATCATACAGAGGCCATATTAGTTGTACAGAGAAAAGGTTGTGAGAACATAATGTGTGTGCTTCTCAGATCTGCAGCTTGGCCCTAAAGCAAAATTGATTAGCTAATTAAATCAGATATAGGCAGTTTCTCTCCATGCAAGGCTCTTCTCTCCATGCAAGGATTTGGACCAGGAGGCAGCACCAGGGCACCTCCTTAACCACCCTGTCCTGCAGACCCCAGCAAGATGGGCCAGACTGGTCTGGGGATGGTGACCAGGGTCAGCCAGAGGCCAGACATCCATAGGCAGCCTGGGGCTCAGCCAGGAAAGGATCCCATGGGATGGGATGGGATGGGATCAGGGCAGTGCTGGCTCAGCCGGGTCTAGGGCCAGGCAGAGCCAGGGCTGCAGCACCCAGTCTGCATCTCAAAGAAGTTCTCAATACTAAATGAAACAGAATGTTTTGGTTAATCCAGTAGAGAAGGGGTACTTAATTAATTTCTACCAAGGTCTGCTGGGAAATTCTTCTAAGGTCTGTTAATTCTTACTGAGATTTGATCAGCAGGAAGCAATGCACTGGTTCTGCTCTGCCTTCACGATTCACAGCCACTTTCTGAGGGAGCAGGGTAATGGGAGGAACAGATAAGTGAGGTTTGGGTAAAATGTGCTCATGAGCTGGATAAGAAGCTGCTATTTGAGCACCAGCACAGCACTGTCTTCAGAGATGTAAATTAAAGTTACAGGTGAGAGCACAAATAAAAATGAATGGTTTGTTCCACATTATAATTTTTTCCAGCAGAAAAGCCTGCTTAGCAGGTTCCTGATCTCTCCCTTGTCTCACCTCCATCAAGGCAACGACCACCACAATTTCCCAGCCCTTCAGCCAAGCTGCTGCAGCTCTTTGTGAAGACACTCCTTGAATGCAGTCAGTGAAATTATCCATTTTTAAAAACAAATTAGGAAAAGAAAAAGGAGCTATTTCAAGCTTAGCCACATATGGAGCACGCAGCACGCAGAGAACTGTAGTGCAGTGGAAGTGTAACAGGGCAAACAGCTGTAAAACCCTTCTATGATCCTCACTCTTAGAGCAATCTGGCACAGAGACACCCAAATGACCACAGCTCTCACCAGAAATTCCTCCAAATCATTGTATCACCACAGATCCCTCATGCTTTCCATTATAAAACCCAATATAATGTTGTTTTTCAAGATCATTGTGCTTCCTCCAAGAAGACCAGAACTGCAGATGCTGACGGGATGAATCTGTGGAAAATTATTCATGTACAATAAGTCAAGTGTTTCCAAACACAAGGGCATAAGGGATGCTTGGTTTTAACCCTCTGAAATTGTTCTTGCAGGCCTTTATTTGGAGGAGGTTTCAAATTCAAAATTCCCCTGTCTTACAGAACCCTGATTCACACCCCACACAGGTACCAGGGGCCAAGGAATTGAGGCATCTAGACAGCCCTATTAAAGTTACATGGACAGCATTATTTGGTATTTCCTAGTTTTTGCATGTTTGCCTGAACAAGCATTATCTACTGTACTGTGGGCTGCTGGAGGGAACCAGATCTCAGTCAGTTGTTCTGTCTGCACATAACTTCATTATGCATGTCTATTATAGAAATGTCTAAATCAAAGTTGTTCATGTGAAGAGAAAGCAACTGCTTTAACTGAAAGCAACCTTTCTCTGATTACAGACAAGGTTATCTACATGTAAGTTAAGCACAAGGACTGCAGTTATCAATGTATCTAGTGACAACTCACTACACTGTCCCATTGGTTTGGTTGCTTTGTTTCAAGAGCCAGCCAGGAGCTAAATTAATCCAGCTAACATTACTTGTACTTTTAATCTACTGCAAAAACTGAATTTCAGACTTTTAAAAGTGATAGGCAAGCATCTATCCATCAGTGGTACTACCTAGCTGCCCATACTGGGTAACTGGAAATAATATCAGACAATACATTTAATTTCTAAGGCCGAACAATCAGGAACCATTACAGGAATATGGAAGACACGAGTAAAGCAATTAAGATAAGTGGAATGTCTTTCATTACTTGTATCAAACAAGTGAACTATTCAGAAAGACGGGCCAAGTTGGCGAACTTGCTCAAAATAAATGGCCAATGAAACTTTCCATGTGTGCTTGCTGAAACTCAGACACTGCTAGCAGGGCTGGCTTCTTGTCAGTCTGCTCCTGTGGCACTCAGCTCCTATTTAAATAAGAACATTACTTGTTTTGAGTGAAATGAAAGTTAAACTGACAGTCAGCAGTGTAAAATAAATGACTAAATTTTGTTTAAAGAGAAAGCTGAGCATTTATTTGCAAACACGTAAAGAAGAAGTGGCTTCTGTTCAGTGGGACTGCTCCAGTGTGAGTAGTTACTCATTTGCTGAAGTGTTCACAAGATCAGATCACAACATCCAGAAACTCAACTGCTACGCCCAAACATTTTTCCCACAGCACCCAGTTCTTAGTCACCACTCTCCAGGGAGAGCAGACGGTGTAGAGCAGAAGTCACTGTGGTCAGTGTGTGGCTTATTTAGTATAAGAACTTATCTTGCTCATTTTCCATGATTCATATTTCAAGACTGCACTATTAATTTCTGTCAGACTAGATTTATACTAAATGAAGAGCTGCAGAAAGGCTTGTCATTTGTTCTAAATGCCTAGTGTGAGAACACCAACCTCACATATATATAGGGTAACACTTAATTTGGGATCAATAGTATTAAGTTCATCAACGATCAGTATTTTCAAAAGATACAAATGATTTGGGGTAGCTCCACCACAGAGGTTCCTTCAGGCAGTGTGATAATCAAAAAGCAGAAGGGTCAGTGTCAGAAGGGTCTCCTGAGACCCTGTGCCACTTTGCCAGTCATTTTAGTTATCCTGCAGAGAAAATGCCATCTAACCTGCTGCTTGCTACCACCCCTATGGACCTGCAGTGCTTTTGGACGTGGGTAAATAATGACATTATTCCCTGTCATAATGTTTATTTAGCCAGTAGTTAACCAACTGGTAGTGGGCAGTCTTAAGACCAATGCTCATTCAATTCATGAGCCTGAAGAAGTAAAAGGTAGCTCTGAAACACCTGCATGCCCATTCCCAGCAGATTCCAGCAGAGAGAGCAGCCTTTCTGCCTGCTCACTGCTGCCCAGGGAGCGTCCCTGACCCCCAGGGCTCCTGGTAAGAACTGAGGGGAGAAGCCATTCCAGCAGCTTACAGGAGCCACTGGCTCTGCAGAAAGCAGTAAGACATCTTCATTAAACAATGCAAAATTTACACTACAAAACACACCAGGAGAGCTGTGGAAAAAATGCAGTAACATTTTTAAAATACCTCAGTCAATTCATTCAAAAAATATACATTGGCAGGAGGAGGGGAAGTAGTTTAATAATTTTAATGGCCAATACTTAAGAAAAGATTAAAGGTCTAATACATTAAAAAGGAAACTCTGCTGATGGTAATCAGTTTTGATGCTTTTATGCATCATTTTGTTCCGTGTTTGTGTATGAAATGAGGTGGGGAGGCGGGGTGGGGGAAAATTGAAGATTTAGGGAGATTACTGCTTTCATGAGAGTGTTTTATTGCACTTCAGCAGTTCTGGATTTAACCAGAAAATCCAATTGTGGAAAAAGGATGAAACAATCTGTTTTTCCTCTAATCAATCACAAGGTTGCAGGACACATTAAAATAAATTTGCGACCGCCATTCTTCTTCCTTCCCACCGCTGTCGTGGCAAATGATGATCCAAAAGCTGACTGACACTTCCCATATCAGCCCTGATGCCTGCTGCACTCCTTCTTTTACCAATTCTTATGATTACAAACAAATAACTTCAGAGTTGTTGTGAGAACATGGAGAACATGGAGAAAAGCCTTCTGGCAGATGAAGCATTTCAATACTGATAAAAATTTAACCCAAAAATATCAGCAAAATTACAATCAGTCACATGAAGCAGTATGAACAAATACTGTGAAGTATTCCTCCTAGCTTTTGCCTACAGCTGACTGCTAGTCCTAAGCTAGTTGTTACCTCAGGTAAAGCACATAGCAATGAAAATCAAAAGCAATGTGCTCAGATCAATACAGATTGCAGAATCATTCCCTGCCATTACAACAAACAGGAGTGGCGCAAGCCACCATGCTCCTGTGCAAAGTCTCAAATCCAAGGTAAGTAGAATTTCATGTCCCAGTTCAGGACACCAGAAATGTACAACACATGTAGACCACTGTCAGGCTGCTCATGGCACCTGTGTCAAGTTGGTTCCTGTGACTGCATGGAAATACACACCAACACTGAGGTACAACTCATTGACCTGTACATGAACCTAGATTGGAATCATCTAGGCTGTAAGGGAGTGTTAAAGGCACTACAGCAAATCCTTGATGAGGAAGCTTTCTCTTCTGCTGAGACCAGGTAGAGAATAGATAATTGGTATTTAGGAAGTTAAACTTAGATTAATTCCATCCAACATTGACTTTTAGGAGAAGCACTTATTTAGTTACTACTGCGTCAGTGATCCAAAATGAGACCTTTGCAAGTATGGAAGACTGCAGACTCTGTCTTAGTTGATTGAGATAATTAACACTATCTTTGGACAGCAATTTACAGTATCTCCCGAATTACTAGGAACAGTTTTCCCCTGCCTGCCACAGACAGATCCCTGAACCTGTTCACAAGAGGAAGGTCCTCCCACACTTTTTGTTTTTTCTGGGACCTATTCCCTGATTCTTTCAAAGTCTGTGGACTTGAACGCACTGCAGTATCAGAGCACAACTGCAATATCTGCACCTGGGCTGGACACCTGCGATATGAATGAAACAAAATCTCTTGGAGAATTCCAGTAACAAAGAAACCCATCTATGCATATAAACACCACCCATAGTCAAAGGCTCTATGACCTGACAAGAAGTCATTAGGATTTGTTAGGGCTCATATCTGTGCCTGTGAACATTGGTATTAGACGGTACTGAGAAATTACCTTTTTGCTAATGTCCAAATAGCAATTAATTGGGAAAGTGAAGCCACTGGTAGGTATGGAAAAAAAATGCTGTGTTAGATGTTAGATTCTTGCGTGGTGTTTGTTCTGTGCCATGTTTTCTAGAGCCTTCTCACTTCTCTTTTCTCTCGTGCCTTTCACGAGCTAAATATAAAAGTGGTGTACAAAGGTTAAAAATACAGACTCTCTCATGCTTCAATGAAAATGTTCAGGTGTAACACTGAAAAAAGTGGTTGAAAAAATGTTTGCTTTCCAGCATGGAAATAAATGCTGTATAAGAAGTTAAGCAAAATACTATGGCCAGTTGCTATTCAAAACAAAATGAGCAGTGGTCAGGAAGGTTTTGCTGAGTAACATTTTAGTGAAGGAGAGGAAGGGAAACTGAAAAAGACACAGCAGACCATGCAGAGACAGCTTAAAGAAGCACTGGAAGTGCGGCCTTGAGAGAAGACTTCAGACAAAATTCTGGGTTGAGAGCTGAGTAGCAGAGGGCTGAGAATATAAAAAAACCCCCACCTGTTAGAATTCCCCCATGTGCAGATGAATGGCTATGGTACATGTTTTGTGTAAAATACACACACACACACAAAATATCAGCATAGATAACAACTCTGCAGATCATTTCTATTTTTAATTAAGTCACATCCTTGAAAATTAAATAAACTTCCATGCAAGGGTAAGACCAAACTGTTATCATAAATATGGCTTTATATAGGACACAATTTTCTACTGTTCATTCACTACAATCTTATGCTTGTTTGTATCCTTAGTAAAAATAATAAAGATACCCCAAGTTTCAATCATACAGATATATGGTGAATATATGTTACTTCTAAAGTGCTGACCACATAAATATTTATCATATACATTTTTTTCTGTGCAAGAACTGCATTTAACTTCATCAATTCAATTTCATTTAAAAAAGACTAAGCCAGCATATTGAACTGATTTCTGGCACAATGGTAAGATTTTTTTTTCTTTACTGTCATTTTAATTCATTATATTACTGTGCTATTTTTAAAAGGTCCCATTTATATTGTACATTGCAGTACCATAGATTAACAGTTGGAAACTAAAGATTAATTTACAGGAAATGCAAGGAAGGTAGCAAAGTGTAGTGATACGAGTTATCTTTAGTGTTATTTTGGATAATATACCACGAGATCTTTACCACGGCATATTCTGTGCAGTTTTGATTTTAAACTTTTAAAGGCAGGGGCTAACTGTTCTTGACACTTCTGTGAAATAACATAAGTATACCATGTCTTACACTAAATTACAGCTTCATTCTATTTTATCAAATACATTGCATGGTAAATTCTGCTTACAATTTAAAAGAGGGAAATGAATTGCTCTAAAGTACCAATAATAAAGCTCAGAGTAGAACATTACAATATTTCAGTTACAATTACAAAAGTGAACCCGGCGCAGGTGAACAGCAGCTGAAATTTATCACCACCTGATGGCTGTTCAGTGGACCATGTGAAGGGAATTAACTTGTCTGTCCAGTTTGGAGCTGAAAACTCTCTGTATTCCAGAACCTGCCACCAAACCTGGCACATTCATTGGGAGAGATCAAGGGTTAGGTGGGTGTTGGCAACACAAGTATTGCTGTGCTTTTAACTGCTGACAGACTAAGGGCAGAACTTGATTTGTTAGAGAAGATGGAAAAAGCATTCAAAAGTTTTTCAAAAGCCTAGAAAACAAACAAACAAATAAAAAAAACAACCACCAGACCGTTGCAGGGTTTACACAAATTTTCCCAATTCTTTTTTACTTGGAGCCATGGGCCTGGGCACTGAAAAATAATCTGTCTCTAAAAGAATTATATTCAAGCAAGCACAGGTTATGGTCTTGGGGCAGAAATTAATGGGTGAGATTCTCTGGCCTGTGTGATACAAGAGGTTAGACAGAGCAATCATGATGGTCCCTCTGGCCTTTTAAATCTAAGAATCTGTGATGAGTAGATGGAAGTCAAACTGTTTTCAAAATCAAGCAATGTCTCTTTTTGTTTGGTCTATACAGTGACATCTGCATTTGACATTTTATGCTGTAAAATAATACAGAGGTGGATATGCTATTACACTATTCTGCATGTGTGTGGGCATTAACCATTCTCACAGAGAGCTTTTTGCATCCCAGACTGTATCACACGACCCGTTTTAGGTCCCTTTCTGCTGTCAGTATGGTAGACAGCACTTTATCACTTGAGTAATGAAACTGTGAGAGGAAGCAAAATAGATCCATCAGTGCTTTGTGGATTTTAGGCTTGCACTTGAGGAGTACATGAGCAAAAGCAAGGTTATTCTCTCTCTCTCCCTCTTCTTATTCTCTCTTCTCTCACTCTGATGTATGATCAGGCTCCTTGCATCACTAAAATAAATGAGAAGCAATTTCCCCACAGTATTAGGAGAGGCTGGATGGGGCTCTGAGCACCCTGGTTTAGTGGAAGTTGTCCCAGCCAACAGTGCAGAGGTGGGGACTAGGTCATGTTCATGGTCCCTTCCAACCCAGGCCATTCTATGGTTCTATGATTCTATGACTATACATGTGTACAGAACTACCAATTTTTCAACCATTGTCAACAAAATTAAGTTTACCAGTCCTCCTGACTGTTCTGTTGGTCATGATGGAGTGGCATCAAAAACTGACAGATTTAGTTTGGAGAGGTTGGATTTTCATTTATTAAGGCTTTGATTTTTTCAAATGAGAAAAATTCCATAAAAAAAAAGGAAGCCATAATACTGTCAGTTGGATAGAAGATAGCACTGCAAACACAAATTGATAGACTGCTTATCCAAGTGAAGCACACAATTAGTTCTGAATACCTTTCTTTCAAAATTATACTGATAATTGGCAATCTTATTCACCTGAGTTTGCATTTGGCTAAATGACAGAGAATTCTATTAACTGATGCATTTCTTTAAAGTTAATTTTCAAATAGCAGGATTTACTATTTGTGCGAGGCCAGTTCTCTTTCTATTAAAAAAAGAGAAAAACTGTTCTTAAGGCATGATTCCCGTTCCTAGTACACAGTGTTTATCACAAGATTTAGGATTTTGGAATAGGTTTAGGTTGCAACTCAAGCTATGTGAACTGCAACACCTCCCTGTATTTTCTTAATCACCTTTTCTCTTAGTTCCTACTTATTTCTGTTCCTCCTCCCTGTATGCTGACACCACTCTGCATCTGGTCATGTTGGGAAGCAGCCTTAAGAACTGACAGGGCTGAAAAACCCAACTTTAACTGAACAAACAATAAAACCCAAACTTAAAAGGGAAAATTAAAAGGGGAAAAAAAAATTAAACCCAAAATTAAAAGGGAAAAAAAAGTTCTTTTCAAAACTTATTTTCCGGGATCTGGGTGCTCATCGGGCAATGGATAGAGCCATTCCAGCAGAGCAGAGGAAGGTTACACATGGGGCAGGACTACTTTGATTTGCTCGAGTCATCACCTCTGTCTGGAAAGAAGGTGTCTGGACTGTCTTCAGGCTTTGCAAGTGACTTATGTAAGGAGATAATTTCAGCCTCTCCAGTTTTCCATGACAGGCATTCCCCCTCTGTGCACTTGGGTAACTGGGCCTTTTTCTCCTCGCCCTCGCTATCCCATGACAGTTTGCCACAAGTAGGTTCGGAATTTGATGGTCAGTTTATTCTTTGTAACGTATTTCATTGCCACTAATGAAAACTACAAAAAGCAGGAAAGATCTGCACTGTGTACTAGATGCTACCTGCAGTGAAGTAGAGAATAAACCCCCAGTACACAATAGAACTAGCTATTATCTCTTCATGTTCTCAATGTCTTCTGTTAGCCTGGAAGGGAACAGGATGACGGAAAGTTTTGGATTTAACAAAATAACATCTCTGAGGAACAGTTTTTCAGATCAGAAGCTTGGCTTCTGTTTCCCCTCTTAGAACACACGATCATATGACAACCTATGCCAGGTACTTCCTGGGAAGGTGGGGAGGGGAAAAGTTTTAGAGACTATTTTAATCCTTCCCCTCCGTGACACCTCATTGTTTTAGACTTGTAGTGATAAATGTGATAATGAGTAATGACATCTATTCATGGAATGTGTGAAAGCAGGTTTGAAATGTCAGGATTTAGCATGAGGAAAATGTGTCTCCAGCAAGGTCAGCTGCATTGACTGACTTCAGCCCATCCCTCATTAAAACACAGCCTGGATTTCTCGTAAGTCTGGGCAGAGCACATTCTCCGTCTCTCTGTCTCCTTCCCCCTGTGCCTGCAGTTTTTTCAGATGGTGCTCAAAGGCCAAATTATGGGAGTTTTCAAACTCATTGTTCCCCATTAAAATGTTAATTCTGCCTGTGATTCCTATTGTTTAATCCCTTGAGTGCTCTAGGACACGCAAGACAGAGTGCACATTCTGTGAAAGAGCACTCACCCCGTGTGTTTCCCTGTCCCACTGCCAACAGCGGGCCAGGACAAATGGTGTGGCTTGGCAGGGGACAAGAGGCTTCAGTGAGGTGCAGAAAACGATCTGAACCCACTTGTCACACTGACTGTGCTTCTGGTGTTGCGTGGATGCACCTCCTCTCCTCCATGCTGACTGGCGGTGCCCATCACCAGAGTGCCCGAGTGCTTTCCGATAGTGCAGCAACCACTGCATGCAACATCTGGCACATCCTTCTCCTCTCTCCCTGCCCCCAGGAAGAGAACTTGTGTAGAGAAAAACCTTTAGTGAAGGGAGTTCTTTTTTACAAGAGCAAGATAGGGAAGGAGGATTGCTTTTAAAGACTTTATTAGTGTATATGTTGTAAATTTATATGGGACAGGGGTGGTGGACAAAAAACATACTTGGAGCAGAAGGTTATGAAAGAATATGATGGTTCACAGCGTCTGGGGCATTTGACCCTACAGGGTTGGTGGACTCTTGTGGAAAGCCTTGATCTGAACACCACTATGCCACAGACTTAAAAGTGCCAACCACAACCCTGGTATATTGGAGTAAGACCGAGATTTTGAATCTGACACCCAAAATACAACCAGTGGTCAGCACCAACAGCAACAAGCTGACCCTGTGTGGGTAACTACTGTTAGACGGCATAATTGTGTTTTTCCATTGATTTTGGTTTAATTTTTGTACACCTTAAGGCAGGTGAGATTAGACACTGACCTTTGCTTCCAAAGGAAAATGACAATTTGACATTTTTTGCCTAGAAAACAGGATCTTTCCACTTACCATGATCAGCAAAGGACTTCATTTGTCACTTATGCATGTGCCTGGCAGAAATAAAGATGCCTTTCTTTCCAAGAAGAGGAAAGAAACCACAGATAATGAATTTAAATCTCCATGACTGAACTGTTTTCTGCAAGATTGTGTATTCTCATTTTCATTCTGATACCTATCACTGTAGAAGACATCTTTGTTCTTCTGTATAATATTTCGCCATTTTGGTTACAAACATAATCTAAGGATACAAGTGAGGAAAGGGAGAGGATGCAACATTTATTAAGTCAGATAATGTTCTGGGAATTATGCTTTTGGATCTGGCCTTGAGGGATGACAAGTCCAAAAGCAACTCTATTTTATTCAACTTTATCAGTTTGTCTACGAAAATATGTACTTTCTTCCAAAATACTGCTATTAAGCTCTACTTGTATTTTTTGCGACTACATCTAGTTTTTTAGGTTGCTGTTTAACCACTGATAGCTCTTCCTGCCTATCTGACTTCAGTAATTTCTTAATACTTCCTGAATCATTTGGTTTTTATTCCATAGTAAAATTAACATCCATGCTTGGCAGACATTGCCTGAGAAGACTGCAATACTGCAAACATGCTCACTAGCTAGTTTAAAACTGTATTTTGACAACACCAAATGGCTTATTGTGTGTGAGTCTTTCTTGTTTGCTTTATATTAATTCATTCTGATTATTGCTGCCTTAAATGAACACTCAGGAACTTTGGCTATATCCAACTAAAATTATATTTGTTCATATGCAAAGAAGGCAGATAACAGAGTTTAGTTCTTAGGTTTGAACCTAACTCAAGGAGCCTTGCAACTGGATTGTGTTGCACTCTTTTATTCTGTGGCTTCCTTGAATTTATACATACGAGAATCCCTTTCTAAGCTGTGCCCATTGTACAGATCATCCATGTCCTCCAGCATCAGGTAATTAATACTAAGGTGATCAACCGTGCCTTTTGACAGTGAAAAACATCCTCTTCTTAAGTTCATCAAGAAAGGGAAGTTACTTAATTAGTATTGTAAGGTCTGGGTAATAGTTTGCTTTCTCTAAGTTTAGGTCTGCCTTTTGAAGATCTCTTTCCTTTTTATCAGTATTTTTCAAAAGCAATTACAAGAAAAAAGCCAGAAAATCATGTTTAGCAGTAAATATTAGTGCAACAGGATCTGGCTTTAACATAAATGTACCAGAGATGTAAAAGCATGTTATAACTTCAATAGATACAGTAGACATTGCTCAGTCAAGTCTGTGTTATTTAGTAAGTGCTTAGAGACCACTTGCAAACATTTGGATTCACAATATATTGTCTTCATAATTTTTAACAACTGCACCCCGTGAGTACTATCATTTGTAGCATCATAGGGAGCAGCCATGTGACCATAATGTCCATGAGAAGGAATTAAAGGCAAACCTAAGTTTGCTAACACATCTTTTATTGGTCTAATTCTCTCAGGCCACCTGTTCTGTAGCTGCATAAAACCAAACAGCTGTGAACCCAGTGAACTCCAGGAAAGTGCATGAATCCAACACTGGAGATCAGGAGCCTGGATGTGACCTAACTCCAGTTTCAGAAACAAAACAAATAAAAAACCAAAGTGGTGTTTGCATGACATTTTTAGTGGCCTGAAAACCTGCCATATCATGTTGCACCTAATCTGCAGCTGACAGCATGTCCTGATCCTGCCCTGCCCTCCCAGCCAGCCCCATGGTACCCCTGGCTCCTGGCAGCGAACCCAGCGCTCTGGCACCAGCTGTGGGCGGGTCTTGTTCGGGTCGAGCCAGGCGATTAATCCAGCTCACCTTGCAGCCACACAACCCTTATATCTGCTGGAGGAAAGGCAGAGGGGACACACAGCCAGGCACAAGCAGATTGATGTGGGACATTAGCCCG
The DNA here is from genome assembly GCA_013397195.1 of Hylia prasina. Taxonomy (NCBI): domain Eukaryota; kingdom Metazoa; phylum Chordata; class Aves; order Passeriformes; family Sylviidae; genus Hylia; species Hylia prasina. The sequence continues at coordinate 893,150 of VYXD01004165.1, read as the reverse complement.
TTCATTAGCATTTCCCAATTAAGTGGGGCAGGTTAACATGAAAATGGATGCTGAGAAAAAGCAACACTTCATTTCCCTGGTGTTTCAATAATCTATATAAAGCACTAACAAATTCCCACACTCACTAGAGTTAAAATAAAACAATGTGGTCACAGGTGAGAATCATGTTTGGTAAACTTTTGAGTGTGAATGTGTCAAAACCAGGGCAGAATGACAGAAAAAGCTGAAGATATGTTCTAGAGTGCAACAGTATGTATAAAATATTACACATGTGTCAAAACAGAGTGAGATTTTCCATGCACTTCAGTTCAATCTCACAGCTTGGTTAATTGATTTGGATGCTGCTTTAAAAATCTGCTTCCCATTTAAGGCTAAAGACGGAACATTTGAGACTTCACACGAGTCCCTCAGCATTGACCTCATTCACACATTTTATAAAGCAACCACTCTGACAGCAAGGACCGAAGGACAGGGTCCCAAAGTCTTTATGTGAGACCGGAGAGTGTCATTTCAAAGAAAAGAGAGTCCTCTAGCGGAGAATTACGAGTTTTACTCTCCACATAGCATTTGAGGAATTTAACTTTTACTGGGTTTGTAACGCAAAAAACACCCCAGCTTACAAGCTCGTACTGAAGGTAAAGTCAACATTTTAAATCCTACAAGTTCATGCCCATTGTCAGCTTCTTTGACAAAGTTTCTGATTCTTTTTACCCAGGCTTTTTTGTTTGTTTGTTTTGTTTTGTTCTTTGCTTGTTTATTTGCTTTGCTTTGGTTTCAAGGAGATTACAGCTGTATTAGGAATCAACAAATATACACAAGCTTTAGTAATTTTACTTTTTCTGCTATTAAAAAAGAGGTTGCATCTGATAAAGAAGGGGAAGGAATCACTTGTTTTATGTGACTCTCCCAACAACATGATCAAATGGAGCATCAGCAAATTGCTCAAACACTCTTGCAAATAGCAAATATGCTTCCAGAAACAAGAATCGGTTCACAAGTAATGTACCAGTAGCAGAAAGTTAAATTAGCAATGAATATCAATCACAATGAAGCACTCAACCAGCTCTCGATGTGACACAACTTGAAGGGACACAATGTACTTTGAAAGGGCACTGATGTAATAGGATGAGACACGGTGACCTTTGTATGGTTGCCTTATTTGCTACATAGGCAGCAATCAAGCAACTATAAACAGCCCTGAGATTTCGTTCCTGACCTCTCCTGAACATTTTTCATTTAATAACGTGTCAGTGGCTTTTACATTGTCCCTTCCTGTTTGGACTGCACAGAGGTGGGGAAAAGAGAGACCACGACAGATGGCAAAAGCCTGATCTGGTGAAGAAAGGCTCTCCCCTGTGAAAGACCTTTGTGAGTTACAGGTTTAGGAGGCAGAACCTGTGCTTGTGTCAAGAAGAGAAGCCAAAGCAGTTCAGTTCATATTCTTTTATTTTTCTCTGACATATTTCATATTAGTCTGGTATTCCTGTTACCAGACTTCTATCTTACACCAGATAGGGAATTTCCTGTGCAGGATGCAGCCTTTGTTGTACCAAATGTATTGACAATGCTTGCAAATTTATCCCAAGACTTGCAATTTCTGAAAGTATTTGCAGAGACCAGTTGCCAGACCATAAAATTTCAAAACAATGTCAGCTTTTATTTGAGGGGAAAAAAAAAAATAAATAAAAATTGAAGTCTCCAAATCTAGAGCGTAAATGGAAAAATACAGACTATATTAGTCTATTTCATACTTTTTAAAGCCCTCTGGCACTGCTCTGAGGCTCAAGCTGTGATTTCCGACTGTCTGGAGCTGCCAGTTCTGTGCCTGTGATAATTTCTCCTGTGGAGACTATATTCTCTGCCACACAGCTCTGGCCACTTCTGAGTTGCAGGGCACAAAGTGAATTTGGCAGACAGCAAGATCTGTCTGTGTGCGTCAATCACGCTTACTAAAATGTCTCTCCTTATTCATTACATCCAAATGCCTTGTGAGTAAACTAACAGTGAATCGCAGAGCAAAAGATGTTCTAGCGGTTGGAGGGCACAATTTGGCTAGAAAAATAGAGTAGGAACACCTAATTCTCACAGTTTTTTTTTCCCTCCTTACCTCAAATGCTGAAGTACTGGGAAACATAATCTTCAGCACTATTCCTGCACATTTGCTTTCTAGTATTGTACCTGTGCTGTCTCCCCTTTCACTTCCTTCCATGGTAGCTATATGCAATCGCTCACCTGGGCAGAAGTATTGGAAAATCTGAAAATGCAAAGACGAAATAAGTGTAAAACAGAATTTTTCTTCTACGTTCAATGACAAATAAATAACAAAGAAACCCATTATAAATACAGTCTTTACATGATTTTTCTTCAACTGTATTCCTAATATTTTTCATCCTTTTCTTCTTTCTTATATTCTAGCAGATGGCATCTCTGGGTCAATATGCAGAGACACAGGACTCTGGCAGTAACCTGTGTTCAGTCTCATTTGTTATCATGAAAATTCTCATTAGGGTTAATTTCACCCAATAAGAAAATTGAAACCTACCTTAAATTACATGAGATTTCTCAAGTAAATTTTAGCTGGCAACAAAGTACATTGCCATTCCCATGGCTTCTCACTGAGTTTTCTGGGTCTCGAGCATTTCCAAAACTACTAAATTTACTTTAGCAGGCCTCATCTCCTTATTCAAAGCAGGAATAACAGCAATTCTTCATTGCCCCATCATTACCTTAATATGCTAAGCTTATGCCCAGTTTAATACTTCATTAGGAATGGAAGGCACACCTAACCTATGGGGACAGAGAAGAAAAAGAAGGATCTAAAATGCTTTGAATAAATTTGTAGAAAATGTACTTTGAGTTTTTTGAAGCCTAATTGTGATGTGCTTCGAAGAGACTTTGAGGGCTTTTCCTATGGATCCTCTGAAGACTTGATCACTAAAAAGGAGGTAAATTAGATTACAGTATAAAGTGAAGTCTGCATTTGGTGCTTTGGGACTGCTTGTTACATGGTGCCAGAGGTTTCCACAAGAGTGAGCAAGCTGTGAATGCAGCATTATCACAGAGAGTATATGAGAGAGCCATCGAGAGACAGCAAAGCTGATTTCAGGTCTTTTTCTCAATTTCTTAATGTGGTTTTCTCCAGTGAAAGATAACCACTACCTCAGCTTTGACTGCTGGTGCCCTAGAAGCACCAGAAACCACTCCCTTGCACTCTGTTTTAATCCACTGGCTTGCTTTCACCATCACTTCCTGGAATGACAGCTTTTCTACAAGCACTCCTAGACTGAGGCATAGCAAGGGAAAAAATCAATTTTCAGTATGAAGGAGGTTGTAGGCCTAAGTTTCAGTGGTGGACTGTTTTTTTCCTTTTCTCAGGGAATTTTCTTCCCATTTGTTGTCAGGAAAATGGGGAATGGACAGTGTTCTAGGAGCCAGATGTTGTTGAGTGCCTTATTGATGGAATGGTTCTGGGGGCAGGGGAAAGTAAGGTGTTCTCGGCAGTTTCTTGGCAGAGTGGTGAGCAGTTTTTGCCTGGTTGGGAGCAAAGATGCTTGTGTGGTGCTTCCTCACCTTGGACCTCTCCTGTGCAGCGGTTTTCAACACTGCCATGGAGCTCTGCCTGCCGCTGCCTCATGAGCCCATTGCTTGCAAGAGAGGAAGAGAGTCCCAGATGCTCCATTGACTGAGATTTCACCAGCTTCCAGGGCTGAGAAACCATCCCAGCTCATGTGGGTGCCTGGAGAAGTTGGCCCCCGCCCCACTGGAGCTGCAGTGTGGAAAGCTGCCTGGAGCATCCCCGCTGGAGCTCTTCTCCGAGATGAGGGAGAGGATCAAGGACTATCCCAATAGGGAGAAGGAAGATAATGATGATGATGATACTGAGAAAAGGTATGTGTGAGGAACCAATTTAATCTTTATTTATGCCTCAACATTGTCTGGGGTTTATGTTATAAATCCATTTTCTGACATGGGGTGAAAAATTACTATTCCTGTACACGTGCAGGGAGCCTTAACACGCGCCACGTGCAGGGGACAGCTCGGACATGTGAGGGGGAGGAGACCACTGATAACAGGGTCTCTAAGTGGACAGCCCACTTAGAAAATGGAAGGAAGCTCTGTCTCTGGTGTGACTTCGCCTGACAGCCCATCAGGGCAGAGAAAACTTCCAACTCTGCAAGTGACTCCCCTTAGAGGCGAGGAGACTGTTGCCCAGGAAAAGTTTCCCATAAGAGCAGTTATCTGCACCACAACCAGGTTCCCACCGTTTTGCTAACACAGCTTGCAAAGCAGGTGTTATAAATGCACTGCAGCACTGTCCCGCTGGTGTTTCTGCTGGAAGTGTAAAGTTTCTGACAAGGATCTTTCAGGCAGGTAAAAAGCTGCTTCTGATAATTGTGAATTTCAGCGAGTTCTGTAAACTGAAGGTGACAATTTGCATCTGTGCAATATCCAGTGCTGCAATATTTTCAGAATGAATTTGGTTACTACTATTACTTAATATGCTTTTTTAACTGGAACATCTTTTTTTAAATAAAGAGAAAACACAAGTGTGGAGAAAACCATATTAAATATTTTCCACTGTTAATTCTAATCCACTTAAGAGTACCTGAAGTCACGTGATTCTACAAGCACTGTGCAAGGGCTCTAGTGGTATCAAAGAAACTAATTATACATATCTATTTTAAGACTTTGCATAGATATTTTCAGAATGGTGGTTCATATGTATTGCTTCAGTTTCAAACTCAATAAAAAAGAATCTCTGTAAGATACAGTCAGTTAAGACATATCATATTTTACCAGTACAATTGTAGCTATCAAAATTAGCCTGGCTAGAAATGTAAAAGCTAATGAGTAAATGCAGAACATGAAGTATTGCTCAGCTCCAAGCCACAGTTCCTCTTTGGAAGTTATTGTAGTTAGATTGAAGAGTTGTTCAATAATTTTTTTATATGGTATTCCAGAAATTGATTTTTTTTCTTTTTGGCCATATAGCACGTGTGGGACCAGTTGCTGATGGAGTCTTTTGCTGCTTCTGAGCCTTACTATTTTAGAATATGGAATCTTTGCTTCACATGTTTTGATATGTGACCAAGATAAATTTTAAAAACACTTTTTAAAGGTTTATATCCTTTACGGACCTCAGTTTGCCATCAAAATGTTGCTGCTGAATTAGGTCTTGTGTGTTTTCAGTTATAAAATTTAATCCAGTAATTCAACTCTTAAGGAAAGATGCTTTTTTAGGGACTTTATGGCACAGGGTCATAAGCAGAATATGTAAACTTTGGTTATAACAAAATTTAAACCTCTTCTCTGTATGGCAGTGTGACATTATAAAGCCCTTGTTGTTGTTGTTTGTGTTGTTTCATATATTTTTATATATATATATATATATATATTCTAGTAAAGAACAGTTATTCCTTTTCCATATCTTTATATATATATTCTAGTAAAGAACAGTTATTCCTTTTCCATATCTTTGCCTGGAGGCCCTGTCACCTCAAAGTTATAACACTTTGGAGGGAGGGGGTCATCTTTCCATCCAGGAAGGTTCCCACCTTCCTTGGCAGACATCTATGTTTTAAACCAGAACAACTGACTAATGGGATGCCTGTGTGCCTTTCATCATTCCTACTGCAGTCCACTTTCTCCTCAAAACAGGACAGGCTGTTGCCATGACCACCTTCACTTTAACTTTTGCAGATCCTTTAGGTATCTGATCTAGTATGCAAGAATGAAAAAAAAATCTTATTTTTATCCCAGTAAACCCATAAACTCAGGAAAAATACATAAAACACACAAAACTTCACGTGTACTAATGAAACTATGTTGTGCTTTATGTCACTCCATTTGAAAAACTTGTACAGAGGTACAGGTTCATTTAATAGTAATGCAGATCCCCTTAGTAACATTTATCACCTTGTCATGTGGATTGCCCCTTTGACCACATTAACATTGTCTTTCCTCGATACTGGCAGCCCATAATTACATCTGTACACAAGAGATTTTTGGTCAGGTGTGTATTGGTCTTTTCTCATAAGACAGTTCTAGGTCAGTTGCTCAAGTGAAGTGCAGAAAATACTGAATGGTTTGAACATGTGTTTCTACACTTTCTGCTGGGAGGACTTGCTTTCTGGGGTGCCCCATCTATATTTCATATGCTTCTAAAGCAGAGCTGGATTATTCTCAACTATTATAGGTAGAATCTGGAGCAATATGGAAGATTCTCCCATGCCAGCTCTTACACTTTTGATTTGAAGCCCCTGCTGGGAGGACTTATGCAGGTTACTGTTACAGGAAGATTTCCTCTGGTCTTTAACAGGTAGAAGCATGAGCTTTGTGCATTGTAGACAGTCCAATCTGTTTGGGCAGAATCACCAGATCACTGGCAGTCATGTTGACCACCTTCATGCTCACTCTTTCCTCTTGCTAGTCTGACAGTTCATAAACATTTATCCTTTCTTTAATACTAGGACAGGGGAAAGAAACACTTTTATTTTTGGTTCTTTATTTTTCATTGAATGGCATTCCAGTCTTCATATACAAGAGGATCCTGACATAGTACAGTAGTATTATTAACAAATAATGCTGTTTGGCCATGATTAAGTAAATGCAATGAGAAAAAAATATTCATGTATCAGGCAAGTCTGACAGATTATTAGCTCATAATGTACATCAACTGCTTGCAGTATGTAAAGAAAATGAGTGCCTTATGAATGGTTTTCTGAAGACACATCATCAATCGTTTAATTCCTCAAATATATTATAAAGAAACCAGAATCACAATGTTGTAAGATCACTTGCTGACAAAGGAAGAAATCCCAAAGTTCAGTCTCTGGTAACAAACAAGGAAATGTGTCCTGTCCCATCCATCCATCCATCCATCCATCCATCCATCCATCCATCCATCCATCCATCCATCCACATATACATCCATTCCTATTCTTCCCCTTCCCTGTCGCCATCAGCTGATGAAAACCAAACTTCTGTAGCAGGCAAAATGAATTTAATTAACTTATTTTCTGTCCTCTTCTTTTTCCCCTAGTTGCAGGGATGCAGAAAACTTCTACTGTATGAGTGCTCTGGGCAAAATATAAATGTTTTGTAATAAAAAAAGAAATGCATAGGTGAGGAAACTGGGCTGGAAAAGCGTCACTGCAAAACGTTATCAGTCTTAAAGCCTATGAGATACAAACTAGAGGAGATGAGGGGTTTACAAAAGAGATAATCTCAGACAAACCTTTATGTAGGCAGCATACAGGGGTGAATTTAATCAGTTCAGAAGTGGCTCATTATTTTTACATAAACAATTCGTTTCCATTGCCACATAGTTGAGTGCTCCTGCTGCTGGGCACTGAAGAAAGCTCAGCAAGGGCGCAGACGTTGAGAACTGTGGTAAGGTAACTTCAAATGATTTAATGTCTGTACTGTAAGAGAAGTTAATTTATCATGTGAGAATGAATTCAAAAAAGAACTTATTTCTGTTAATAAAATATCTTCTTGCTAGAAACCTAGTTTCAGTTTTTCATGCAGGCAGCAATTTTTATTAATCTCTACCATTTGACTGACACATATTTCAATTTTCAGATGATTTTTCTGCAGTGTTGGAACAGTGTATTAGCTGAAAAATACACTCTGGAATGTGAGCATAAAGTATGCATCCATTATGCAGCAGCATCAAGGCAGAATTAGACTGCACTTGGAGACAAGATATAGTATCTGTCGCTCCTGTGAATGAGCCTTGATTAAATTAAATTCCCTACAGGGACAAAGGTTCAAAAGTTCCTGGTTTAATAAAACATACGGCAGAAAATGTGGGAAACAGTCAAGTATGTGAAGTGTTAGCACCGTAAATGGCTCTGTTTCCCAAGTATGTGCATTTCCTCTGTACACAGCTACAAATACTTTGTTCTTAAATAACTCAGTGTTTGCACTACTCACAGAATGTGTGTGAAATACCCCACAGTGGGCATAGGTACAGCTTTGTGTACACTTGGAATGAGGAACAGTGCTTCAAGATAGCACTGCGAACTGGAAATTCTGGGGTCTTTCATTTAACTGAAATATATTTAAAAATATAAAAGCCATATATTTTTTATTTTGCTATTCAGTTCAATATAACTGTACCCACATTTTGAGCCTTTAGAGAGCCCTTTTTTCTTCTCTGAAATCTTCCATAGATAATGCCACAAAGAAAAGTTGAACTACTTGTAGCTTGGGAAGATGATGGGAGGTAATTATCAGAGTACAGAGTATGATTTTCACATGAGTATCTGATAATTTTGATCAATATAAGACCATTACATAAACCAATTAATAAATTATATTACTATATAAACCAAAATACAAACTTATTCTAGGTCCTGGAATGGAGGATGATCTGCTCAGAGACAGCACTGACGATCCCCGTGCTACAATAGTTGGATGGAAGGAGATGACAGAGGTTTGGGGGTTTAACCATGGTAACTGAAACTGTGGCCAATTGTGGTGCATTTTGTTGAACTTTTCCTGATTTTCCTATATTAAGGATTCAAATTGTTTGGTAATGTCTTCTGGGAAAAAAAAAACCCTAATTGTTTTGATAAAAGAAATAGCTCTTCAAACTACTCATAGTTTTCATGGACTTGTTTTCAAACTTGTTCATGTATCTGAATTTTGAGTCAAGTGGTTCAAGGAAACAAAGTTTATTTCTCATTCTTGCCAAGAGACAAAAAATCCTACCCAGAACAGCAACCACCACATAGAAACAAAATCCTTCCATTAAGAAACACCACCAAACACAAGAACTGAGTGGATAATTTTATACACCTTTTTAACGACTCAACTTCCACAGAAGAGCATAACTGATCACCACATCCACTGTGAATTCTGTCAAGACATTGCCAGCACTAACAGGTCTTAACTGGCTTGACCAGCTTCCCTGGAACCACCCCCCCTCTCAGACCTCCCCTTCCCTAGTTCTCTAACAAGGCTTCCCAGGTGGATTCCAGGTTCATGTCATGAACCTTGTCTCCAATCCTGTCTCATTCCTGCTGCCCCTGGATGGCCCTGGCCCTGGTTCATGCCCTCTCCCATGCCTGGGCTCCAGACAGATGCTGCCACAAGCCCCTGGCTCTGTAGACCCCAGTTGGAGAGGGCATTGCCTGTGCTGGAGTTACCCTTGGCCCTGGCTCACCCTCCCTTGGGAGCAGCCCCACTGTCACTGTTCCCTGACAAACAAGACAAAAGTTTACTGAACTCACAGCAAGGTAAGTTCTGGATAACCATTAAAAAAATTTCGCAACTGTAACCTTTTTTTAAGGTCCCTTCCAGTCCTAATTTCCCTGAGCCTGTAAGGTGCTTGCAACATCCACAACTGAATCTAAATTCACTGGTTATAAAGCTAAGGGATTTCGGGGTTTATTTTCATTTTTTTTTGACTTTTTTTTCTCCTGAGCAGCTCCAGGGTGTATTTGCATGGTTCTTCACAATTACAGATGACACCTCCTCTTCAAAACTCCGTGAAATTGCTGCTCTGCAGCAGACCTGCAACTGATCTTATAACAAAATTTCAGTTAGCTGTCAGCTTTGGCACCAGTGGTGGTCCCACTAACCCAGCAGCTCCTCTTTAGCTTTTCTCACAGAATACAAGTGGATCTGCAGACAATCTGCTCTTGATGCCAGTAAGTGCATCTTGATACTTTTCTATCTGCCACTAAGGTATATTTTGGCCATCTTCAGAGAAAAAAAAAAAAATGGACTAAATAAGCCCATATGGGATTCTTAAAATATCTGTAACATTCCAGAGTAACAGATTTTGCTATTTTGCAAAATACCACTTCAAGCTTTCCTGTACAATGCATTTTGTATGAGGCATGAATAAATTTCCTTGATACTGAGATGCCCAGCTGGGGTGTCTCAGGCCACAGCTTGTGTGACACAGCACCATGGCATCAACATGACGGCTGCCTCCGGACAAACATGTTAAATTAAAATAATCATGAGCACAAACTGGAAAATAAATGAGTTAGCTTTGTATTTGCAATGGAAATCAATCAGGGCACACGAGAGCTTTCACTTTGATGTTCTCCCGGATTTGTATAATAGCTGTTTTGATGTTTGCCTGAGACGTGCCTCCGTATTTTTCAGCCCTGTATCAAGAAGGTGAATACAAATGTAACAGCTGACTCACTCTTTGCTGCCACTTATGTCTTCCACTGTGTATCAACACAAGGAGAGCAGCCCAAAAGATGTATTAGTTCAATTAAAGAAGACACGTATGGGCAGCATGAAGAAGCAGAAGATAAGCACTATGTGTATGGTCAGAGCTACTATTCTAGCTACAGCTGAGCTGAATTGATATTTTATTGGCACCACCCAGACAGAAACACCCCTTCACCTCCCCAGAGCTGCTTGTTCTCACCTTTAGCTGCTGCCTTGGCCAGAGATCCCTGCCACTGGGTTTGGGTTTCATTTGATTGTTCCACTTTGAATAGGCTGAGGCTCTAAATCAGTTCTGAGAAATCCCCAACTGAAAAAGAAGAACCCTCTTTATAAGAAAAGGGTTGTTTCAAGCCAGCTCAATCTAGAGATCAACCAGGCAAATACTTAAATGAATAGTACTGAGAGGTGAAATCTCTTGTTGGCCTTCAAGTGTGGAAGGAGGAAGGGGTCAGGGAAAAAGAGGATTTCCCTGAATCTGCTGCCTGCAGCACAGCTTGTGTCCCCATTCCATAAGGTAAAAAGTATTATCTAAATTACAGAAATGAGGATATTCCCTTTATGGCACCCTTATTAGCTGTCTTATTCCCAAATGACTGAAAGAACAGATTAAATCAGTTTTAAGACACCATAAAATAAGTCAGATCTACTAGTGGCTCAGCTCTATCAGTGTGGGTTTTTCTGCACATAAGAAGTTGAATCCAAGTGCTGTTAAATAAAGATTTTTATGAAGTTGCTTTGGATTATGTTTATTATCAGGAATTTGGTATCTGCTGGTTTAGCCTCTACTTTGTGAAATGACATGCTTTTAAAGAAAAGTATTTGTCATTAAAAAAAAATCTCTAAGAAGTAATCCATCTGTAATTATCAGAGTTCTGTGCTCTTCATCTTACTGCCTGCCTTCCATGTCTTCTTTGATGGAGTTTTCTCTAGCATTCATAAATAATTGACACTGTTGCTGATTTTTCTTAAAGTATGACATCTATCAAAGACCTTAACAGAATGGCAAAGATAAAATAACATAGTATAGTTTCTTACCCAGAGGAGAAATAAAAAATTCCAATTCCTGAAGATGCATGCCAGCTAGGATAGGTTTTTCATTATTATTATTATTATTATTATTATTATTATTATTATTATTACCTTCCTCTTTTGTCTGTCTTCCTTTCTGTTTTTGTTTGGTTTTGAGTTGTTGGGGTTTTTCTAACAGAACTCAGGTTTGATCATGCCTGTTAATAAGCAAGGCAACATTGAATCCTCCTGCACATTTGGGGTTCTGGCTTTTGTAAAAATATAAAGTAAATTCTTCTCAGAAAGAATTCTTCTCAGTAAAAAATTATTCATGGAAAAAGCTGTCAAACTCCGGAAGAGATTGCCCAAAAGTGGAGTTACCATCCCTGGAGGTGTTCAAGAAATGACTGGATGTAGCACTCAATGCCATGATCTAGTTTTCAGGCTGGAGATCTATCAAAGGCTGGACTAAATAATCTTAGAAGTCTTTTCTAACGTAAATGATTCTGTGATCATGCCTGGAACGGCTTCCTGCTAAATTTCTTGCCACTAAATTGAAAGGAAGAAGAGGCTGATCTCCTGGCCTATTTTTCTGTCAAAGCAGAAAACTCACTCTTGTAAGTTATGACTTTAGCCTTCAAAAAATGGGCCTGTTTTCCTAAGGTGAACACTTCCTTATCATGGTCTAAGACCCATAAACCCACAGGGTCACTTTCCAGTGCATCATGTAAATACCCCGATACTGACCACTAGCTTTGGTATGAGTGGGGGTATTTCAGAACAAAGTATAAATATTTCTAGCTTGACCCTTGAAGACAGTCTAGGTATTAAGTGGTACTGCTTCTCTCCTCTACTGTTTATACTGAACCAGATCCTTTTCACAACTGACCCTATGTCTGAAAGTGAAGAGCTGACCTGTGTTAGTCCCAGCAAGAGTTACACCGGCTGCCAAGTTTCATTACACAGGTCCAGGCACTGCACACTAAAAAAGGAGGACAAAAGTTACAGGATTCATACACTCCACAAGCTCACTGTAGTCTTGATTAGCTATGAAAATTTAATCTGGCCATCAAAACAAAACGTAACTTCTTGAGAACATCACTGGCTTGGCTGGTAAAAGAAATGGTCGAAAATGGTCTTCTGCAAGGTGTTCATTTCAGATCTACACTGTAAACAATTTTTTTTAAAAATAGCGCCATCAGACTGAGGGTAGCCTCTGGTAGTTGCTAATACCTCAGGGAAGAAAAAAATTAAGAAGCTATTCAGGAAGATTGGGCACACCTGCAAGATGTCTGTAACACCATAATTCAGGGATAAAAACCTGAAATTAGGTGGAGGGCAGTATTTGTCTGAAAAAGCACACAGACTGTATGCTAAGACTGCAAGTAAGGTTTTAGAAGTAAGGGCCCTCTTCTCGAATGACACAGGTGTAGCATTATGAAGGCAATCTTTTTGATTTGGTTTTGTTTGTTTTTTTTTGTCTGACTAGAAAGTGCTCTATTGCCAGACAGTATAATTGTCCTAAGACAAGGCAGCCCCACTCCACTGTACTAAGGAGATATTACTCAGGAGGTGATGGGGGGGGTTCATTTGGTGGTTTGTTTTGTTTTCTCTGCATCAACGGCGAGATCACAATCAAATGCTGTGTCCAATTCCGAAATTAGTGCCTCTAAAAAGATACTGAACAATTTGGAATGGCCTCAGAGAGGAGCTCTGAGAATGACTGGATCTGGAAAGGTCCTATAATGAAATAAATAAAAACTGTATGTATCAGTAAGTATATTCTGAGCTTGCATTTCAGTAGAGAAGACTAGTGAAGTTGCATACAGATAAATGAAACCAAAGGTTTGTTTTGTTTGTGTTTACAAGAAAAAAAAACCAACTTATTCAGGATTTCCCATGCCAAGCAAAAATTCAGTTGTTCTCAGTCCCTGATATTGCCTCCAGTGGGAACTGTGGCTGTGTGAAGGGCGGGCTGGGGTGAGACCCAGAGGATCAAAGGCCAGGGCTGCACCGCAGTGCAGGTGAGAGACTCAGGGCAGCTCCTGCAGGTCAGTGCCCGGGCATGGCAGGACACACGTGGGAGGGACACAGGACACAGACACAGGGCCTGCCTGGTGCTCTGGCGGTCCCGAACGCAGCACAGCTGCTCCCAACACGTGGTGTGCGGCCACACCTGGGCGCGGCGGTAGCAGATCACTGCTCCAGAAAGAAGAGAGATCAGCTCCGTCTTTGTTGTCTTTTCCTCAGCCTTCCTCGCCCAGGTACTGCCACGGCTTGTTTCCAGGTGCTGAGCTGGGATAAAGCAGTGGCACGGGAAGGCTTCGTCATGGCAGCCCCGTGACAGGGCAGAAGGGCACGGGTGAACCGCGGCTTTCCTGCGTGTTCAGGGCGCTGTCACCCCGAACAAGCTGATCAGTGATCGTGGTCACCCTAACAACCCGCAAGGCTGGCTGTGAATCAGCGAGCCTGCCTATGAAAGCCTTAAATCCGTAGTAGGTAAGGATTTCCTTCACCTCTGGAACAGGTGGATTGACTTAACGGAATTAACTGCAAACACAGCTGCCTCTCAGGCGCCTTTGTAATCCCCTGGAAAACGCTGCAGTGGGTGACAGGCAGGCGTGCGCTCCCCGGAAATTACCAACAACGTGTTCGGCGGAATCAGCAGCGACTCCCAAATCCTGATGGCCGGACCGGGAGCGTGAGGGCACCCCCGCACCTCGCCACAGCCACCTCCGAGCTCGCCCGAGGCCCGTGTCACGCGGCTGCCCTGCATTTCCTCCGGCTGTGCTTTCCCAAACACGCCTCTTTCCCAAGGCCGGCGGAGGCTCCACCACGAGGTGGCGGAGCGGGCCGGGGCTGTGGGGCC
>VYXD01004165.1:855767-879062 GCA_013397195.1 Hylia prasina | reverse complement strand
CGGTGGCTGCGGGAGGTGTGCGCTTCAAAAAATGGCATAGTTCGGGTTGGAAAGGGCCTCTGGAGATCACCCGCCCCCACCCCCCTGCCAAGGGTGACACAGGAATGTGTGTAAGTGGGTTTGGAGTCTCCAGAGAGAGCTCTGCGCCCTCTCTGGGCAGCTGTTCCACTGCTCTGCGATCCTTAGTGTAAGGTTCTTCCTGATGCTGAGATGGATCTTCTTCTGTTTTAATTTATAGCCACTGCTCCTTGTTCTGAGCACCAGCACCACTGAAAAAAGCCTGGCTCCACCCTCTTGGTACCCACCTTGCGTGTGTTTGTATGTACTGAGCTCCCCTCTCAGCCTTCTCCAGACTAAACAGGCCCAGCTCCTGCAGTCTCTCCTCATGAGAGAGATGCTCCAGACCTATCATCAGCTTTAGTCAGGTGGTTACTGACCTATAATTATTTTTTTAAAACTATTCATAGGATTGAAGATGTCAGATTTGTGAGTCAATAACACTCTTTTACTATGGTGCCATTAGAATACTGCCTCAGGGAGATGCAAATATAGAGAGCTAGCTTGTGTAAATTCCTCATGGTAGTGTATTTAGCTGGATTAGTTCATTTAAACAAATTTCCTCAGGCTTAAGTTTTAAATTAAGACACTGAGTCCTGCTGAAGTTGGAGAAATAGAGAATTCGGTATGGAAATTCATTGAATCAGGACTAGCCTATATATTCAGCCTCGTTAAAACATTTTTTCTTTGGAATGTGGGTGGAAAACAGTTGGAAAACCTGTTTTACCTCCTTTGGGTTTTCCCAGTGTGCCTATACCCACAACACGACTGGTCAGCCTGCCACAATATGTGAGGAAAATAGTAAAGATACTGCCACGAGATGTGGTTCTGCCTCAGCATCACCTTAGAAATTTGTTGGCTTTAGCAAAGTTCTGCTCAATACAAATGAAGGTCTGAAAAGGAGAGAGGTGTTAATAATTTATTATAAATCTCTTGTTGATGGCAAGAAAAGCAAGCTCTCCAAAAATGAATGGAAGCCATGGTGTTTGTCTCAAGGATTCTATTACTCAAGCTGAGATAGCGACAAAGCACTTTGAAGGTTAATTATGGACCATACGATGGCAGCAACAGGTGAGATGTGGTAATCATGTAATCAATCAGAGATGCTTTAGAGACATTTACAAAGGTCTATATTTAAAAGATGAGGGGAGATACTGCAAAAGCTAGGAAGTGGTGAGAGAGAAAGCATGAAGAAAAACTCACCTAGTGAGCAGTTAGTGACTCTTGAGTCAGTGAAATACCATTCTACTTGTCTAGCATGGGACATTTCATTTTAGTGTATAAAGGAATTCAGGTGTCAGAACAAGTTTACAAAATAGAGATTAAAAAACTAAACTTCATTCACACTTTCTGTTGTTAAGGAGAAAATATGCTTATTTGCAGTGACTGTTAAAAATTACCATATTATTTTGATGGCTTATATATTGTTCTAGCCCTTTATTGCTGACCACAATTCTGAATTCCTAAGGTAATTTTAAAGTCAGTTTCCTATGATGAGGAAAGTCTTGTTAGATGGAGCCTGACTAATTAAGAAACTGCTTTTAGGCTCTGCTAGAAGATCAGAGATTGTTCTTGATTTGCATCTTAATAAGAAATCATTGATGGTGTAAAGAGTTCCTTTGGTTATTAAAATATGACCTGAATGTTGCAACCTTACAGGTAAGCATATGTTGATATGAAAGTGGCACAGAGAAGAAAAATTCATCACACTTTTTTTTTTTTTAGTTGTTTCCAGTTCATGCTGTCTATGCAAATCAAATTAAGGGACTCTAGCATTCTTATTAAATTTACTGACCAGGAGCTGAGGAACATTATTAAGTGCTTGCATTTGCTGCTTGAAATACGACAAGAAGCAAAGATGTGTAAGACACCAGTAAAGAGCAATTTTATGCCTGGTGCTTTCAAGCTCACCTCTTTAGATACTCTTTACATGTCATCACTAGTCCCTCTTCATGTTCTTATTGTCACCTGCAGAAGGGGAGACACAGCACAGGCAGAGGGAAATAAATAATAAAAAGAGATGAAATTCAGATGTAGGAGAGGGCAGAGTAATAATGAGATTTTATATAATGGTTTTTATCCTCCTTAAGAGTGCTTCTTAAAGCTGAAGTGAACGGTAACTGTAAACGAGGTGTTGCTTCCTTCCCTAGCTCAGAAATCCCTAAACTGTCGCACTATTTGCTGTAAATCAGAGTGTGCCATAAACCCCTAATCTGTCCGTGAGGCCCTGTGCGTGTGTTAGGTACTGAGGGTAGTGTTACTAAGAGGTTACTCATACCTTCCTCTCACATGATGTAATTAATACAGAGCAAGTGACTCCAAAACCTAAGAGCGGCCAGAGCGGAGTAATTGTGGATTGTCCCAAATCTCAAAGAATGTGTGAGTGGATGGTGCTAATATCCTGATTATGTAGCAGCAAGGGTTTGAACATAGATTATGAGGCTTATAATTTTATTCCTTAAGGGGCAACTAATTTGACAGTAAGCACCTTGTGGGGGAATATGGCTTTTTAGAGGATCTGTGGGACTGGCCAGCTTTTATTTCAGGGAGCACGTAAGTCTTACTGGATGCTGCAAGTGTTCATGCCTGATCTGTAGTGCTCTGAGAGCATTTACAGGCACCCTGACTCACCAGAATGTCTCCTGCTCTTACTCTTTTTTAGGGCTTAGTGTTTTACAGAAAAAGTTCTACTTTGTTTATACCACTTCGGCATCTGTAGCAAGATTTGTATCAGATGTCACAGGCTCACTTTTTAGAAATCTCACATCGCAGACATTTATGTTTCAGAGGAATAGTACTTGGAAAAATCAGCTCCAAAAACTTTGTTGACCTTCTGCGAGCTATGTTAAATGACTTGTATTAGAACAGAGAACCAGCAGTAACTGTGTGCTTAGTTCTAGCTGCCCAAGAAAAGGTGAAATCATACAGGTACACAGAAGGAGTCTGAGAAGACTCTTCCTATAAAGTTTTATGCTTCTTAAATTTTTCTTTCAGGTTATTGATGTGATCTGCTTTGGAAGGTCGCAATTGTTTATAACATAATTTCTGTTCAATAACACTGCCTCAATTCTCTCTCTATCCGAGATTCTTAAAGCACAGTTGTGCCTAATGCTATAGAAATATAACTATGTGACAAATTCAGAGGAAATTCAGCTTTATTTGGGCTGAACAGCTGGAAAAAATTTAAATGCTGCATGATTTTCAGAAATGTTTCTGAGTTCTCCGAGAAGTTTTTGGGTGGGTTTTTTTTTTGTGTGTTTTTTTTTATTATTATTATTTATTTGATATAACTGCACAATAAACTAAATTATTATAACACTAGGAATCAATCAGAAATAATTTCAAGATATAAGGAGACTGTATATATGCAAATATCATACAAGATGTTTCGTAACAACCCCTTCAAAATTGTAATTTGCAACTTGAAAGACTAAATAATCTGATTTTCTTAGAAGTATATTTCAAATGCCTCTTTATTTGGAGCAACTGATACCTCCTAATATGAGGGACCTTTTCAAGTCTGGACTAGTCCCCATTTCCTTTTGAAACCATAGAGAATGTGTAGGAGTTGTTGCTGTGAAGATGCATTACCATCTCAAAAGTGGCTGTTAAAAATTATTGTGAAATAATAAGCTGGAGTTATCCATACTTGAACTAGCATTAATTTAGCCATTGAAGTAATGGAAGTGGCAATACAAGAGTGTGATAGGAGTAATTGGCTCTCAGCAGGTAGGCTGGGTAAAACTCTGTTCCTTCCTGCCATGAATGGTCTTTAATATAAACTTCTTACACTTGACCAGCCAGTTGCAGGTTAACTTGGCTATCTCTACAGTTCTGTTCTAGCTAAGTTCTCTTTGTGTGATAACTCTCTAAGTTATTGGCCTAAAAGGGTTTATGAGTCCCCTTTTTTTCTTTCTTTATTTTCCAAAATAATAGTAATAAATGCTCATTCCTAGAGCATGACATATTTTTCTTTTAGGAGCATGGTATTTAATTTCTGTAGTCCAAGCCTATCTTGTATTAAAGTTCAATTCCCATAGATTAAAACCCTGCCCTTCTTTCAGCTGGAAGAAGAGATCCAATATTTCATCCTTGAGATCACCACCTCAAGCCTCAACACTGGAGATATCTAAAAACAGCAGATGAATTTCTTACTGTACCAGCTGAAGCAGAATGAGTTAAGTATGGTGCCCAGATGGATAACCTGTTTTAAGACATGTATTTTATGTCAAATGATCCCTAACATTATACTCAAGTAATAGTCAATTACTGCTATTGAGAGTGTTTATCATACTGCACTGTGTAGTGCTTTCTATTCCATATGCTTAGAAAATAGGTCTAAAGATAGACATTCACATGAAAAATGTCCAGATTTTTATTGCTGTGCCATCTGTGCTGACTAATTCTCTAGTTTCTGGTTCACATTAATGGCATTACGAAAACTGATGACAAAGTGGAGGGAAGTTATCGCAGGTTATTCAAAATTGTTCCTGCAGTAGCTGAAATCTGTAAATTTGTCAGATGATATGTATTTTAACATTTGTCTCAAGGAAAGCTAACATTTTGAGCAGTGGTTTGAATGGAAGGGCAGGCCACAGTTGTGGCTAAGAAGTGAATGGACCAATCTGAGCTGTACTGTTTGGGTAATGTGGTACCTTACATATTCCCTCAGAGCCTGTCCCTGCTGATTTTAAATTCTTCAAACGTCATTTTCCTTTCTTCACTCTGTCAGAGTGAAGAAAAAACTGCATGTATGTATCTTTTGTGTGTGTCTAGAACAGCTTAATGGAAACCTTAGTTAAAGAAATGAGATTTTAGTGGGAAATTTTATTGGTATTGGATGAGATTTAGTCATCCACTTTTGCAGAAAAGGCTTCCAAAGTATGAACCCAGTTCTTGGAAAAGTTCTTTTTCTTGCCATGATAATTTCTGTAAGAAGGATGTCATGATATATTTTTAGCTTTCTTTGAATTCAGAAAAAAGTTTACAGATACAGAATTGCAGTTATCTATAAAGATCCAAAATATTGTTGTATGGGTTTGAGAAGGGATGGCTAGATCTCAGAGTTTTGATGGTATCATCATTACTTTAGTTTCAGCGAAGTGGCAATAAGGGGTTGTGTAAGCCTTAATTATACCTATTAATTTCATTCCTTCTCTGCCATTTCTACTTAAGTAACAAAAGTTAAGTACAGTTTTAGAAATTCTTTAGGAAGTTTTAAGTGTTTACCATAGTCTCTGCAGTGTTTTTTCTATAGGTGGAGTAGCAAAGAAATTGCTTTTTAAAAAAAGAATGCTTAAAACCCCAATGCTTTGTAACCAAGGGTGGGACAGAGCCCAGTACAGGGAGAGAAGACTCTCCTGCAGGAACTACCTGAGGTTGTTTAACAACCTGGAAAAGAATCCTGGTTTTTTGTGGGTCTTTTGCACTCAAAGTTTGGAATTTGGATTTCTAGGTAGTTAATGATAATGCTCATTACACAAAGAGGATATGTAACAGGTAGAATCATAGGTTTCAGTGAGTTTGGATATTATTTTTTCCATAAATTCTAAATGACTGTGGTGTTCTGTTGCTGAAAAAGCTCAGAGTATTTGGGCCATAAATTACTGTTTGTACACTGACTTATAGAGTACAGTGAACTACAGGCTGGGGGCAGAGTGGCTGGAAAGCTGCCTGGCAGAAAAGGACCTGGGGGTGCTGATTACAGCAGCTGAACATGAGGCAGCAGTGCCCAGGTGGCCAAGAAAGCCAATGGCCCCTGGCCTGTATCAGCAGTGATGTGGCAGCAGGACCAGGGCAGTGATTGTCCCCCCCCCTCTATTGGCAGTGCTGAAGCCACACCTCACATCCTGTGTTCGTTCAGTTTTGGGCTCCTCACTACAAGAAGGACATTGACATGTTGCATATAGGTCTTTCTTGAAGGGAAGATTTCCATCAGATATGAGGAAACATTTTTTCACAGAAAGGGTTGTTAAGCTTTGTTAAGCGTTGTTGGAATAGGCTGCCCAGGGAAATGTTGGAGTTGCCATCCCTGGAGGTGCTTAAAAGATGTATAGATGTGACACTGAGGGATGTGGTTTAATGGTGGCCTTGGCAATGCTGGGTTGGGCTCAAAAATCTTAAAGGTCTTTTCCAACCTTAACAATACCATGATTCTATCTGGTTAAGAATTGACCAGATGGAAGTCAAGCTAGAACCTGTAATACCAGTTTTTATCCTCAAGTCAGGTACTCACTCCAGACAGTTCTAGACCTGGTTTCAGTGCTGAAAACTAGACTGCTAATCTCATGTTTGCTAATAAAGAGCTCAGTGTTCTGGACTAAAAAGACTGGAGCTCCTGCAGGAGTCCCTCTCATCTCACTCTGAGGCAGGATCTAGATGACCAGATACCATTTCTTGATCACAAGCAAGGTACAACCATCTTAAAAACCTTCAAATAACTCCACAATCAAAAAAACCCCAAAGAGAATCCATTTATACAATATATCAAGAGCACAGCATTTGAAATATTTTATTCTATGCTAAGCTCTATCTTTCAACAAAAAGGTTACAAAGGTAAACACTGTTTCAATTTTAACACCATAGTTACAGAGAAACATATTGCCTGATGTTCTCTGCTCTCCCTCTTTCTAATTTTACAAATGCCTTCATTTTGGAAGTGAGAGGGGACAGAGGCAATAATGAGAAAAGAGAGATGTATCTGCAGTGTCTGCCTGCTGGGAAATAAATATACCCCACTGATTTCTCCATATGCCATATGGAGCAAGGTGGCTGCCTTTTCCCTGTGTGTTAATTAAGAAGTTGTTGTAGAAGCAGTGAAGGCCCAGCCTTGCCGTCACCCTTGTCTCACAGGGTTTATGCAGAGGGCAGGATCAGACGTGACTGATCTCACATCTTGTCCTGCTCTGAGTTGGAACATCATCACAACTTCAGAGCCCACGGTGTGTGGGACCTGTAAGTGTCATTGCCTGACTTGGCCCTCAGAAACCTGGAGAAATCAGTGTGTGCAGTTCTGTTCTTCCTTGTTTGGGTTTTCTCTGCAGTCTTCTGTCCCAACCTTGAATGTTGCCGTAGTGTTTCAGAAAGCTGCTTCATGTGAAAATCGCCTGGCCTCTCCTAATTACAACAACTCCTTGTTCTGCTGCCAAGAAAATAGCATCATCAGCTACTTCGATTATACAGAATATTACAGAATAAAGACAACAACAGAAATACACTGTTATTTTTCCTTCCTTACATCCTGCCTTGTGATGGGAATCCCTCCCCCTGCTAAGTTCATTGGTTAACAATAAACAAAGATGCTTTTAACAGCTGTCTCACTATAGCCTCTGTCCTCTGTGGAGAGTAATACACTAGGGCCATGATAGTATTTCAGTCTGGTTTACCATCATAGTTTTGTTTTTTTAAGCAAACTTCATTTGACTTATAACCTCTCCTAAACAGAGATGATACCTTTTTCTTGCATCTACAACCCAAATGTTAAAGAATAGCTTAAATAATTTTTAAGCCATTTTATTAATATCAGCAGAGATAATTGTTCACTGAAGAGATACAGAGTCACCACAAAATTCCAGAAGTGACCAGAAGTTGTAGTTTAACTTGGAAATTTGGGCTTGCTTTTGCCTTTCATTCCTCTTAATGATTGTTTCTCAATGTTTTTGGAAATTATGTAAATGTATTTGGCTGAATATCAAATATTGATTTATTAGAAACCTTAGAAAATGGTCTACTTTGCCCAAGGGAAATGCTTTGAGGAAAGGATAAGGACTTCACTTTTCCTAGCTGTAGGTCACTAATTTTGGTCAACAAAATCAAGATTTTATTTCCAAGCACTCCCTCTCTAGTCCACAGAGTGGAAGTGGATCTCACAGGGAATTCTGATCAGAAGTCTCAGATTTTCTGTGCACCCTTCAGGGGAGGCTTGCAGAGGAGAGGAGAGAGAAAATTGTCTCGGACACCCTCTGCAATATGTGAGGTGTGGACATGCCTTGGTGGTCCCAGTTTTTCATTGCTGGAGGTGGCTGGGTGCTCTCCTGACAGACTGCCTTACACAGATGGAGAGGGAGGTGCCAGTTTCCACCTGCTGCTGTGTCCTGTCTCCTCCAGAGCTGCTGCAGAAAGGATGGTGAGTTGGAACATCTTGTGAGCCTAATAGCTGAATTGTGGGCCACCAGTTCTCAGCCACCTTTTCTTTGGAGTATCAGTCCATCCTTTCTCTTGTCTTACAGTTTCTCTGTTAACACCTGTCTTTTGTTTTTCAAAATTATTGCAGATGAGGTATCTGCCATTTTGGGGCAAGATCTTGCTTATGCTTACGGCAAGCAAATTACATGACATTAAGTTCTGACTAATGCTTTGTTCCAGTTGTGGTTGTCAGCTGTAGGTGATAACGTCTGCATTCAGAAATCACTGACTCTGCCTTTGCACACAAAGAGTGGTCTCAGGAACATGCTCCAGCACTGCAGCCCCTCTGCCCTGCCACGTGCTGTCCCCCACAGCTGTCTCAGGCTGCCCGTGAGGAGCCTGGTCACTTGTATCCATGAGAATGGAGCTGCTCAGCTGTTTGAAGTCATGGGTGCATATTCACCTGTATCCAGGATTCAGATATTCAAAACATCACAGTTTTGGATTTACCCAAAACTGGATTTCAGGGGAGTCACCAAGAGACTTCATGGTGCACCAGCAGATTTAGACAGTTCTCTAGGTGGGCACTGACCTCCTGCATCTTTGTGATGAAAGTTCTGCAATTTCATGTTCTTTTGCACTGCACTGCTCCATCTTCTTAGTTTTTATTAAACTTTTATTCAAACAGAATGCTTTAAGTATCTGGATCGTGAAATTCATTGCCACATTCTTTAGTATTCATCATTCTCATTCGATAAAATTGCTCAGCTCTTCTACAGAAATTGAGATTGCTTGATTCTGAAACTTTGGTGGGTTCAGAAGTCAGAAGGATTCTATCTCTTCTGACTGTAATGGCTGTGCTGTTGCTTTTGCTGTCAGCAGTGTATATTTTTATTAATTGATACTACTTTGTTTGTTCTCATTTAGCCTGGTAGCCTAATGTTTAAAGTAGCTGAGAATCAGATTTTACCTAAAGAACATTTCATTTATTGAAGGCTATTTGAAATTACTGGTTTAATGAATGTATTGCAACTTAGCCAATAACCAATAACCTCACCTTCTTTCTGTGCAATTCCAGTTCTGCATAACAAAGAGAGGGCCATATGTATCCAGGGGAAACTGAATCACTTAAGCAGAAAATAAAGTCTGTCAAAACACTACATAAATGCTGTACATGCATCTTTTTTTAATTGAGTTGGGTAAGTTGAGAGAATTCCAGTGTATCGTGAATGTCTAATCCCTGGACCAAGTCAAAAAATGATCTGCCACTCCTCAGGCTGAAATACAAGTCACAAGTCAAACAACCAGTCCTTTAGAGGAACAGTGAATATGTGTAAATTGGTAATGGTTTTAGAGCTCTTTGATTCAAATCATCTCATGAATTTAGTTTATTGATTAAGAAATGCTGCATCAGGAGCATCACTGCCACCCTCCCCACCGAGATGGAACCTAATGTGCTAAAGTACAGGCTGACATGAAAAGGATTTGCAGTCTACACAGCTAAGCAGAGATGTGCCTGTATCGAAGAGTAGCTCTTATGGTACATTTGGCTTAGGACATGCAAAAGACCTCGCATACTTCTATCCTGTAATGAGTGCTTTAAAAACCTCCTCTCATAAAGAAAATACTTGAAGGGAGGGGAAGAAGCTTCTTGATGACTCCTTTCAGTGGGTCACTGCTCTGCAGTGGCTCTCTAAGCTGCTATGGATTTTAACATTTTCCCGAGCACAGCTGGGCTTTCATTTTTCCCTGGCATTTTTCATTCAGATATAAATAGCTACTAGACCAATATTACCAAGAATATCTTAAATAACTGATGAAGCCATAAAAAAAGTCTTGAACTAAAGCTTTCCAGAATGACTGCTATCATTTTCATGCCTCTGTTCTGGGTGCTCATTAGTCAATCTAGGAACTGTAAATTTAGGGAGAGAAATAGAAAGGTGTATGATGAGTACAGCAGATGGGATATTTAGTGTATTTTTTTAGAGATTCTTTTTCTTAATGCAGCATTATTTCTGTCAAAATTGAAATGCTTTGAAAAATATGGTAAGTTGATGTAAGTCTGTTCAAAGGAGAACTGATAAAGCATTAAAAAGTCCAGCAAAGAATATTTTTACTATTTTCACAAATCTTTTAAATGTGCAATGTGTTATTTAAAAGAATAAAAGAAATCTAAATTCTAGGAAAAGTATTGCAGCAACAGAACAACAAAATATATTGGGTTAAAATGGGAAAAAAAATTGTACTTGGGAAAAAAATTCTCTGAAACAGAAATGCCAGTTCCTGGCCAGGTCTGTTCAGTGACAATTTCCTAAATCTGCAGATACTTTTGATTCATAGAATCGTGAGTCATGATTCTGTAAATACTTTTGATTGATGGTTTAAAAGGAGAGAAGATTCTTAAATGTCAACTCACAAATGGAAGTGGATTAAGATCTCCCGAGCCACCTGCTTGTTTTAGTGGGGACGGCTTGATCATTGTGTGGAAGCCTTGTTCCACATGTTCCTCGGAATGGTGAAGCCTCAGTACTGAAGCTTAGTTGTGCCCTTCTCTGAAAACTGGCTGAAGAGATTTCCCCAAGCTGTAAATATCAATAGTCTCAGACTAATTATGCTTTTGCAAAGCATAAGGCTCTCAATTACCTGAAGTGTAGGCTGCTGCAGGAGGAAGGGGGAATGTGATGGTGTTTGTCTTCCCAAGTTACGTGTGATGGAGCCCGGCGTTCCTGGGGATGGCTGGACACCTGTTCATGGGCAGTGGGAAATGAATTTCTGGTTTTGCTTTGTTTGTGCATGAGGCTTTTGCTTTCCCCCATTAAACTTTTATCTCAACCCACAAATGTTCTCACTTTTACCCTTCTGATTCTCTCCCCCATCCCACTGAGGGGGAGTGAGCATGTGGCTGTGCAGTGCTTAGGTGCTGGCTGAGGTTAAACTTCTGTATATTTTAAATGGGGTATTACCTTTGAAGCCTAAAGAACATGTCAGATAAGCTGTTATCACATCTCACATGTCACCATGGCGTGCTAGATAGGTCTCACTGGGAGCAGGCCAGCATTGGCAGCAGAAAGCTGGGAAACTTTTTATAAAGACCACCTTCATAACTGGAAGAAGTGTTGGTGGAGGCAGCAGCTCTTAGTGTGAAGGAAACTGAGACCATTCATTAGCTCTTCTTGCGATGTGGAAATTCAAACATTAAATAAAAAGGACTAGTTGTACTGTGCAACTCATCGCTGTGCAATGAGCATTGCACCATGCTTTGACTATAACATCCACCAAATGTAATAATCATCTATTGGCCAGATTATCTTTCTCCTCTGGGGATTTTGACCTATTTCCTGTTGAAACAGATTTTTCTCATGCATTTCCCATCACTCAGTAACCTGAAGAAGAAATATAGTCTGACAAATTAATTAGATAGAGTTCTCCTATGTAGGAGACCATGTAGGAGTGTGTAGACCTTAAAGGAGCATTTGTCACCAAATGAACATGTCTGTGCTAGTTCAAAATGCCCTTCAAGCTGTGTCTGAATTATTTCTCTGTTCAAATGAGTTACTCCTTGTAGGTGGACTCAAGAATCTTGTCCTTCATCTTAATTTGTATACAGCAGATTCATGGCAGAGTAACTTAGTCATATGAAGGAATGCAGATAACACCTCCCTTGTACACCATGCAGAGTTGTTGTAAGCCAAGGAGTTTTACAGGTAACAGACAAGTAAAACCAGGCCTGGGATGTCTACCAAAACAATCAGGTTGCAAACTCTGCATAGTCAAGTTAAAAATCTAACTTAGCTATTTGTTTGGGTTCTTAATCATGCATGTAATGTGTACAAGTTCACATTCAAGTTAGAATTAATTACATCTTTCAACTCATCCATCTAAATGAACAATGCTTTGCTTAATGCAGCTTTGTTTTTATAAATATCCTCCCATGATGCAGCAACTGAATATTCCTGTTTTACCTTGGCTTTTGTGTGTGGGAGAGGCACGCTGGAAACTAAATATATCCAGTATTAATTAAACTATGTATCTCAGAAGGACAGCAGGATAATTCTTCTTTATAGTTTTATAATGAGATTTGTCTGAATGTGAAAAAAGCTCAGCCAATTCAACATTTTTAGTTCAATTTTAGATCTATCTTTACATTGGTGAGAGTGAGCAACAATTGGCTCCTGTATTTTACAACCTGGTACTTAGGAAAAAAATGTTTTTGAAACTGAGTTTTGCAAATACTCAGAAAACAGGAAGAAACAATGCACAGGGAAAGGGGAAATGGAGAACAAAACATGGAGGAAATAATAGACATTTTTGGCACCTAAAGAAATAGGAGGGAGAGAAATGCATGTGAAATACAAATCTGAACATTAAAGTCTTGCTGAATCCTAAGAATGACTTGCAGTATGTTACGTAATTTTCCTTCTCTGTTATGTTTCTTGCCCTGTTAACACCCCACATATCCCACATTTGATGGCCTTTGTGCTTACCTCTCTTCCTCGTGCCCCATATGAGCCAGCAACTTACCCTGACTCCTCTTGAAGCCCATGAAGCTGGCATGTCCCATGTTTTGTGCCATAAGCCATTTGCAGAGGGTTTCCATCATCCAGGATACAGCTGGTGGCTCTGACTCAGAAATGCTGAACACAAGGGCTGGTTTTGGCTCTCAGATTAACAGAATCCAAACCTGGAGGTATTGTGAACTGGATGATGTGAACTCAATGAACTAGAATTTTCCCACTGAATTACTTTACTTACAAATGGGAGAAGTCTCCAGTTTATTTCACCTGTCACACAGGTACCCTGTTATTCATAACTTGTGTTTATTCCTTGAACAAAGCAGTTTAGCCACTCTTGCAGCCCAAGGACAAGGAGGGGGACAGCCTTGCAAATTGTGCTGAGGTTGTTAAGGGGCAGAACCCCTCCAGCTGTTCTGTCTGTCCTCTCCTTGCCACAGCTGGCCTGCAGGGGTGGAGCACCTGCACATGTCTCAGCACAAAGTCTTCTTTCTTGGCCCAAACGAGCTTTTGTCAGCACTTCAAAGAAAATTGCTGGACTTTGCATCTGAGTCATGTACACACAGCCCCAGCAGCTGCTTTTCTGCAGGGATGGTTTTCCCTGGCAAATATGTGATAGCAAATTGTGGAGGGCCTAGAAACAGAAGAAGGAAATAATTCTCGAGTTTGCAAAGACTTCCAGACTTTCTTCCATGATATTTCAGAAGTCAGTTCTTAACTCTGTATAACACACAACAGACATCTATTACAAACATTCTCAACCAAATGAAAAGGACTATGTGGCAAGCAAGCACCAAAGATTACAAATGTATATTTTGTAAAACTGCCTGTAATTATGCAAAGTAAATTTTATGTAAAAAGTAGCACCACCTAAATGGCAACATAACATATGCACACGTTCAAAAAAGACAGTCTTTTCAAAAAAAACCTACTACCACAGTCATTCAATAGCTTGAGTCTTCAATTACAAGTTAATCTATCCTAGTAAAATGAATTCTTTAATGTGGGGATAGACATTTTTTATGTTTTTCACTACTAAGTGTTTCTTCTCTTCCAAGCTGAAACAGTAAAGAGACATTATAGGAGAAGGCAGAGGTACCTCCAGGTGTGGCAACATGACAGTAGTTTTGCTCTAGCTTTCTACTTGGCAAGGTAAGAAATACAGTTTTAGATGGCCCAGATATTACCAAAGCAGGCCTATAGCTAAAGTCTCTTAATTTCTCACTTTAAACTCAGACACAAGCAGTAACTTTTGTACTAGCAACAACCCTGATAGTTACAGTTTTCTCCAAATTACCCTCTTTTCTGTGTTTCCTGGGAAGTTGAACTGGTCTCCTGGCAGTGTGCTGCAGTGCTTTGCTGCATACCCAGAGAAAGCAGGACTGTTCCAGCCATGGCAGTTCATATGTGCTGCCTGCTCTTGTACTGCAATGCATTTTCTTCACAGCCTCCCCAGAGAGCTGGGCTGAAATAACAGCACTGTGGTTGAGAGTGAAACTGCCTTAAAGAAGTAGATGATGATACAAGTTTATATAGGTTGCAAACCCAGATGTCCATTATCTAGTTGGTGCAATGAGCTGGCTTTGTACCGCTTGTGTTTTGAAAGGTTCCAGAAAAGCCCATGGAATGGGTTTTAGATGTGTTGGTACAGTGCAATGATAGCTGTGTCAGAAGCAGAAGGTGTTGCAACTTCCTAAGTAGTAATAATAGATGGGTTGATTCCATCCACTTCCCTAGTTTGTCTTTTCCTGCTTTGTCATGAGGGCGTCTGTCTGGAAGGGCTAGAAAGCGGAAGACTCTTCAGTTTTGAAATATTTGCAATTGTAAGCATCCAAGAAGGAAATGAGTGCCTTGACAGAGGCAGAGTGCTTCCCTGCAGTCTGAGTGACAAGCTGGGATCCAAGCTCCACAACACAGAAGGGAAGTAGTGGTTTTGGACATTAAGAGTGGTTGGCCTTTATAAGTTCTCCTGGTCATCTGTGGCAGTCTTAGGGATGTGACTGTCAGTGAAGACACAGTACTAATGAACCTGAGTTTAGATCACTTTAAAAAGTATGGCAGGCTTGAAGAATGGATCAAAATTGAATATAGCAGAAGAAGCTACATGGATTCTGAGAAAATAGATTCCTTCATCTAGGGCCTTTCAGCGCTGATTCTGAGGAACTAGATACCTTCATCTAGGGTCTTTCTAGATGAGTCCTCAAATCCATGACCACTTGAGCCAAACTGACTCTACAGTCCATAAAACCTGGTCTTAAAGTAAAGATCCCAGAGCCAAAGTTTTCCTTCCACTGAATTCACCTAGTGAAGATCCAAACTAATGTCATTGTGTTAGTAAATACACCCTTTGAATCACAGAACCTTACAAAAACATGTTGAATTTGTCTATTACATTGATCCACATGTCTCCTCTGTGGTGACCAGAGTCCACTAAAGAAGAGTTTGAATTCTTTTTTATCATATAGCTGAAAGAAAACAAACAACAACAACAAAACTCTCATATTATAAAGATGTGTTTACCTGAACTTTTCACCTTACTATAGATGCACACTTGGTGGGATGGGTAGTCCCAAGTCTCTTGTCCTGCTTCTCTTGCTCTGTCACCATGAGTGTGTAACTCGTATTTCCAGTTCAGCATTGTGACTTTTTGACAGGCCATGAAGGTGTGTTTGCAAAGGCTCTGAGCATGGTGGAACTCTGTATCCTGACCACTTCCCAGGCTGCATTCTGCACAGCTTCCACACCAGTCTCCTGCCTAACCTGGTGCAGAGAGCTGCTTGTCCTCCTGGTGTGGGGTTTTCCCACAGTCCCTCCTTGTGATTGTGTCCTTCTACATTAATGCCTTGCCATCCCTGAGCTGTGTTTAGCCATTCCATCTCCCAGCCTTGGTTAACAGAAGTAGAGTGAGCCCTCAGAATGAACAGCTTTGCCCACATTTCTGCATGGACAACTAAACTGAACATGAACAACTAAACTAAACATGAACAACTAAACTAAGTGTATGAGACGTCACCTTCTTGTAATGCTGACCAGCTACTGATGATAAACCTTCTTTGTCTCTGCCTTCACACTTAGCTAATCAGACTCCATCTTTTCCATGTAATGAACTATTTTATTGTCTCAGTTTTGTCCATTTTTATAACAAACACTTCCCTTTGGTTTTTGCCTGTGGAGATTTTCTTGCTTCATTGACTCTCTGGAATACTATATTGAGCTTGTTTTAAATTGCAAAGTGTGCCCATGTGTAGTGTGCCTCAATGAAACATGCATGAACTGCTATTCCGAGCGGCTCCCACTGTCAGTCCGTACACAGTGTTTCTGAGGAGGCTGCTGCTCCCAAGTTCCCCAGAAGCACTGCCTAATGTCACTACTTCAGTTCCTGTCTCCATTTTAAGCCATGGATTCCCCCTCTCCAAAGTTAACCCTTGCTGTAGCTGTTCAGGATGGAGTCCTGGCTAGTGTAGCCCTCCCCCCCTTCTGCATGTTCAGTTCCATGGCAGCAAAGCTGACCCTGAAATTGGTTTTCTTTGGAAACATGTACCATGTGCAATAGTGTAAGAAGCTGAATAGAGTTTTATCCAGTGAATACTAAAGATTATCAATGAAAGTGCCTACTGAGAAACAAGTGCCATGGGAGATCATTTCTCAAACAGTCTGACTAATGCAATTTATGACCCTGTCTCATCTCCTCAGGCTCTTGTTTAGCTAATGTGTCATCCTTTCAATCTTATGTTTCACCCCAGCTGTCCATGTTTTTACATTTAAAGGCTTTGCATGAGCTGTTCCTGATACTGTAGTAGTAAAGGTCACTAAGCTGACTTTACTATTAAGTGGGTTTCATTTTTATATACCAAACGTGATGAGGAAGAGTCACAGTGAAATCTGTTGACAAGATCAGCTTTAAATGTTGAACATATTAAATGACTTTGCTTTCAGTTGGTCTTCTCAGGACAAGGGGGACTGGAAATCTCATTAGAATATATAAAGTGACAGATTTTGTGGCGCCAAGTGTACTCTTAGAGCCCAATATTGTCCCTCATGAACACACAAAGAGTAAAGTTGCATATTTATTTGGAGGTTGGCCTACAGTTGTGTCTAGAGCAGCCACTGACAACAGCCACAACCACCCTCTATGCATCTCTAAGAGGGTTAATAGCAATAAAGGGGTCTTAAAGGGCTATTATAGATTGATTAAAAACTTCCTTTTCCTTTCTTTCTGGTAGGTAACCTCCCGAGAATTAATTATTAAAATGATAACTTTTTGATCACCCAAATGAACTCTATGCTCAGATAAAGCAAGTCAGATAGGTCAGGTGAAATGGTCTGCAACTGTCAGCATTCTTCTGTACCATTTAGGTAAATTAGGCTTGCTGGTTAAAACCATGACAAGAAAACAAACACTATTTTGTTTTCTTTTATGCCTTCTGACTTACAAAACTGCTATTGTTGCAGTCAGTAAATGTGGTCAGACACCATGCATAGTTGAAGTAACATGGAGAATACATTCTTTTCTGCCAAAAATATATTTTAGAAAGCATTTAGTTTCTATCTGCAGGTAAAAAAGTACAAGATGGTGTGAGCCTGTCCATGCACAGGTCAGTAATATTTTGTATCTACTTGCTTTTTTACATATAATATCTTACAATCAGTAATAAGATACAAACCAAACTGACACTTATTTAAGAAAATGAAGGCCATGTTGTCCCATAACTGGATATAAAAGAGAGGAAACCACTTAGGGAATGTAAAAATGTAAACATGCTGTTCCTTTTGAGGAAATTTCTTCACCTTTTACTCAATAGTTTTGTGTGATCCAGACTGAGAACTATTAAGTTAGAAAACTATATATTTAAATAGGCCAAGGGCATGAACATTTTAGGCTATAAAAATCCTACAAGACCCTATTAAAATCCTTCCTTGGAAAAAAAAAAAAGTTGTAATTAAATCCTACTATGGAAGTCAGTCATTTGTGAGGGACTGCCTGATCTTTCCGTAACTTTTTTACAGGATGATTACAATGAAACTTGTGCTAATGCTCACCATGGTCTATAGAAAACTGCCTGTCTACAGCTGAGTCAACTGAAAACTAAGATTTATAAAGAAAAAAAACCCCAACAAACAAACAACAAAACAAACATTAAAAAAGGCAAACTCCGATCTAAATTTTTAGACAATTAGATAGTTATCAGAAAAGTTTCCTAAGTGCTGAGGAAGCTCTTTCTGGGTGTGTGCTTCAACCCTGCCAGGGCTGAATACCTAGGACCATTCCCTAAATGGGAAGCAGTGGTATTCCCCAGTTCATCTTCCCAGAGAGCACTTGATAGCCGAGCTCTGAGCATGCTGATGTGGTGAATCAACGTAGCATGCAGAGCTTTGAGTTCTTCATTTAAAAATACAGCCACTGAGGGAGGCACTAATGATGTTTGTTCCTTATTTAAGATCCTTGTATTCAGAGTACTGTCCCAGTAGATGCAGGATTTGAGTGTTGCTCCCTCCTACACTGACAGGGGTTTGGTGTCCACATTCCCCTCATTCCAGAGGAGTGGCCAGACAAAGAGGCTACAGACCAGCCTTTGATAAGGACATGGGCTGGTTGGACCTGAGCAAGGATCATTAAGCTTTAGTTGTGAAACATGAATCCTTATGTAAAGCATCTTCCCACCCATTCAAAAGTATCTTCCCTGTCCGTAGCAGGGGTAGGATATTAGGCACGTGCCTCCCTCAGCAATTTAGAAGGTTGTACGTTGCTGGATGTTGTACATCCCAGCTTGAAGCATCCAAGGCCATTCCGTACCTAGGACAGGGAACTTGGGTAACTAGCTGAGGTATTTTAATATCACTCTAAGAACTCAATATCTGAAACCCATGTGAAATTATGCATTACAGTCTGGGGCCTTTAATTTCTTTATCTTTGCGTGTGGGTGACTAGAAAGAAGGGTATACAAAATGACAGAAGCAAAACATAGGAATTTTGTGCTAATCCTGTCAGCTTTGACTCCTAGTTTTATGTGTGGATTACAGGATCCTGATGGAGAACAACATTGTTTATCCACATAGACCATCAAATATAAGGTCATTGTCTAAGAAAACAATTGTCTGTCATTATTCATTTAAGGAAGAGTGCAGCATCCATTTACATGACTGCATGTATGGGAATCTTGTCCAGAGTTGTGATAGGCTGTCATTACGGTCAATGAGCATTTGCTTCAACAAAAAGCAAGAAATGACTGAGAAGTTGAATGGGAGAGAAGAACAGGGAGTTTGCCACTTGAAAAAATACATGCAAAGTAAGAACCAGAAAAAAAATGTAGAACTGGCTTGAGAACTTTGTAATCCAAAATAAATTGGTTTGGCCTTGAAGTGTGTGTTCCACAGTTGCAGTGCTAAAAGTGATAAATGTTTGAGCTGCAATAGTTTCAAAATAAACATTGTAAGTAATCATTAGGTAAAGTCTAAACCAGGGGTGACGTTAATTATTATTTTGCTTAAAATGAATTCAGTGGAAATAGTGATTTGTTGTGAAACATGGTCGTTTAAATGAGTTACCTTTTCTATGACAGAAGAAAGTATTTTGGGAACAGATCTGTAACTGTTTACTCCTTGAAAAACATGGGGTACTGCCTGTTGGAAGGACTAGTAGTCGTTGCTGAGCTTTAAATTAATTTCAGCCACATACAAAAAAAAATGTATTTCCAGAGGCCTTTCAGGAAAGCTGTATGAAATAATATGATCAATGTGCAAGAGTGGTCAAGAAAGTAAATAAAAAAGTGAAGATGGCTAGGGTATAAAAAGAGCACTTTAACCAGATTTGTGTAAAATCCATAACTTCTGTGAAATTCAGCTGCAATTACATGAACTCAAAAGTCTAACACCTGACTTTAAGGAGGCACGTGAACAGACATCTGCTGTCAGGAAGCAATTAGAAGGTCAGGGAACCTTCAATTTAAAGTAAATAAACAATGGAATATGAAGTTGTGTTTTGCATATCAACAAAACCTAGATTCACCTCATTTCAGTTTTACTTTTAGATTTTCAGAAGGCTTTCAGAAGAAAATTGCTCTCTTTCCTGAGTGCTTTGGTTAGTTTTTGTTTTGGTTCCCTTGGGTGATAACCAGGAGATTTTGCAGGTGCCAAAGCAATGCTTGAATGATTACCAGTGACACAGAGAGTAATTGCCAAATGATGATTTCAAAAGTGTCATGCTATAAAAACTGCTTGAATGGCCGTGTCAGTTGGCTGAGCTATTTACTGCAGAGCCAAAAAGCCTAAGTGAAAGTGCTCCGAGATGGGGTTTATAAATGTGAATCCAGGGCAGCTCTTGTCCAGGGTTAACTACAGAACCTGTGTTTGTAGCGTTTACTGCGCTTTTTAAAGCAGTGCTTTCACATCCCCAAAATAGCAGGTTACACATTTGGGAAAACCAAGAAGTCCTGACTTGTACTTCCCCAGCTGTAACTTATGCAGCCACAGTCTAATTAAAGCCCTAAATAAATGCTGCACTTAATTAAAGACAAACCCAAGTCTATTGAAAACGGAGCAAAATAATGAGCTATTTCTTGTTGTACATGATATTTATATACAATAAACCATGTGCTAAAGTGTTTTGTGGTTGGCTGATGATTTGGCTGCTCTTTGCATAAATGGGAAAATAAGGATTCCAGTGAGCAGGCACAGGCTTTCCCTCCAACTGGCAGACCAGGAAGGTGTGATCACTTACTGATTTGAGAAATAGGTGAAATGAATCTTGATAGGTACCGTTGCTGAGTCTGGGTCATCCTCTCTTCTGGGCCAGCTCAGCTGTTCCTGCAGCCGGTCAGTGAACCATTTTGGGGAACTGATCTAGCAGAAGTAAACAACCAGTTTAGGGGGGAGGGGAGTCTGTTCTTGTATTTCAGGTGAATCACTTCTCCAGCACTGCTGGTGAGGAGGATGTGCAGATGAGGGGGAGCCTTGCTCAGGGGACCAAGCAGCTGGAGGCAGAGGTTGTGCAACCTGTCACCAATTGTTTAGCTACCAAACATGGTTTGGTAACAGCCAAACCGTGTAATATTGTTAAAAGGTGAGGAGCAACTAAGGGGAAACACAACAAACTTCTGTGAAAATATGCACACATATATATATATTCTTCCTAAACTGTAGCCCTGACAAAATCATTTGTGTTTTCTGATGAGGTACAAATTCCAGTCTTCTGCTCAATGCACTTCATAGACAGCTTGAGCTGCTAACAGAACAGGGAACTCTGCTCCCTGTGGTTCCCAGCAGCACCACAGAGATGACAGAATCCTCATTTGCGTGGCCGTGGTTCAGATGATGTATTTCAATGGCAAATCCCTGTCTTGGGATTGCATTGCTCAGCCTTTTTTTAATTTAAAGAAAGTTAGGAAGCCAGAGCCCTTAAAAGTGATAATTTTACGGGGGGAGGGGAATTTAATGGAAGGTGATAGTTTGTCATCCTATCCTGATTTAAAGGGAATTGAACAAAACTTATGATTTCTTCTTTCTTTTTGAACACATTTTATTTTTGGACGCAGGAAAGCTATTAAAGGAAACAGTGAAATCACTTGAAAAAAATATTGCAAGACAAATACATTTCATTTAAATGCTAATTTGTTTATAATATTTTCAAATAATGTAAATAATCGTTTTGATGAGAGTTATCTGAACATAGCACATGTCAAAAACACAGTGAAGAAGCTGTAAAAATAAATAAAAAGGAGCATGATTATAAAATGGAAGAGGACAGAGGAACTGGACTAGCACTCCTGCACAACTGCTACAGTAAGTTTTTTAAGAAAAGCCCCAAGCTGCTACTGTTGTCTTTCCTACATGTAGCCATCAGTCTGAGCAGAGAGAATTTCTGCTCCTATCTCCAGAAAAGTAATTTGCAGGCCATTTCTAATCCCGTTATATTATCTGCATTCCTTCTTGTCTTTCGCACAATAAATTCTTTGGGAACATTAATTTTAAAAATTGCCTCGCATATTGCAGCATAAAAGGAAAAAACATTAAAACTGATACAATCTATGGGCAACAAACCTGAGAAGGGCAAATATTGATTACATTGCAACATCTCCTGCACAGAAGCTATAGTGAAATAAAGCAGTGGTTGCAGGTTGTCATGAGCTGTGCTTGTGTTTTACTTTAAGTCCAGGATCTTCCAGCAATGTTATGACCTGGTAACCTGAGTTTTAAAAAGATTCATACTCTACTGTGGGGAGAGGAGGGCCTTGAATTACAGAGTTGTAAAGACTGCATGACAGACAAGCAGTAGCCGCAATTCATTTTGTTGCATTAGGCCCCCAGCTCATGTTTTTTAGGTACTTGGGGTTCTCAGAACCATGCTGCTCTCCGCAGCTTTTCCTGCAGACTAAGCTTCGCCAGCCTTGGAAATGGAACTGGGACACAGGTACCATGGCACTGGGCAGGCATGCAAAACGTGGAGTGGGCTTCTCTGCTGCTGGGCAAACGTGTTTTGGCCAGCCAAGTCTCTTTGCCCTGCTTCTGCTGATGCTCAAAGCAGAGTCCTTTCTTGCCCTTTCCTTGACACCCCCAGAGCAGGGTGACAGAGGAACAATTTTCCTTGTTACTCTTTATCTGTGGTGCCAAAATTCACTGTGGGGTGCCAAAATTCACTGTGGGATGCCAAGACCAGCTATCCCCCCATATGTCAGTGACATTCCCATACAATTTGAATGCTGAACACCATCACC
Organism: Hylia prasina; assembly: GCA_013397195.1. Classification (NCBI taxonomy): domain Eukaryota; kingdom Metazoa; phylum Chordata; class Aves; order Passeriformes; family Sylviidae; genus Hylia; species Hylia prasina. Next base: position 856,660 of record VYXD01004165.1, on the reverse strand, counting down.
TCACCCAGTCAAACTCAGCCAAATCCCAGGGAAGACCTGCAACTTCAGGATGCACCATTACCATCTCTAGTTCTGGGCTCCTAAAGGAGCTCCTGGAGAGGGTCCAGGAGAGGGTCCAGCTCCTGGAGAGGCTACAGAGGTGATAAGGGTCTGGAACATCCCACGTATGAGGAGAGCTGGGCCTGGTTAGTCTGGAGAAGACTGAGAGGGGACCTCATTAATGCATACAAATATCTCCGGGGTGGGTGCCAAGAGGATGGTGGAGCCCAGCAACAGTAGGGCCCAGCAACAGGGCAAGGACCAATGGCCATAAACTAAAACACAAGGAGTTCCACATCAACACGAGGAAGAACTTTTTTCTGTCGAAGGCAGCAGAGCACTGGAACAGCTGTCCAGGGAGGGTGTGGAGTCTCCTTCTCTGGAGACACTCCAAACCCACTTGGACACGTTCCTATATCACCCGCTCCAGGTGACCCTGCCTTGGCAGGGGGGTTGGGGCGGGTGATCTCCAGAGGTCCCTTTCAACCCGAACGATCCTGTGATTCCGTAATTCATTTGGTGATACGGTTCGTTGCCGCTACGAGCAGCGACAGCGCTGGTCCCAGCGCTGGCTCAGAAATTCCCTGGCGATCCCCTGGAAAGCGGTGCCGGTCCGAGCTGCTCTCGGTTCCCCCGCAGCGGGGCAAACTTTGCCTTCCCCGGGGACGCGGCGGGGCCGCCCCTGCAGCCGGCGAAGGACGCGCAGCCCTTCCCGGGGGAGGAGCGGAGCGGCCGCGGGGTCTCGGCGGGGCCGCCCCGCTGCCGCCGGGAGCTCCCAAGATGGAGGCGGGCGGTGTGACAGGGCGGGGAAAGGGCCGGGCGGGGGCTGCGCCCGGGGCAGGTGCGCGGGGCGG
>VYXD01004165.1:789384-855603 GCA_013397195.1 Hylia prasina | reverse complement strand
GACCGGGTCTGAGCAGGACGGGCGCGGGATCCCGGCCGAGGTCCCCGTGGGCCCGGGGGGAGATGCTGCACATGCCCGGCGTGACCCTGCAGCGCCGGCATCCGCGCCTGCTAAAGGTGAACGCTATTTCCAGCGAGTGACGCGCTCCTGCTGGAGTGAAAAAGTGCCGGGTTTAGGGACTCGTGTTAACGTGCATCGTGGAACGGGGTTAAGAGAATGACGGCGCTTACCAGTCTTTCACTGTGCGCCAGGACTCGACGGAGAATGTTTCTCTGTCAAAAGAAGGAAAAAAGGATACCTTCTAAAGCTTTCCTTTGCTTGAATTGAACTGTCAAGAGAAATGTCTAAAATTAAACTGCACTGTTTTTAAAATCATATGTTTTAGAGGTAGTTTGTGGGTTAACGCAACTCTTCTGGTTAGTGGTACACCTCTTCCCGGATTTTTATTAATGTTTTAATGGCATGTGTTGCCTTCATAAGAGGATAAAGGTATATGTGCTTTGGTGTAGTCGGTGTGGAAGTTAAATGGCTGCAGCCGTAAGAGTGGACAGTGGGAATGTGCTGATTAGGGTGTAATTGGTTAAAGTGGTACAACTCGCATTTAAGAAGCCCTTTTGGAGGGAGGGCGTGTCTGGCCGAGGACTACTCTCATAGTTGGAAGTAGTTAGCAGTGATTTTGGCTGCTTCAGCAGGAAGCCAGGGGCTGAAGGGACTGATTTTGTTCCTCTCTCAGTGTTTTCAGCTGGGGTGTGCTGGCAGGTTAATGTAGCAGGTTTGCTGCTACATGTGACTGCTGTGTTTGAAAACTCATTTTGCTGCTGTGCATCTGGCAACTTTTGTGAGCAAGTTTATCTTTTAGAAAACCTCAGTGGGTTACTTAATATAGTTTAATTATCTCATCAAATACTCTGTTACATAGTGCCTTCTGGACCCTGATCAGTGTTTTGTGTTTGTGTTTTCTGACAATAATCCTGAAGGAGAAATTATAGTTTTCAGCTAAACTAGAAGGATCCTTATTGTTCAGCTAAACTACTGCTTGTAGGTCAGTAGTTCAGTCACTTGAGCTTCAAATTGAGGATAAGCTCAAAAGAAGGTTGATTGTGGTATATGCCAGATATTCCATGCTGCAGTAAAAAATAAAGCTAGCAATAATTCTGAAGCTGTAATCAGCATCTGTGGGTGATGGTCACTTTTTTAATCATCTAGAGAAACTGAATAAAATATCAAGGTTTTTTTTCATGGTAGGGATTTTTTATTATTATTTCCATTGAATCATCTGATTATTTTACTATCTGCAATTGCTGGTTACCTGCTTTATGCCTAATTCCATGCATTTAGGGAATGAGGGAAAGGCAAATCTTAAAAGTACTTTGTAAAAAATCTTTATTTGACTCCAAAGTGAGTATGTCATTGCTTAGTGATACCACTGACTAGCTAAGTGGATGACAAACTTTAACAATGATGGGTATTTGCACATTAGAAGGCGAATGGTGAAGGTGCAATGGGCTGATGGGTGGATGGAAGGTGGAGGGGCTACCATAGCACTAACTTACTGTTTTCCCTTGAAAGAGGAAAAATCCAATCTCCACAAATAAGGGAATTTATTCAGGAGATCTCAAAGTTTGTTACAGTTGTTTTCTGTTAATGTGGAGAAACCACATACAAGTAGAAGTATATTGGTTTTACAAGAGATGCCTGAGTCATCAGCATACCTTATTGGGAGCTGTGGTTCCCAACATTGTTCATCAGATGTTTTCTTTCTGTCATACAGGAAGTGTGTGTCAAACTTCAGCAGCACTTGGAGATGTAGGTTTGTATTAATAAATGCTCTAACTACAAACAGCCTGTTTCCCACTGAAGCTATCTTTAGTTTATTGTGTAGTTGAAGCAGTGGCATCAGGTCAAAAGAAGTTTTTTCTTTCATCTCTACTGGTCATCTTGACCCTCAGTTAAAACTTGTAATTTATGTCCTGAAGCAAACAATTAATCATATTATTCTTGTTGCTCATGGCTCTTGTGTGCTTCTCTGACATGGTTTGGTGTCTGAAGGTTATAGGTAATGATCACAGTGAGACTAAAGAGGGTGAATAAAGGTAAACAACATGAGAAGTTAAAAAAAAGTGGCTTCTTGTTTTGGCCAGTCTGTATTTNTTTTTTTGGTCAGGTATTTTGCTGCTGAGAAACTAAGGTGCATGTGTTGCAGGATTTCCCGTACTCCAGGCAGCCCTACATGGCTGGTGCCTGTGTACATCAATTTTCCTCCTGGAGGAAGATCTTCCCAGGCTACCCCTCGTGCTGTGCAGACCCTTCCCTCGGCCAGTGTCCCCTTCACAGCGAGTTCAGGGGCTGGGTGAATGGTGATTTTCCTGGTAACTGGAAGTTATGATGTGGGGAGGTCAAACGTGTTTCAGCATTGTCTCCGCTCTGGTAATTACTCTGATGGTCATCTTGGAACAGCAGATTGAAGAAGCTGGGTTTTAATTGGTGGCACTTAGCTGGCCTCTCAGCAATGTGTGTTATCAAGTTCTGCTGCTTTCTGGAGAGAGCCTGACATTTGGTTGATACACGGATTTAAAGGCTGTTTTATCTGTCCTTTGGTTTCCCACACCCACTGTTATTTCAGACCTGTGATTCAGCAGTGCATTGGCAGTGTAATCTCAGATAGTAGCATGGAGCTGTGTCAGCTCAGCTCATTCTTCTTTTTCTAAAAGAAGCATAAACTTTTAAGGATATTTACCACTTGAAATGCATGGCTTAAAGCAAGGTCTGATACTAAATTCATCTCTCTTAGTGTTTTTCAGTGTAAAAAGGTGACAATTGTGCTAGCTCCTCTGTGCTTCTGCTGTTCTTGTTCCATGGTTTTGATGTACTTATTGTTTAAAGATTTAGCTAATAACATGGCACTGAGTATTTTTTTTTTCCTAAAAGCAATAGCTGCCTCATGCAGAGGATGATAGTCATCTGTCTCCACCAATTGACATGATGCAGTCCTGAATGACAGGAAGTGATTGCAAAGTATCTGCAGAGCGCCTGGTACACAAAGAAGGTATCTTGGGAGCTGTGTACTCTTTTTTTTCCCCCCCATCTTAATAGGTGGCAACCTTCCAAGGAGTTAAAATCCAAACCTTTAAAATCTCTTTATTTTGAGAGCCTGGTGGATCCAAGAGGCTGCAGGCTCCCTCTCTCATCACGAGGCCAGAGGCAGTCTTGCCTGTGACAACGTGCAGGTGTCCCACTTCACCTGAGAAATGGCTCCTGGGTCATGGAATGAGGATGGTTTCTGCATCTCCCCATGAATGGGGAGCTGTCTGTGTTTTGGACTGTGCGACAGGCAGGCTTGGAGGGCTTGAATATGGGGAGTTTACAGCTGCCAGTGCTGGTACCCAGAGCTTTAGTACCTCTTTGTCCAGCATGAGCAGAATCACAACACTGGTTTACTGAAAGTGTTTGCACCAACTACTGAGTAATTCGCGAACATTACTTGAAGTACTGTGGAGTTAAGCTTTTAAATATATGCAATGTATTCTGTATTTAAGAAGTTCCTAGCAAAAAACTTTACAATACTTGTAGTTACACCTTTGACACAGATTCCTGTTGGTATTTCTGAAAGCCAGAGCAAGGTGCAAAGGCCAGTGATTCAAAGTAATTTTCAAAGCCCTTGTCAAACTGGTCTGTTGAATGCCTTCTGGTTTTGTGACTGTTCTGATGGATGTTGGTGGGAGTGGGTGGAGGTCTGTGTGGTTAGTTTTGGGGTTTTTTTGTCCCTTTTTTTTTGTTGTTGTTTAGTATCTATGCAAGCTTGCTGAATCTTGGAGGGTTGTGTTTATTGGTATAATATGATATGAATCAGCACCTTTATGAAACTTCTAACAGCAGTTTAAAACTTTTTGCTTTCAGAAAACCTTTCACAGGAATTCGGTAATGATGTTTATTGTGTTTGCAGGAGTTTACAAGTGTAGTACTATCATTAGAATTTGTCTGAAATAATGTCTTTAAATACATTCAGTCCATGTCTTGAAAGAAAAATACTGCTTCACAATATGAAAGTGTAAAGTTTATAGATTTTCCTGGTAACCTTTTGTAGTATTATTTTAAAATATCTGTAATAAATCCTTAACACACATCGCGGGTGACTTCCCCCTCCAGTATTTTTAGGATAACCCTGTATTCACAGCTACTATGAGCAGCAGCTACAAAAGATAGTAAAACCCATCAGCTTCTACGAAAAGGTCAAAAAAGCAAATTATCCATGTCTTAAAATAGAAAAGTGTTTCATATTTTAAAAAGTGCTTCATGAAGATAAGCGGAAGGATAATTGGGCAGTTGCCTTTCTTACACTCTTGTGCCTAAGAAGATACATTGTGGTCAGCATCTCCTAAGTTCTGTGAGTTCAGCAGATGTCCCTGGACTTGAGTAACTGGAGGGGAATGAAAGGTAGAACAAAAGATGGAATTTCTGTTCTGTTTCTGGCTAAGTCATCTCTTTTTCCTTGCTGAAGGACCCATCCAAGGGTTGACGGCCTAGTTTTTCAGTTCCTGAGAAGCTAGTTCTGTAGGTCCAGTGGTGTGAATGGTGAGGTTGAGGGATGTTGCAGGTGCTGGGGCCAAGTGGCCGGGTTGTTAAATCAACCTGAGGCCCCAGGGGACTTGGAGGGTTCGTTTTCGGGCTGGGCTTGGATCTTTGCAAAACCAGCAGGGAGGTCTCTGACACTCACCTGTGCCAGGAGTTGTCTGAGGAGCTGTGTCAGTCACCCCCTTACAGCCATTGCTGGCAGTGCCAGTGCAGGGATTACTGAGGTGTCCAGAGGTGCCTAAGATACATTAAAATAATATTTCCCTTCACTGTCTCTAGTGAAGGTACTGATTTTCAATTCTCAGCTGGGCACGAGTCAAATGTGACATTCCTGGTATTCCTTAGCATAAAAAGTAAACAAAAAGCTTAAGAGCTGTGTCTTCACTTAGATATTTTCATGTAGGAATAAATTCCTTTAAAGGCTTGAATTTTTGGTTTTGTTTAGTTGGTTGTGTTTTGGTTTTTTTAAATAGCTTTTTTGTTCTTGTTAGGGAACAGGACTTAAAAATCTGAGGGGGATGTGTGTGTGTGAGTTGCTGGGACCTGAGAGAGAAAAGTCTTTTCTGCTTTCTCTGAGTAGAAAAGCCACAGGTGTGGGAGCAGATTTTCTTGGAAATGAAAGTATCGTGATGGCTTTCACTTTCTAGTTCTCTTGTGATAACCACTGTGATTATTTTAAAGTGGGTGAAGGTTGCCTTGAGTCACACTGGAGGGTTGTGTGTGTATAGGGTTTTGTTTGTTTGTTTGTTTTGAGGGCTTGGGTTTTTTGTTCTGTTTTTTTGTTGTTGTTGTTTCTTTGCGTGGGTTTTTTTAGCTGGCTTTGTTATTAAACTTCCCTGTGAAACCGTGGTGACTAAGTCCAATGTGATGGTCTTCAGTCAGCAAACGGACACCTTTAGATTGAAAGAATTCAGATTCTCAGCAGGGGCCTGTAGACTTGAGCCAGTGTAGCATCACAATTCAAATCACAAGTTAGGGTATTAGGTGAGTAATGTAGGAGAGCCTGTTGTGACAATGTATTTCAAAAGGATTTTATGAATTCAGAGTTCAGTCTTTTTTTCACATTATTCTGTTGAGATGGCTTTTGTTAGCTGATGATTACACTTTATCAGTTGGGGTGCTGTTAAAGAAGTCAGAAGTCAAATCTGCTAAGAGTGGAAAATATTAGACTGGAGTGAAAATGAGTCTGGTTTCAATAGTCAAGTGAATCTAATGTCACTCACTTGTGACTTCTGCCAGGGTGCTGAATGTGTGACACATGGGATGGATGCTCCCTCTGTTCGCTTTGGGACTGTGATAGGTCCAGTGTTCTGGTTAATGGGGGGTCAAGCAAAATTAATAGGGAAAAGCTGATACTGGGAATCACAGGAGTTAATTGTGTGCAAAACCGTGCAAGTTGAAAGCTTTCTATAAGCTCATCTTTATTAGTTAAAAAAAAGGGAGAGATTGCTAAAGCTGTGGGGCTGAAGGAGAGATGAGGTGGTGAGATGCCTTCCTGCAGAGCATATCTTGCATGATAATAGTACCAACTCAGGCTTTGTGCCAGGTAAAGGTACAAACTCTGGCTTTGTGCCAAGCAGGAGGAAATACTTCTTGCTGTTTCCTCAGGCTGATGAATGCCATCTCTTGCTGTTTTTTGTGAACACTTGTAACTTACTTTGGCAACACAGTGTGTTCTGAACAGCATGTGTCAGGTTTTTCAATGTTACTTTACATTAATACTGTGCTGAATATAGATGTTACCATAAGCTGTGTTATGCCTGCACATCTCAGCCAAGCTTGCAAGTAGAATCAGGAGCAGCTGTAGTGTGTGCTGTGGTGACCGTCTAAAATGTTGCTTTCTTCCAGCATTGCAGTTTGCTCTCTCTCATTGTATTGCAGGGTTTACACTTTTTATTGCTAGATTTCTGTAGAACTTAACTTGCGATTGACTAAAAGCTCTACAAACCACTAGTGGAAAATTTTAATGAAACTTCTTTTTGAATGATCCTTTCCATACTACCTTTGTGCTCTGTTACCACCCCATTTTTCAGAAGTAGATAAAGTAGCTGTTGGCTGCAGAGGGTTAGGCCTTGCTGCCTCAGTATTTGAGGTGAGTGCACCAGTCTGTGCTCTGGAGTGGCTGTGGGGGTGTGCTGACTCCTGCTGACACTCACAGGGCTCTATCTTCTGGGAAAGGGGTGATTTAAGCATACTGAACTACACAGTAGTTTTCCTGTGGGTGTTGTGCAGAATCTGTGGGTTTGGGCTTTAATGTGAATGAAATGTTAAGCAACATTGACTCAAAATGTTGAGGTTGCTGTGAAATGCTGTGAAGGAAGAACTGTGTTGTAAGATGGCATAAAGGACAAATTGACACAAAATGTCATAAGCTGGACACTGTGATTATTTCAGCTGTTGGTGACAGGCCTTCTGAGTTCTTCTGTTTTATTATAGAGTGGTTCTTGCGTGCATTTAGTAACATCATTCATTCCAAGCATTTGAAAATCACAATGAAAATTTGTCCAGACTAGACTCCTGCAATTTAAGAAGGCACCGATTTTTTTTTTTTTTTTCAGTTCGGTTTTGTAGTTTTCATTGTTTTATAAATGTTATTAGCTTTTCTTTGCCATAAAGGATGGCATTCAGGAGTATGTTGAACACCATCAGCATGAGAGTTTCCCTGAAATCTGGTGTTACCTGGTGATGGGACTTCAACAGGAACAGAATTGTTGTGAGCACCACTGAATGTCTGCAGTTTTAAATATCTCTTCTAAGGGTGTTGGAGAGGCGGAATCCAGAGGACTTGTGATGTGGAACAGCTTGAAGGCTGGAGTGCAATTAGGTTAACTTTGAAAACATCACCTGACACAGATTTGTGTATGTAAAACACTTTTTTTTAAGGGCATTGGAAATATTGGTATGCAAATTCTAACTGGTTTTATTCTGAGATGTACAGCTTTGACTTGATGCTTTTGTTTATACCTGGTTTCTGAATTATTTTACCAGGTGGATTCTTGCTGAAAAAATTTATACTCTGCACAGTATTTCTTTTAAAATGTTTCTGTTATTAACTAATTGGCAACAGTCAAGCTTACCAAAGTTTAGGTGGCAAGAAAATGCACACTGTGCTAAAAATATCCTTGATTAGAGCTTTTTTAGCCATATTTTTGGATTTACAGTAAGCAGAAGTAGACAGAACAAAGTATTTAATAAAAACTTGTCAGAGAGGCATTAGTGTTTTCAAGGCATGATTTGGGGCTATTTAAATCTAATTGACCCTTGTATCTTACCATACACAGAATTAATAAAATTGATGCAGGTGCTATAGTGGCATTCTGTCCCCCTGTGGCTTCATCCTGCCAATTGTCATCGTTTCACTGATGCTGTAGCTCAAAATGCAGAAGGCTCCCTTTAGAAGAGGATGGTCACTCGACATTAGGGTCTGAATCTGAGGTGTAGAACTTTTGGACTGTGATTTATGCAGCTGTATTTTATGCCAGTTTTTACTTTTGTTGAATAGTAAATGGTAGGCTTGAGGTCACACATGGTTTTTGTGATAACTGTCCTTCTTACAGCTGTGTGACTCCAAGGAAAGTCTTGTGCTTGAAATTTCTATTCCTATTCTCAAACAAAAATTACACTTTCTGATTTTCAATCAAATCTCCATTAAAACATCAAGCCACTTTGAAAAGTTGAATTTAGCTGTGTTTTTACTGGGATTAAGCTGGGGAAAAAAAAAAAGAGTGTAAAATGGAAGTTGAAGATAGTACTCATTTACTTTCAGGTGTGTGCTGTGACAGTGCTTTAAGCATCTGCAAAAAGCTGAGTGTGCATTGGCACATGATGTTCTTCATTCTTTTCAGAAGAGGAGATGTTAGGAACAGATTCCTACCCCACTACCCTTTTGCTTTTGGTTTCATTTTTTTCTTCTGAAAGTTAGTTACTTTGAAACAGAAATTTCTTCTGGGACCGCAGTTGTTGGAAGAGTACTTTTCTTTTTTTTCCCCTAACACTTTACAGTGCATAAATGGCCTGGTTAGAGGACTGGATACTATAATGTATCCCAGAAATATTAGGTTACAACTGAGAAAGCATTCCTATACTTTGCAGATTTTAAGTTTTGCTTTGTTTTGATAAAGAACCATGGGAAAATACATGAGAACATTTTTAAGCTTGTAAATATGTTTTTTTAAAACTAAATAGTTTTATAGACAGCTTGCACAGGGATTTCCCTTCTTGTTATTACCTATTTTCCCATCTGTCAGTTGCTTTTCTTCGAATTCTGCTTGTATCTTGTAGGTAATTTCCCACCTGTTTGAGGACTTTTTTTTCATTTAGAGACTTTCCCACTACTGTGTAGTTTTCTTACTTTAGAATCTTTTCATTATTCCGTGGTAGTAATTGGCAAGTTTTATTTAATTCTGACATCTAAGCTTATAACATTTTTTAAATGGGGTACTAGAATTAAGTCTTCTCTTTCTGTATCCCATTACTTGTTTGGAAATTAAAAAATAACCAACAGCTTACTGGCAACTTCTAAAAGTTCTCTCTGGTCTTACACATGTTCTATGGGACTTAGTGCTGAAAGTCACAGAACATCTCTTGTGACAGCCCTGTCTGGACCACAGTTGTCCCCTTGCATGAAGCTGCCTGGGCTGCCTTTCTGGGTACAGTCTGCTGGTCTACAGGGTAAGCTCTGGATTTATTAATGGTGAAGACAGACATTTTCCCATCATCACCAGTTCCAGCTCTTGCTAAGTTGCTTTGAAACTTTTTCTGGGGCTGATTTTAAGGTGACTGGTAAATGTGCCACCCACTGCTAGTGCTGAGCGGAGGGGGTGTGCGCTGCACAGGCTCTGCTGAGTTGTTAGAGGCCAGGGAAGGTACTGAGGGCTTTGTGACCTAACTGAATAGAAAAGGATTGAAGATTTTACTATGAGAGTTTATCATCTGTCGTTTGATGGAGAATGTGTTGGCCTAATGCTGCTGTTAAGAAGGTAGCACAGAATTTAAATTTTTGTTTCAAATAATCTTCCAGAAACGTGAACTTGTTAGAGGAATATTTTGTACCCTTTTATTCAGGTCAGCTTCTGAAGCTTCAGGTAGGTGTGTGGTAATGGCAGAAAGTCATTCTTGGTGATACTGTTATGACACCCACTGACACAGGGAAAACTGGCGGGGCTAAATTACAGTGAATAGTGCTTACAAACCAAAGTTAAAGTTGTTGGAGATTTCTTTAGAATATAGCACCTTCAGCTTTCTGTGAGAGGTGAGGCAAATGTGCGTTTCAATATAAGGTAATTCAAAGTCCATTAAAAGCTCCCCCCAAAACTTAAAACAAATCTTTTTTTTTTTTCTTTCTCCGAAAGAAAATGGCCTAGAAAATTTCAGTTGCCCTCTGTGGAGTGCAATGCTGACTTTACCATTTCTTTAATTGTGAGGTAGTAAAATTACATGCTGGTCCCTGGTACAGATCTCCCCATATGTTTGAATACCGCAGCGCCTCCGTTGTGTTTGAGGTTCATTTCAATTCTGACATCACCTGCATCCATGGAGGCCTTTACCCGATGCAGGCGAAAGCTGCAGCCGCCCTTCACAGGCCGTGGTGTGCAGTGACCTTTCCGCAGGGGTGCAGCAGGGGCCGGTGCCTCCCCTTCCTGGAGCTTGACCCAGGAAAGGCTGTCTCGCCCCAGAAGCTGGAGCTGCTGTCAAAGCCTGGCACCTTCCAGGCGACCTGTTAAACACCGCCCCAGATTCTGCGTGGCTTAATGTTATCTGTGGGCTCGTGCTTGTGCAGGGCTGTGCCTTGTGTCCTTGCCCACGTGCCCCTCCCCGGGCTAAAAACACGTCTCTTCACACGATTTCTTTTTAGGTGGTTAGTGGAGGGCAGGATGAGCTATCAAATCATTTTACTGAATGCTGCAAATAGTGGTGCGTGACTTTCCTGATGTAATTTTGTCTTATAATGCACCAATAAGTTGTGGAGGGCATGACCAATAGAGGCTGTGGGGTGAGTTCACCTCTAGCAGACCTCACTGTAGGGGAAGGGTCCTGCTCCCCCTCTGTTCTTCCCAAGCCCTCTGTGTTGTCTCCTCTAATTTCTTGTGGCCCAAGATGTGGGCAAGAGCAGGCAGTGTGATCAGGAGCTACATGCTGCCTGGCCAAGGTGCTGGGAAACCTGGGGGTGCTGCTGAGGCTTTTGGGGATCCTTGGGGCCAGGCCAAGCTGCTGGAGGTGGCCTTGAGCTGTTGCAGGAGGATGTGCCTGGGTATGTGCCCGCTCTGTGATTACAAGGCCTGTTTCTGTAGAAAATCATGTTACTATTTTTTTTTTTTAATTGGACTAAATGGAAGAGCCTTTATTGAAAGGCGTTCTGTTAAGTTCGGTTGTGGGTTTTTTTTTTCCTTCCTATTCAAAACAGACAGCTGAACTCTTTCCCCGAATGTGTCCATTCTGTTGGATACAGTGGACTCTTTGTAATACAGACCTGTCTGTGAAAAAGTGCAATTTAAATTTTATTTAAAATTTCTTTACTGTACTATGCTGAATTCTGTGTGGAAAAAATTGTGAAATCTTCCTGGTATCGCTTACCTAGGGCATGTGGCAGGGTTGTTTGAGGTGGAAGCTTTGATCTTTGTGCCATTAACAGCTGCAGTAAATGAAATCCTTCTGGATGTGCACACCTAAAGCAGGAAGTGGAGAACAGTGTATGGCATTTTGGCCCATGCAGGGGTGGGTCTGATTGTGCATGTTCATTTGTGAGAGGTGTACACCAGGAGCACCACATCTCTGCCACTGTGAGATTTTTAATTCATCTCCCATTGGTGTAAATTTTCTGTAACAGTGCCTGAGTAGGATGGGGACTGGAGGAGGTTTTTTTTCCCCCCATCAGTTTCTCTCACTAGATAGAAGAAGATTTAAAATAATGGTAGAGAAACAACTCATAAGGATGTTACTCCACAACGGTTGAACCCAGTGGAAATGGGTGCAGTCTTTGTCTTACCCTCTCCTTTGTTCCGTGCCTCGCTCTCACTAAGTTGGCAGGAAATCACTGAATGCAGAGAGTGACTCTCCTGTGGTTTATTGAGAGCCTGGCCTGGCTTGCCAGAGGTTTGGGCGAGTGGTGGTGCTGGCTCCCAGGGACAAGTGGCATCTGGCAACACCAGCCTGGGCTGGTCAGCACTGGCAGGAGCTACAGCCTGGGAAGAACAGCTGACTCCTCAGGAACAGCTTGTGGTCTGACAGCCCTGTGTTATTATTTGTAAGTATTGCAGAGCCTGGGATCCCACTGATCTGAGGACACTTGGAATTTCCAGAGTCGGTTTGTTTGCTCCTAGAATAGTTGCCCTTGTTATCATAATGGCAGAGTGAGGAGGATGAATGGGGCTAGCTTGGTGTTTTCTTGGGAGCTCCTCTGTATTGTGCAGAGCAGGGTGAGGCTAGTATGATGTCTGTTTGGAGAAAAACAGCCCTATAAATATGCTGAATGTTTGAATGGGCTAGCAGGACTGCCTTTTCCATTTGAGAGATAGGCCTGTGAAAGGACTGTGAAGAGCATCAAACATGAGCCAGAATAGCTTGTATTTGGTGTGATGGGTTAAACTGTGATTGGGATGCAAAGGAAAATATTTCAAAGTGTAAAAACGTGGATCTTGTGGCAGTGTTGTTTTAGACCTGAAAGACAAGACTGAACATTTTTAATAGTGGCTACAGTAAAATTATACCCTAGGCAGTAGTAATTCCTGTGAGGAGAAAGCTTAAGTCTTGGTTGTGCTACCTGCTCAGACACTGTAAATGTTTATGCATGATGGTAAATATCTGTGAACAGAGGAAAAAAAATTAGGAAATAAACATTTAGAACAGAAAGTACCCAGGAGGAATTGGAAAAATGTCATAGAATCATGGAATGATGTAGGTTGGAAATGGAACTCATTTTGTTCCAAGCCCCTGCCATGGGCAGGGACACCTTCCACTAGACCAGGTTTCTCAGAGCTTCATCCACCCTGAGCTTGAACAGTGCCAGGAATGGGGCATCCACAGCTTCTCTGGGCAACCTGTGCTCACTGCCCTGACAGTAAAGAATTTCTTCCTAGTATTTATCTAAACCTGTTCTCAGTTTGACACCATTCCCCCTTGTCCTGTCACTCCATGCCCTTGTAAATATTCTCTCTCCATCTTTCCTGTAGGTTCCCTTCGGGAGCTGGATGGCTACAATTAGGTCATCTTGTGAAGTCTTCCCTTTTTCAGCCTGAATAGCCCCATTTCTCTCAGCCTTTCCTCATATGTGTATCTGTATTTGCAGGTGTTGATGATGTCCAGAAGCCCCTTCCTACCCTTACCCCTGTGGTTCTGTGTATGTGTATTTATGCACACACAGTTTGCTGTGTATCTGTCATCCTCCAGCCTCCTCCTCCTTCCTATCTGTGTTACGTTGCCTCTGGCTGGTCTCACTGGCTTTACTTTGCCATGGCTTGTGCATGTTTTTGGTGGGTCACTTGGTTTTGGGGTGGGACGGGCTGTGAACCACTGGTACCATGGCACTGCCCAGCTGTTGTCCATGGGTGGGCTCTTGGAGGAATCCTCCTGAATTTTACGTGTAGTTTACAGATAATATGTGCTGGTGCTTTGAAAGACCCCTCCCACCGCCACCAGTAACTAATCACCCAACAGATTTGAATTGGAGTAGAGAGATTTTTGCTAATTACTGTCACAGTTACTGGAGTATGTGAGAATCAAAAGCAATTTTTGTGAAGCAGATTTTCCCCTGGTGGTTGCACTGAATACAGCCTGAAGTTTAACTTGTGTCTAGTTAAGTGAAACTGAAGATCTCCTTGGTTTTAAGTAGTTAATTAGTTTCAGGGGTGCTGTTGTTATTACTATTGGGAAACTCACTGTTCTGCTGAGCAGAGTTTGGAGAAATCATGTGACCTCAAAATTCTCAGTAATTTTACATTCCTGACACCTTGTTCAGTAAGTATTAAGGTTGCCATTCTTGATTATCATCCTGTCAGTGAGGCTCATTTAGGACTTACAGTTACAACTAGAAACACAGGCTCAAACAACAGTGTTCATAAATCAGTTCATAGACTAATTTTAAAATTTCCCCCTGTGAACTGAGCAGGTGGTTTTCCTGCTCATTTTAAGAGTATTCCCCATGCAGGTGGTGATTTGGCTCATGACTTCTGTATGGTTTTATGTCAATAACTGTCAGACGTGGGTTTGCCTTATATTTAGTGTCAGAGAATACAAACCAAACTTCTCAAGCCTCTTGTTAAAATCTTATTTCAAAATCTTTAACTATTGAATAAAGACAAATATATATGCTGAGAGTGAAAAAGATTTTTTTTTTTTTTGGGCCACATATGAGGCTCAGAATTGTGAGTGTTTATATGAATGCATGACCTCATGTTGTGTAGAAACCTTAATATCAAACATAGAAATTCATTGAAAAGTCACCCATTAAAGCCTGGAAACCTGGTGAGGGTATTCTGTATGTTGTCTAGGATCAATGTAGGTTACATAAAGCTATGATTAAGTAGAACCCTTAATTCTTGAGAGAGGAGTGTACACACTTAAGTAGTGCACTCAAGCCTTTCCCCCCTTAAAGTTTTATTTGGGTTAGGCTGTGGTTGGCTGAAAGTTCCTGTCATACACTGTGTCCTTTTGCTCCTTGAAGTAAGTTTTTGCTCTCAGTCCAGTTGCACTTTGTACAAGCTGCTACTGTAATTGTCAGACTTTGGCAGCCTGTGCAGAGCAGTCCCAGACTGAAAATCTGCTGCCTTTGTGCATGTCCTTTGCTCCCCACAGGTGATTTTTGTCTGAACCAAAGCTGAGGTGCATTTTGCATTAGTGTGTGTATAAAAATATATCTTTACCTACTTTCTTAGAGGATACAATGTCATGTAAGAGGTTTCTCTTTTCATACCTGGACAAATGGAAGCCCAGTTAGCAGATGGTGGGCAAAGGAACCTAATTCTGTTGTGCTTTAAGAACACCTTAGAGCTGGTGCAGAGATTAAACTTGGTCTTTGCACTAGCAAAATAGTGCTTTAAAAAAATATGTATGCATATAATGACATTCTACTTTATATATTTTTATAAATACATTTATTCTTCACTGTCTCAGTTTGAAAAACAGGTATCTCCTAAGGAGGGGCAAGACTTCCTTAGGAAATGTAGAATTCAAATCCCTCCCTCAAAATTATTATGATTTAGGAAATTAAANCTCCCCATCCTTTCTCCGATGCCGAGAGCAAGAACCAAAAGCTGCCCCCACCCTGGGCCTTTACCTGCCCCAGAACTCACCTTTGGCCACCTGTTTGTTCTGGTCAAGCACCCATAAGCACCCAATACTTAATCTACTAGCAACTTTATGGGGAAAAATTCTGTAAGTAAAAAGGAACAAACCTAACCCCCAACATGCACACACATGAAGAAGAATCTTGAGGACAGAGCTGGGAAAAGCAAAGCCTGGAGCTGCCTGTGCGTTTTCCGTTTCAACTCAATATTTCATGGAAGGAGTTAGTTTTTATTTGCCTATTTGGAACTTGACCAACAGCATATTTAGAAAATGGTTAATGTATCTGTGTGGCTGGAAGCTGTAATGTACAGCAGTGTCTGTGAGCCTTTTAACTATTCCTGGGAGATATGATTAATGTGGCAGAAAATGATATTCACAGTAGTAATTGAGGGTGTTTAGTATGCTTGTCCTTTGTAAGTTAAACTATTTTTGTTTGTTTGTAGCAGAAACCTAAAGCCTGTTTATAGAGGATTACATTCCTCTAAGCTTTCAGTGTTCTTCTCATTACAGCAGCATCATATGAAGAAACCAGCTTATTAGCTACTTGTCTACAAGCAATGCCATTAGCAGGTCCTCTGCAGCTTAGGCTTCATTAGAATTGTCTTTAATATAAAATATTTGTGCAATGTCATTAGAGTTTTCCTCTTATAAATAGGTCTTATAAATCAGTGTTGCACTAGAAAGTAAAGAAAGTGGGATTTGTGTGGAGGGCCTGAGTCAAGATGCCATCCTCTGCATTTGCATTTTCCTCTTCCTTTCTTTTTGTCTCTAATAAAAGTATACATCCCTCAGGAATCAGAATCATGGCCTGGGTTGGAAGGCACCTTAAAAGTCATCTGGTTCCAACCTCTCTGCCATGGGCAGACACCTTACACTAGACCAGGGTGTGCAGAGCCCCATCCAGCAGCCTGGCCTTGAACACTTCTGGGGAACGGGGCACCCACAACCTCCCAGGGCAACCTGTTCCAGTGCCTCCCCACCCTCACAATAAAGAATTTTTTTCCTTATATACAATCTAAATGTACTCTCTGTCAGTTTGAAGCCATTGCCTCTTGTCCGGTCACTACAGACCCTTGTAAATAATCTCTCCCCATTTTCTCTTGTAGGCTCCCATCATGTGGTGAAAGGCTGCAAGTCACATCTAAGCCATCCCTGTTTGAGGCTGAACAATCCCAATTCACTCAGCCTTTCCCCATAGGGGGAGTGTTCCTTACTTCTAATCAGCTTGGTGTCCCTAATGCATTTTCATTATGTGATGTTGAAATGTGCACTGTGTAGTGAGGCCATAGATCCTGTTCTTTGCTAATGGTTGGATCATCTCATTCATTCCTGAACGTGCAACTTTTATCTGTGCTTGGAAATGGAAAAAAGTTGTTTCGTCTGCTGAGTTTGTGCTTGTGTTGCAAATGCAAATATTTGGATGTTGCCGTGAATAAAGCCAAAGTTTAGATGTGCTTCTTCAGAAGCTACAGAGCGGAGAAAATAAACAGATCAAAAGGTGGCTGATATTTCTGCCAAATTTATCTTCACTGTAATTCAGTATTAGTCAGTTTATGAGATTTGCCCTGTTCAATAAAAGCATTTGTGTAATTTAGCTTTTTGCTTTGATTGTAGGAAGTTATCGGAGTTTACAGTACTGTCGTGAAACTAATTTGGGCACAGTATCTCCCTAAGCTGATAGTAGTGCAGATCCTTTTCTGCTTCATTGGTGCTGGCACAGCTACTGAATATGCTATTGTGTGAGGTCATAAACCAGATAATCTTAATTGGGCATTTCCTGAGAGCAAGGGAGGGATGGCTGAAAAAGGAGAGACTTGGAAATAAGGGCATGCATTCCTAATACACAAATTTGGCTTCCATCCAGGAAAATGGGAGGATTTCCTGTTAGTGAAAATCCTCCAAGAGCTGAAAGCCTGAAGATACATAATGCATACCTCAGGGAGCCAGAGGAAAGGCTGGGAATAGCTTGTGCATGAAAGCCCCAGGGAGCAGACTGCTGTGTGATGTGGTGGGACTGAGGGGTGCGAACAGCTGGATCCCAGGGCAGCCATTGCCTCAGTGAACCATCCCCTTTGTGTGGCCAAGGACTCGGGGTACCTGCAGCAGCTGTACCAGCACAGTCTGGTGTCGGAGATCAGCTCCTGGGGGCTTTTGGAGTTAAATGATGTTCAGGCTCCATGGAGAGTGGGTGTGAGTGTGTGACATGTGTGCACATATGTCCTAACACAGCACATATTCCTGGAGTCTTGACTCACTAAACTGGAGGATCTCTGCGAGAGAAAAGATACGGAATCAGTCGTGTAAATTTGAGGATAGGATGGCAGACAGAAGTGGGTACAGGCAAATTTGAAAGAATGGAATTGGATATCTTAGCACCGGTAGTTGCACCTGATTCTATTGGAATGATCTGGTTTGTGTCTCCATTTGAAAAGAGAGGCTGTTTATTAAACTGAATTAAAGTACAGTTATAATTATGAGTTATAATTCAGAATTTGAACCTCTGCTGAGGCAAGGTTGGAAAAAATAGGGAATCAGAAAAAACACAGCAGCGTTTTTTTATGTTAGAACTGGTACTTATGATCTGAAACTTCACTCACTGATCTGATTTCATGAGCATACATTGGTGTAGGTACTTCAGACACTTTTAAATACTTGTCTGCTGCCTTTTCATTTTTTCATCTTTGTTTTAGCATAGGGTGAGCTCTTTTGGGTATTTCTGGGTATAGCCTGTGAGTGAATTATTAGAATTGTTTAATATATCTATGCATTTTTAGTCATTTGAGGGTCTGTATGCTGCAGTCACTTCAGCTCAAGTTAGCCCAAGCTTCTTGAGTTTTTAGGGGAAAGGTAATCAGAATGAGCATTAATAGGAGTAAGAAGGGTGACTTGCTTTATATGTAGAAGTCTGTAGCATTGTACTAAATATTTCTTATCATACAGAAGAGACTTAACTGTTTAGCAGTTGCACTAGAAATTGATTTCCAGGCTTCAGGCATGGATAATAGTAACATAAGTTTCCTGTATGCCACAATAACCAGAGCTAAAGGAATATTATTCTAAACAAATAAAATTTAACCATTTTGACTTTGCAAAGTAGTACAGATGGCACTAAATAAAGTCACATCAGGAATTAAGTATTGTAAACTTTCTGAATATGGTTGCAATTGTTTCATAAGTGTCTTAAGTGAAAAGAAAAGCAAAAAGAAAATTGAATCTCACCCTCATATAGTAAATGAGGAGAGGGTTTGATAGTTGCCTGCTCTGTCACTTGTAATGAAAAGAAATAGAATTACTTGTGTTAATACAGTTTTGTGGGTGATAACATACTGTCGTTATAACAGTGAAGGAGAATAATGAAAAGTTAAACATCCATTTACAAAAAAGGTCAGTGCAGAGTAAAGATGATGGATTCAGTTACATCAGATTTGTGAGGACAAGGGCAGATGGTGAATTTGTGGAAGAGAAGGCCACCACTCAGAGTTTTTAGCTGCCTTATGCAGTTTTACAATTGTTTCTAAAGACCTGTTATTCTATTAGCAAGTATTATAAAAATATGTTGATCAGGTGGAATTAATTTCAACTGCACTCCTAGAAAGGGAATGTATCTATTCTTTAATGTCTGCATGATTTGTTGTAAGTCGATTAGAAATTAGTGGCACCTTGTCCATATTTAGCTGAAGAAACAGTAATGTCTAAACCAGACAAATGCCCAAAAATGCCATTTAATGTGTTCAGGAGAACTGTTAATTTTCCTCTTAATTCCTGTCACTTCTAACAGTGGTGCTTATGGATTCTTCATGTTGTTCTTTTAATTATCAGTTAGAAATTTTGGAGCTGAGTACCTTAAACTCTTGGCCTTAAAAAAAAAAAGGTATACTTTGATACTTAAATCATCTCTTGAAGAGAAAGGAGCATCTCTGGGTGCAGTTCTGATCTGTTAAATGTGTATGTCCATGGGAAGGGGGCCTTGAAACGCAGCTTTTACGCTGGAATACTGAAATGTGGATAGAAACTACAGATGTCTAAGTTTATAAGTCACAGCTGTGCTCATAAATTAACAGCCAATATTTTGAACTGCTAAGAGATTGTTTGTTGGTAAACTGTCTCTTCTGTCTTTTCCCAGTCTCTGGGAACGATAAATATCCTCCAATCAGCCTTTCCAAGTTGTGTATATATCGTGGAAGATACAGAAATCTGTTAGAACTTGTTGTTATAATAATTTATGGTGAAACTATTTTCTATTTTGGTTGGTGGCAAATAAAAAAAGACTTCTACTTTATTGCCATGCCTTGAATTGCTGCTGCCAATTTTAATGCTGTTGTAATTATTTTTCCTGAATACTTCATTTCTTTGATTCTTGCCAGACTTAGGGGCAGGAAAGCAACTTTATAGGGGAAACAAGTGGCTTTGTACAGTGCTGTGAAATGCACAGAGTAAACAAACGGGGGGGTGAGGGATGGGGATAGAGTGGGAGTTTGTTTTCCTGCATCACTTCACTTTTCTTGTGCCAACAGAAGGGTTTTTAAAAGGAAAAGAAAAAAGGAAGCAAATTGGATTGTTAGCAGTGTCTCTTAGGATCATAAATGAAGGGAAGATTGTGTATGTAATTCATAAACATCCTGAACTATACGCCTTCTATTTCAATTTATTAGGGCATGAAGTAGTGCCTGCCAGGTTAATTTCTCACTGGGGAATTCAGCATTCATGCAGATCTTAATTTCCTCCTCTATACAAAGCAGTGATAAGGGAAGAATAAGAGTATTTGAATATTTGATTCCAGATAATTCAGTTTAAAGATAAGTATTTTAGGAGTAGCTGCAAGACAATTATAGTTGCTATTTTAAAATGAATTTGGAGAGTAGCAGGAGAACGTTTATTTGTTCCCAATAGAAAATATGCTTTTTATCATGCAAACAAAACCCTGTACTTTACAAAAAATTTTCTCTTTCATAGATGAAATTACTGTTTTGAGTTCAGGATGTGGTGGGCAAAGAATAAAAAAGAAAAAACCATTTGCAAATATTTTTCCTTCATTTCCCATCTGCCAAAGAAACAATTGAATTTGTTAGTGTGGAATAATGGTCAGTGCTCTGTGTTTTCATGGGTTTAATGGTTAAGATGCTTACAATGGTTAACAGGAGTTCAAGGATTGTTCCAGCTTAGTGCCTGCTTTTTGCTTCTGGGATAGCTGAGCTTGAGCGGAGTGAATCATTTGTTGGCTCTAAACAGGGGTGGGACCAGATTTTTATTTAAATAAAACAAAACCAGGCCTTTAAAATTCTTATGGAGTGAATATTTAAGAGACCCAGAACCTCTTGTTCTTTTTCTAATTCCCAGTGTTGCTTTAAACTCAGTCATGGTTGCTGACTTAGGTGATTTGGAAGAGTTGGATTCAACTGGTCTAGGAAGGCAGTTTGGATGGCTTCCTAAAGTTCTGTTTCAGTATCAAGAAACTTGTTTTGTTTGGAGATTTTATAGTATTTCTCTTAAAACACCTCAGTGCTGAGCAAAGTTGAACTTCCTGGTTTTGTGGTTGGAATGACTAGGAATTGTTTATGTTAAGGAAATAATGGGGTTGAGAATAACTGTGAGTTAAAGTAGTTGGTTTTGGTGGTAGTTCAGTCAGCTATTTCCACTACTGCCTTTGGAGATCAAAGCTGTGGAGTTTTATTTTTTTAGAAGGGCCAATTGTGGCTTTATATAGGCCTCTTAAACCCATGTTGCATAAGCTTACTCATTTTTTTGTTTGAAAAAGTCCAAAACCAAACAAACCCACCAAAATGCAAAATCATTACATTTGGGAATTAAAAGTGCCCAAATTGCAGAAACTAAGACAGACTTGAGTAATGAAGGTTCCCTTTGTGGTGCATAAACCTCATACGGAGATGCCTTTAATGTTTGTGGAGGACTGTACTCTGTTAAGAATTGGTTTTGTTGTTATTTGTCTATAATCTCATTTCGATGATCTGTTTGGGTTTTTTTTCAGCACCAGCAAACATTTTTAAATCAGCTGAGGGAGATCACTGGTATCAATGACATCCAGGTACTACAACAGGCACTGAAGGTAAGATAACTGACTTGTAGCTGAATGCACCTGAATACATCTTAACTGCCTGTGAAAGCCATAAATCCCAGCCTTTCTTACTCTTGTCCGTCTCTTCCTTCCCTTCTTTCCCTTCCTGCTTTTTTCCCTTCCCAGCTTGAATTTATTGCAGGGGCTAAAAAAGCTAATAATGCTGACTTGTTCCCTTTACAAGGAATTTTGTTCTCTTTTGGTACTGGCCTAAAAATTAATCAAGTGTTCAAAAATGAAAAGACAGGAATGTTATGACTTGCCTTTAACCTTTGTGTGAATTGTTTTGGGATACATTGGTGCCACTACAGATGGTCAGCTTCTGAGGAACCAAGTGGTGTTTTCTTGTCAAGGTGTGGCTGTTTTCTATCATGCACAGGCCTTGCTCACTGTGTAGAATGAAGAACTCTGCTTGAACTTGCCAGCCTTTGCTAATTTGGTATTGTTTCAATGTTTTTTCAACCACTGTAATTTATTTCACAGAACAAAAGAGTTTGATGTAAGTAAAAAATGGCAGATCTCTCTGTATTCTGTTTCCATATACGTAAATACATATACAAATTTCAAAAAAGCATTGTCTCCCTCATGCAGAACTTCTTAGCTATTTATGCATGGTAAATGAGGATTTAGTAATTTAAATCAAAAATAGGTAGTTGTTAGCATAAGTCATGTGCACAACTGCTTTTCAAAAGCCAGGATCTCTGGTTTTAAAAATGAAACTGTATCTTTTCAGAAGAATTCATCTGTTGTTCATACTCCTGTTGAAGTCTGACTCCAGTGAATGTGCTGGTTATGTTTGTTGAGAGGTTGACCTACACTGCAAGATGTTTTTTTTTCCTTTCCTGAAATAAGTGTAACTCCACTAAAACAAATTTTTATTAGATGTTTTATCTTTATTTTGGTTAAAAATAGTGAAATATGGAGAATATGTGTTTGTAAATTTTCTTTTTGAGTCAGTATTTTACCTGAGAATATAATGGCTATTGATTTGAAGTTGCTAATCATGTCCTTTGCTTTTAAGAAAAATTAAAGAAAGGGTGAGGGGACTCTCACTTTTCGGGATTTCTTTTTATGCTTAAAGGACAGCAATGGTAATCTGGAGTTGGCTGTGGCTTTTCTCACTGCGAAGAATGCCAAAGTTCCCCAGCTAGAAGAGGCAACTTACTACCAAACAGCCCTTCCTGGGAATGACAGATACATCAGTGTGGGCAGCCAGGCAGACACCAGTAAGTATTTTTTCTTTTCATAAGTTTAGTTTAAAGGCATGGGAAATGAAACCTTGCCTGTGACATAACTTAATCTGCACATAATTCTTACTTATCAATTTTTAAATTACTATGTATTCTCTCTTATTTCAGCGTTGGGTTTTTTTTTTTTTTTTTTGGGGGTTTTTTTTTGGGGTTTTTTTTTTTTTTTTTTTTTTTTTTTTTTTTTTTTTTTTTTTTTTTTTTTTTCTCTTTTTTTTTGGGTGTGGTTTTTTTTTTTTTTTTTTGGGGGGTTTTTTTTTTGTTTTTTTTTTTTTTTTTTTTTTTTTTTTTGTTTTTTTTTTAGTTTGAGCTACCTTTAGGTATTTACTTTATATGTATGTATGGTGATCAAAGGGTGAATAAGTGGTCTTTCTGTCTTTTTTTCCTTCCCCCCCCATATTACAGGTTTTATTTTGGGGTCATGCAGTAAATAATTTAAGGCAAAAGCTGGGTACTCCTCTGTCAAAACAAAATTGGAGGAGAGTCTGTCATTGTTTGTCTTACTATGGTAAAGCTGAATATTCTTAAGAGTAGCTTCTCCCTGACAAGAATGACTTTCACAAAGGGAGAAGTGGGAGGTTAAGTGTGAATTTTGTACTAAGAGAGTAGGTATTTTATATATGAAATTAGCATTAAATATACCTGATTTTAAACAATTTTATTTAGTTTATACAGGAGGTCCCCCAACCCGCATTTCTCTAAGTCTTCCAGGCTCTAATCCTCTGCTTTAGTGTAGAGTTATTTTTACGGGGAGAAAAAAATGTGTTCTTCTAATAAATATAGGAAATAAAAGAAGTAAAGAAGAAGAAATAAAAAGTCAAAGGAAGTTTTGTAGTGGGATTGATATCTGTAAAATCTGAGTTTCTTGATGCTGTAGTTACTTTACACCATTTGCAATGCAGGTGGAGAAAATTTTAATTATGTATCAGTTCTTTGGCCATATATGTAGCACATCTATGTAGATTTTATTCAACAAATAGAATTATATAGTGCCTCCTGCAGTAGGATTTTTTACCCCTTTGTTTTGGTCATGGTGACTTCAATGTAAAGAAGTTTAGTTAGATCTCCTTATCAATTGTACAATTATCTTTTGTCTATAGAAGCTTGATGTGAACTTATTAAACTTTTTTTTTAATTAGAGATGAGTTTATTCTCAGCATGTCTGATCTGAAAACTGCATTTAAATTCTTGGTATTATTAGCAAGAAAAAAAAAAAATGTCCTCAGTGCATTATAGGTAGTTGTGTTATCCATGCACTAGGTTGTGGTGGGTGGCTGGGGTTTTTTGTGTGTTTTTTCTTTTCACTCCTTTGTAAAGAAAACATACACAATCTTCTCTCTGTGTTTAATTTTCAGTGTCAGAAAATTGCTATTGATGAAACTCATCACTGTGTCATAGTTTCTAGTACTACAACCTACTATGGCAGTGGAATAGTAAGCTGGATTCTCTTGGAGTCTATGTTTAATTAGATTTAATAGCAATCCCATTAATAGAAGTATTTAGTTTTGCTGTCACTTACTGTGCTGCACAACCTTAATGAAGAAATGAGGTGACAAGGGATATGAATAAAACCGACAAGAGCCCACACTACCCATGGCAGATGGTGAAACCTAGAAGATTAGGTCTTGAGTTGTACATTCCAAGGTGAATTTCAGGATTCTCTTCTCTTTTCTGGAGGGCTGAAGACAGATTCCTTACAGTTACACAGCATGACAAGTCAGTGATCAAGCAACACCAACTGCTGTGGGAAAAGTAGGATTTTATTTTTTTTTTTAACATCTTTAATGTCTGGTCAGGTCCTCGCTGGCAACAAAGATGAGAGCCCTTGGCCAGTCTTTGCTCTTTTAGTTAGACTGAAAAGACAGTATGAGGTAAAGGCATCTTTGTGAACTTTTCATCATACTGGAGGACTTACAAGGCAAGAGCTGAACACCTACAGCAGAACAAAAGCCTAAACTAGTGTGATCACGGAGCCCTCCTAGGTTCCTGTAGAGATCTAGTGAATGCTTCTGGAAGAAACCTACACTTTCCTTGTAATGTGCTTGCCTGTAATTGTTTGGATTCTAGATTTAAAAAATGCAGTGCACCAAAAAGGCCAAGTCTCAGAGCTCTATGTTAGTAAACACTGTCATGTAAAGGAGTGTGGGAGAGCAGTGACTTATGAGGAGAGAATGGAAAGGTGGGCACAGGATGGAAAACTTTCAGCAGATGGCTTTGACCATCATCACTCCCTTCTGCAAAAGAACACTTATTAGCAGTTCTCAGTGGCTGTGCTCAGTTGCTGACTCAAATTTGACTCCCTTTATTATCCCACATAGGTATAATTAATTACATGAATTAATTATAAATCACCTTTACTGTTCCTTACTGCTTAACTACCTCTGTGTATTTGGAACTTGGGATGTTAAGAGTCACTGAGCTTTGTGGTCCAGCCAAGTTAAATCATCCAAACTGACAGTGAGAAAGTCACAGATAAATACCAGAGCTCTCTTTTATGCCACAGAAAACCTCCAGCCTTTTACAAAGTCTATTGAATGTATTCCTTGCATAAAGATACATCAGATGTGTTCTGGGAGCTTGACTGACTCCCTTTCTTTGCCATGGTTACTTAGTTAAGGGGTGAAATGGAAATGCTGATGTGTACCCTAACAGCCAGAATTGTGCACTGGCTCTTCCAAAAGTGACAGTGGTCATAAGTAGTTTGAGAGTTAAATCTTGGATGGTAGGAAGTATAAAAAACCTGGTTTGTTACCAAATGCAACATTTTAGGAGCTGGAAAAAAATAATAGGTTTTCTTTAAATCTACTCAATTTGTTAAACAAAGACTGGCCTGCACAATCAGTGCTACTCATGATGCTTGCTTTTTTGTCTGTTCAAAATGGCATGTGCAAGCACCTGCAAATGTAGTATTTTCTCATCAACAGTGATGCAAGCTTAATCTGATCCTTTTGCAAAGGTGGTTTTAACATTTTGACTTTTTTTTCCTTCTCGCACTCTGTGAGCAGAAAGTGCTTAAGAAGTAGGCTTGCAACGTACAGATGCACACCTTTTAGTCCAAGGTGATTTTACATTCCACTTGGTAGAGAAATCCTAGGCATAACACTTAAAGAAAAACAAAAGAAGTTTATAGTAGTTCCAAATAGTTTCACTTTACTTATTCCTCTACACACCTTTTTATTCCCATTTGAAGTAATTTTATGAATTTTTTTCTATGGCTGCACAACAGAACTGTTGGATTGCTAAGAATGTATCCATTTTCTTATTATTATTGAAGGAACTTGAAGAACCCAGGGTTAAAGGAAGGAAGAGAATGAAGAGATGTGTTTTGGAAGTTGTGTTCCAATGAAACAGCTGTCAGGACAAATTCTCTCCTTTCCTTCTTTTGAAACCTCAGTTATTTCTCATTTAAACTGAATTATTAGTCTTAAAATTACGCATTCCATAGCCAAACCAAAAGATTTCAAACCCTTTTATAAGGGCATTTTACAGTGTAACTATGAAATGCCACACACAGGAATTTGAGGATTGTAGATTTCATGGCTTCTGGCTTTTTATATCTTCCTGTCCTTACTTTGAGCCTTTGCCTATGTTTCAAAAGTCACTCAGTCAGTGCTTTCCAGTAAGGTGGAGTTTAGATTCAACAGTACCTATACCTTTCTGAAGTGGCGCTTACAAAACATTTCTTACTCTTTCATTCTAGAGACTCTGAAAAGTTTATAGGGTAATTTCTTTTAGAGCTTCACTGTCCCTGCTTTTAGACTCCTAGTGTCTTGCTGAAATCCCTTTTGCTTCAGGTTAAGTCCTTTACTCCTTGTGTGCCCCCTGTGGAAATTATATTACACTTTCATTCCTTTTATCTCAGATGAAGTGTTGCATGATCGAAGACAGTGTATCAAAAGACTTCTCTCAGATCTAAATGAAACAGCCTAAATTCCTTTCAAGTATCTGGATGCATTTCCTATACCTATTGTCATTTTCTTTCTTCTCACCTAGGCCTTCTTTAGTATGCTTTTTTCTGAGCTGTGACACTCAAAACAATAATGAAGACATCAGTTTAGTTCTTAAGAAAAATAGGTGACTCTCTATAAATATCTGCATAGTACTCTGACAGAAATGTAACACTTCCTATTTTCTTAGTGCTATGATGATGTGAATTGCAGATTGAACATGAGTCGACTGTAGCTCCTGGATCCTTCTTGGCACAGGTCCTAGTCAGTCCTCATTCTCTAGTTGTTCATTTATTTTCTCTGTGAGTAGAATTTGACAGTGCCTTCTTCTGTCACCTTGCCTAATTCAGCCATCGCTATGTGTCTTCATGACATTTCCTTCTATTTCAAGGATTCTTTGTGTCATCTCCATCCACGTTCCTGGGAGTTTTGCCAGCTTGGGTATGTCAAAATCCCTGCTTCAAAATGTCGGGAGTCTTGTACCTTGAGATCTTCTTTTCATCTTACAGATTCGCTTGTTGCTTTGAGCCATGATTACCTCTCTCCTTCCACATCACTGTGGTAGTTGTCAATTTAAGGTGTTATGATTGTAGGATGTTGTAAATACAGCTGAGATGAGGAAGCTGTGGGATAGTGGTGGCCAATATTTACAAGCTCCTGCACCAGTACAGCAGTTTGAGTTGGCTGAATTGCTGCAGGGGTGCTGGGTGCTCTCCCCTCATCCAGTTTTAACCAAAATTGGCATTTACAGCCACCTAAATTCCTTTAATTCTTCACGTTAGGACCCTGAGAGTACTGGGAATTTAACATCACAGAATTGGTGGCAGTATATAGGTCGTGCTTAGCTCTGCTTTTAATAAATAAACCAGATGTAGTCTCAACTCTCTTTTAAATTTTTTTATATTGTTTATGTGTTGAAATTGCAATGTTGCTGGTGGATTTCCATATTTGACACTAGTCTATTGAACCCATCAAGGCTGCCCCTTCATTTTTTCTCTCCCTATTCCAGTTGTTGCATCACTGTGGATGTTTATTGCCTGTCCCTAAGTTCAGTTGTTACTTCTGATCTGTCCCTCATGCTGAGTTGCCCAGCCTACTTAAGTTTGAAGTTCTTACTCTCTGCCTCCTCCTCATATAAGTACCAGGTCAATAACACAGTAATTATTTTAATGACCTAGGCAATAACCAAGTAAGAACCATTTATTTAAATGATGATAGAAACTTCCGAAGTAAACACATTAATAAGCTATTTCTAAAAAAGGGAATATGGGGATAGATAGATGTAGCGTGTGCAGTTATTGTATATACACTAGTATATTTTGTCCCAGATTTCAATATACAACTTGAAATTGTTTTGTAGAATTACAATGTCAAACTCCCTGAATCTTTTGAGTCAGAAGGACACATTATTATATTGTAATAACATTGTAAACCAAGACTATATTTCTTAGTAAATCAGATGGTTAGTTGTGAATGCTGATTTTCATTGAATAAACACACATGCACTAAGCCAGATGGTGTTGATGAGCTTCTTCACTCAGGGAGAATTTTTTTGTAAGCAAACTTTATTTACTAGTCATGGCCTGGTTAAGAATGTTTACATTTTCTAAGGCTATTTGACTTTAAAGTTATAAGTACCTTTATGAGCATGAGCCAGTGAGAATTGAAGTGTTCCATGGGCTAAAGGAGAGGAGTATTACAAAACTGGCATGTGTAAATTAAAATCAGGTAACTAAATTTGTACAAGTGGCATTATTCTTACACCTTTATGAAATGCATCCTCAGCCTATCACAGAAAAAAACTTTTGTGTCTTATAAAAACTTTGAATAAAATCATCTTTTTTTCCTTCAAACTTGCACTTAAAACAGAGAAATCTGTTGGTCAGATAGGAAACTTCAGCAAGTCACTTTCGTGAATGAGTTCTACTACTAATAGCTGTAACATTAACATCCCCATGCAAGAATTTATAAAACATGAAGATATTTTAAAACAAAAATGCGGAAGAAAGAAAACTACATGAATTTAATGTATTATATGTACACTTGTATAATGTATAACCATCTGACAGGAGTGCAAAATGTAGAGACAAGGTAATATATATAAAATATATATACACATTTATTTTTGGTTTTTTAGAACAAAGAGTTTAGTCTCAGACTTACCCTTCTTTTATGACTTTAATTGAAGTCTTCTTTCTCATCTTACGATTTAGGATTCAAGTCATATGTGAGGTGTTGCAGTTTAGTGAGTTACTGTGTCAGCTCTCAATACACTAGCTTAAATGTCAAAACCATTTTTATTTTACATTTGCTGTGGACTAAAAGTTTGCATGAGGAAGGTTACCTTGGATGAGCTGATACTTTTGAATGCATTTTTTTACATAAATCTTGCTAGGTAAACCCTCTGTGACATGAATTGATTGCATCACTCACATGTAGTGGTAATACTTGGCAGCGTGTCTTCACTCTACTGTCGTTTTTTCATGCAGAGCAGGAGCAGTGTATGAATAGAACACTTCTAAAGAGAATCCCGTAGTGTCTGCTCCAAAACCCTTGCATGCCAAAACAAACTCTTTTGGCTCATCTGCTTTTGGAAAGCAAACAGAAGTAAAAGATTTGGGGTTTTAATATTAAAATTATGTAATTGCTGGTAATATGAATGGTAATAAACTTCTAAACACCTAAGGTGGTGGTAAAGATTTATAAAAATTAACTAGGGAGTTGCAAAGAAGTTTACTGTTTTAATGGAAGTGTGAGTTGGAGTTGATCCAGATAGATTTTTTTTTTTGTATAATGGGGGAGGTTTTGTTAAATACATGATTTTCACCTACATTAAAAGTTCTTTTCTAGAAAACAGTCCCCATATAGAGAAGTTGACTTCTTAACTTTCTTTACTGTCATATAAAAATATCATCACTCTTACCTGACTAGAGACTTGCTCAAGGAACATCCCTGTCTGTAAGGAAGTGACCAGAGCAATCCCGTACTTGTCCATCAGCATGTGTGGCTGCTGGGTTGTGACCACTGTTCCTACTTTGAGAATACAGCTTGGCTCCAGGGAAGATGAGGTGCTGTGTGTGGCTCCTTGTAAATGTGCACAAAATAGAACACAAGCACCACATTTTAAAGCGTAACAGGTAGTGTGTGTGTGGTGAGAGGATCCTCTCATTTCTGTCTGCCTTTCTAGTCTCCTTCTGTTGTCAGGCTGTAGGACGGAGCCAGGTTTGCATGTGACCCAGGCTGAGGTGGTATTTTCACCCAAATTATGTTGTTCTCAGAATGGCAGCATATTTATCAAAACTTCTCTGGGGGACATTTCTGCTGCTGGTGATTGTAATTGGTTTAGTATTTTTGAAGGAGAATTTCAGGCATCAGAGATGCAGTACCCTTCTGTTATGCTGTAAGATCTGAGCTGACTGTAGAAAGCCTAAGAATAAAATTACAATGTGCTGCTTTTATAGCAATTGTGGTTTTTTATCACAACAGATTGCCTAGTGTACTCTGGAGGTAAGAGTGCTCCCTTTTAAGGCTCACTAAATAAAGTAGAAGTTCAACCATTATTTGGAGAAAACAGGGCTGAGTTTACAACTAGGTTTTGAAGATGCTGGTGTTAACAGAAAAGTTTCTTCACAACTTCTTTCTGGTTTCAACTTCTTGCAAGGACAGGTCATCCCATTTTCTGTTCATGCATGACTATGGCAATGATTTTTGTATACTAAGTTTAGTGTTTTGTTCTGATCCAATGAGACACATCCCAAGAAAGAAAGCCCAGGGTAATAGGGCTACAGTCTCTACAGTGGGCCAGCTCATGCAGGAGAAAAGTTAGACTGTAGACAGACAAGCTCTTTGGAGTAACTGGGTTAGCCTGTGGAAGGAGAAATAATGACAAGGCTGTCTCTCTTTGTGAGCAATTGCCAGTTTCAAATCTGTATCTCTTTCTCCCAGAACCTTTCAGCTTCCAATGGCCAAACCCCAGGCTGGAGAAAAGTCCCTTTCATTACTCTGGGTAACCTTTGCCTTAGAAGGAGGAGACTCGAACCAGCCAATGCTCCATGTGTGTCTGTCTCGTATTGCATGCAATAGTCCCTTTCACACTTTTCCTTTCTTTCTGTCTGTCTGACTTGGAAAATGAGACTTCTGACCCTTGAAATGGTGATAACCAGTGACCTTGAATTTTTTGAAGGTCTTGTGCAGCTGATGGCTATTCCTGTAGGCTCTAGCTGCACTAAAAGCTTGGCTGTGCCTGATGGGGACATGATTTGTGTTGTGGTGTGTAGTAGGATCCCATGTGAATTGGGAGCAGGGGTGTTGTTGCTACCCTCAGGAAATAAGGAAGCTTATGGGGGATGTCAGTCTTTGATCCTTTGTATAATAAGAGCTGGTGAAGAAGGCAGAAGTAGAGCTGTTTTCAGTCAGTAGTCCATCCAGTATTCCCCATGTATCCAACTTGGATCCTTATTTTGTCTCCAGTATTTGTTTTTTTCATGTTGAGATGCGATACTTTCAGTAAATGAAATCAAATTTAAGTATGTTTAGAAAAGGAATGCACAAACAGGATAGAAAATAATTAGATGGAGAAAGGAACTCTCCCACTTGTTATGAAACTGTGTGGAAGTATTTGGCTCACCAGGATACAGAAATACATGTAGAATTTGGGGCAGCATTGGGAAAACTCCATTACATGCTCCTTCATGAGGAGGAAGGTCAACTATGTTCAGTTAAGGTATCCTTTTTAAATAAGGTTCTCTTCATCATGTGTTCCCTGAAGCAACTGATCTCAGTAGCTTAAGTAATGCATTTAGGTGTATTGCTTTAAGACGGCTTTCAGAAAACATGGATTCCTAAATTTGTCCCGTAGTGTTGTGAAACTTAAGAACATCAGGAGCAAGGAGAATTACAGCCCATCATATCAAGAGGGAGCTGCTGAGGTTTTTATCTGGCTTGGAGGCAGAAGGGAGCTGTAAGCAGGGTTACTGGTCGGAAGAGCATAGGGCACAGGAGGGATGGACTGGAATGGTGCTTAGCAATCCACGTGGGCTCTCTCCTCTACAATAAGACTTACCTTTATTCTGTTTCACTTTTAATTTTGAGAAAGATAGTTTTGCTTTTCAGATGTGATTGATCTCACTGGAGATGATAAAGATGATCTTCAGAGGGCAATTGCCTTGAGTTTGGAGGAATCAAACAGGGCATTCAGGGAGACTGGAATAACAGATGAGGAACAAGCCATTAGCAGGTAAACAACCAACTTATATAAAGCAGAAATTAAATTAAAGAGTTGGAGATTGGCCTATATTGCTTTTTTAAACTTTTAACAAATAATAACTTGTTTACTTTTACTTATGCTACTGATATGCCTGGCTTCAGGATGCTGCTTTAATGTATTGTATGTTCTACACTGGAAAACAGTGTATTATGTTTGGACTGGGATTTAATAGTATGTTTTGTATTTATGTGTTTCTTTAAATATGGAGGAAGTGGATGGAGATAGAGAACGTGTGGTCATATTTAAATAGGACCTAAACCCTAAAGAAGTTTCTCTTGTGTACCAGGTAAAAAGCAATAAAACCAAAATATAATTAAGAAGCTAATAAATACTTTGTCATTTTTTTCTCAGTGTTCATTTTACAATATTATTATATATTCATTTTTCATTTTCTTCCCTCTGTGCTGAAGCAGGGGGAAGAAGGAGGGAGTGGGTATTAATATTATGATTTGAGGATACTAAGAGCAGTTGCTCTGTTTTAGCAGATGAAGAATGTTATTAACCTATTTAACAAATAAGATTTATAGTCTTTGAGTGAAGTTCTGGATTTAAAGTTTTATAAACTTAAATCTCTTAGTTTGGGTGTGATAAGAGTCTTTAAGCTAACTTTTGATCTGATTTTATGATAACTTTTTGTACAGTGTATGTTTTTGGGTAATGTGGATACAATTATGAAATATTTGGGACTTGAACTAAGCCTGGGTGTAGGGTTGTGTGGGAGGGATGTTCTTTTTTTCCATCTGTTTCTGGCCTTGAGAGGAATGTTGAGTTTTTCATTTGTGGTTGGCCTTGTTCTAAGGGAAACAGGCAATGATTTGATCCTTGATTGGAGGTAAAATACTGCCTCCTTGTAAAAGACCAATTTTATAAAAAAATAATTTAGGTGGGGGAGGTTAACCACAATAATTCTTTTTCTCAGTTCATTGTGTTTGACAGGCTAAATGACTTACTAAAAATTCCATCTCTGAGAATATGGATATTTTATTGCTTTATTTATACTACTTTATCAACAGTAATTTTCTTTTCCCATTTGAAAAATAAATATGCTAATTGTGAGACTAAACATACCCTTCTGCCCCCCCTATTTGTGATAAAAGTCGTCTTGTTGTATGAATTCAAGAGACGTATTTTAGGAGGGAAGGGTAGGATGAAAGGTATTTATATTTTCATTTACAACTGGAAGAAGCACTTAAGGGGTTGGTTTCTCTAAAACTTCAGTATGTGCATGTATACAAGAGGATGGTGGAAGTTCTGTCCAGTTTTTTTTAGGTCAGCTCTTGCATGGTCCTTTTTGAAGGGCAGAATTGTTGTAATTACAGAGTTGTGATTTAGGCAGACAACTCAGAAAGATGGACCTATTTCTGGAGATGGAAAAATTTCTCCCTCTTTTTCTTTACCCAAGCCTTGACTGCTTCTGCTGTGCTCAATTCTCGAGAGCCTTGAAGATTTAGGATTTTTGCTGTACACTTTGTTTTTCACTTTTGAAACTAAAAACTCCTCTTTGGTCCTATCTGCTTAGCCCGTAACTTAGTATTATAAATACTTTCTACTTAAATTACAGTGTATATTTTTCTGGCTGCAGAAAATAACAAAGGATGCCTTTTGTCTCTATGTTTAAAGGCATCTAAACAATCTGTTTGGTTATTCATAGCGAAAATGTTGGTCTTAGGAAATAGAGACTTGCATCTAGTGGCAAAATTGCACATAGTAACATGTGCAATGTCAAATGAGCTTGTTGCAGATCATATCCCCCTTGGTGCACTGCACCACATCTTCTATGCTTGCTGTAGGGCTCTTTGGATCATTTGTTGCACAAATTCATTTCACAAAGCTATATAAAAATATTCACTGAAGGATCCACAGTATTTCATGACTCAAGGAAAGGAATGGGACTTTGCTTGTGAATGGAGGCAGAGAAGAAGGAGGATCTTGAAGGTTTTGGCAGCATTGAGACAATAGATCAACTCAGTAATGCAGGAAGAAGCACCCTGAGCTGATGGAAAATTTATGTGAGCGTTGAACAAATATAGAAAGTTCAGAATTCTTAAATTCTTCATCCGAACTGTTAAATCAGTTTCCTTAAGGACAGAACTTCAGATTGGTTTCATTACAAAAAACAAAACAAAACAAAGAAACCACCCCACTTTGTAGTTAACACCCCACAGAAGAATGTTGGCATTCCAATACAAAGTGCAGGATCTGTGAGGAACTTCTCAAAACAAAAAGTAGAACACTGGGGTTGTAAACAAGTCAAGCTACAGCCATTTACTTTTGATTATCTAGATAAAAAGATGCAGAAATCAAATAGGAGGTCAATAATAAGCAAATTTAAAATGTGGAAATGCTTAATTTTTAAAAATGTAGGCCGTATGTGTATTTAAATAGTTTTGCTGTGGTGGATATTTTTTTCAAAGGTATTTGTAGTGGTTTGGAACCTAATTTGCGCAGATTTTGTTAGGGTTTCCAAGGGAGAATTAGTGGAATTTCTTGACTTGTGTAATTAATGTTGTAATGCACGTAGAATTTGTCTTCCTGAATGTAATTGCTTTAGACTACCTAATAAGGACAGATCTGATTACTGTGTAGGTGTTGAGAGGAGTGTGTCTGAAATGTCCAAGTGTCCGAGCTGAACATCTTGTACATGGCACATTTAAAGCCTTTCTTGTTTCCTCTTCAAATCTCCTAGAGAAATGTGCGTGATCAGTGTATTTCCTATTGTGAAGAAGTTTCTCCTGTTTATATTACTTTTCCTGGATTGAAAGTGTCTGAAGCTGGCCAAATAGGGCTTCACTAGGAAAGCCAGTGAGATATTACTGGAAGGAGAAATCAGCCGGCCTGACTTGTGCCTGTGGTACTGCCCATATAAAAATGAGTCCATGCTGTCAGTGCATAAAGGATGTGCACAGCCCCTGGGCTTTTTTTTAAATCAGGGTAATTGAAACTGCTGGGCACTCTGCACTGTGGTTAAGCATATTGTGTGTGCAGATCCAAGGTGGGGTTGTGTAATGTTGTAGAGTCTGAGATATATTCCTGGATGCCCAAATACCTTCCCATGTTCTTTTAGCTGAGTGACCTGACAGTGGGTCTTTCTGCAGCACGTTGAGTGCGTTTCCTTAGAGTGGTTTGACTGAGTCTTGGCGCTGTGGAGTTCTCTTGCCCAGGCGTTCCTGCTTTGTTTGGTGAGCCCCCTGCAGTTCTGCAAAGCTGCTTGGCTGTGCCCAGCTTGTTACAGAGAAATAAAGCACTGCTTTCAAGTCTCATGCCAAGCCTGGTGCTAAGTAACCCTTGCTACAGTGTTTCCCTCCAAAAGGGATTCCAGCCCTTGGAGCTGGGGGAGTGTAGGTCCCCTGAGTCCAGGAGGATGCCCAACAAGTAGGCAGCTAGCTGAGGTAGCTGATGGCTCTGTGCTGGAGACTGTGTTGTTGTCCCCAGGGGTCACCAAGTGGGACTTCAGCTCTATCATCAAAATTGCTAAATCGTTGTAATAACTCCCTGGAAGGATGCTTGTTTTGTCAAGCAATGCAAGATTCTCAATCCTGGTGATGTCCCAAATTTGTGACTCTGTGAATGTAAGATAGTGAGCATTTTATATGAGTTATCCTCACGATGCTAGTAAATACATTTATTTATGTAGCTTTTGAGGTGATCATTGGGTTCCTATGTGCTCACTACACTTTATTTCACTTTCCATTTTTTATTTAGCTGCATCACAGCTATCATTATGTCTGAAAATTAATTCAGCACATAGAATGTGAAGTTATTGCATGTGCTCTCTGAGGACAGATAATGTTATAAGTAGAATTAAGGAAAAAATACCGTGATGCCTTCAGAAGCAAATACTTTATTAACACATGGAAACACATTTCAGGTCAAGCTAGATATGAGTAAATCCCTTACCCGATAAAGAAACACAAATTCAAATACAAGAAAGAAATTTTAGTGGGTAATTAAGCTGATGAATAGTAATACTCATGAGGTTGGGGAACTGTTTCAGTTTGAAGGTATTTATTTTTTGTAACTTGAATCTTGAAATACCTTGAAATATTCTTGAACTTCTTGGGGGAACAACAAAAGAGAAGTTTGATTGTTTACCTGAAACACAAGTGGTATGAAGTAGGTATTGTAGTCCTGTCACAACATCATTTAAATTTATTCCAGTCTGTCAATCTTCCTGCCAGTTTTAAAAGTCCCAATTTAATTTAAACATGATTCTAAGCAATTTTACCTGCATGACAAATTATTTGAACTATGTATGACATTTTTTAATTGATTTTTAATGTCCCCATTGACCAACTTTTGCTCTCAAAGCAGAGATATGAAGGTCATCTAATACTTTTGAAGGACTGAAAGGGGAAAAGAATTTGACTGTTTCTTTACATTTTGGAGTTCTCTCAGTAGAAAAAACTATCAGAAAAGACTCTTAGAATAATCAGGGTCAGGTTCTATCCCTATGCAGTGTTTGAGTAGATGTCAGAACAGAAACTCTTAGTAGATTATATGCCTGTCCTTTCAGTACTGTTTGCAAGGTGATGTAAAAAACTAAATCTGTTAATCCTTAGGAAATTACCAGATTTAGGTTCTTCCTTAGACAGATACAAAAGTGGTATTTGTATCAAATGGTCTCTTAAATTTAGAATGACTCTCTTTTACTGTATTTTTTCTGAATTAAGTATCAATGACAAATTAGTATGATCCCCAGAGCAATGACCTGCAGTAAGTTCATATGATGCTTCATAGTTCTTGGTAAGATAGCTTTTCTTTCTTTGACAGGAACATAGCTTGAAATAAAGATGTAGGTAGGAAATTGAGAGATTATGGGGAGGGGGGGTTGTCTGTTTCTGTGTTTTTTCTAAGATGCTCAAACATTACCCTTTAGGAGCTCTCTTTACAGACCAACCTAAACTTGCCTTTCTTTGGTGCTTAGTGAGTCTAGAACTGAGAAGGGACAACTCTTCATGCTGCCTAGACTTCTTAGATGCTGGATGCAGCTTGTGAAATCCTGTGCTTGATGTAGGAGAGCAGCTCAACCTTTTGTCTGGGAGTTGGACTGGATGGCTGGGGACAGTGACAACTGTGTCACCAGTGCATGTGCCAGAGTCTTGGCGTATGAGTTAGAGCCACTGTTACATGACCTCAGTGCATCCATCTCATCTTTCTATTTAGAAAACACCTACCTACCACAAACTACTTTTAAGGTGTATTTTGTCAGCAGGCTAAGCATACCTGCTGATACAGAAATAATGTATCGAGTGAAGCTTGAGTTGGAGAGCTTCAGACCCATCAGGTCTTACTGTCGTGTGAAATATGGGTAGTCAGCATAAGTCACATAGGAGCAGATTCCATCAAAGAAAGTGGTCATTGAAGCATACAATTAGCGTGTTGGGTGGCATTTGAAAAATTGCAGGTAAATGTCTTTTCATGGCTCATAAAGCAATTACTTTCCATGTAAAGTGATTAACACAGTTTTGTAAGTTGCAAAAATGAAAACTAAGACAACTGCCTTCATTTTTGAAAGTCGCCTAGCTAGCTTCGTCAGTAAATGAAAGATGGGTGCTTCACATAGCAATAAAAGCATTTGAGGATGAAAGCACTGTACTATTAGTGCTGCCTAAAATTTGTCCATCCTGTTTGAATCGTTCTTAAATAATTGATGACTTGTAGACATGACTCTTGTATCTAGAGCTCTCACAGGAGATTCATGCACTCACTGATACCATTTTCCAAAGGGTAATGGAATTGCTATAGCATAGCTAAAAGGGAAAATAGCATTTTTGAAGACATGTTATTGCATATAATATAATATATTGCATATATTGCTCAGCCACAATAAGTGAATGATGTCATTATGATATCTGTGTTGCTACCCAAAAGTATTTTACTACTTGGTGGGAGACTTTGTTTTATTTTTCTGGGGGTTTTGTTTTTTTCTCACATTTCCCCCTCCCTTCTGTTCCCAAAGAGTTCTAGAAGCCAGTATTGCAGAAAATAAAGCAAGTTTAAAGAGGACACATCCAGAGGTATGGAGTGACTCTCCGAACCCTTATGATCGAAAGCGGCAAGACAACTGCCCAGTAGGATTAAAGAATGTTGGCAACACGTGCTGGTTTAGTGCTGTCATTCAGGTAAGCACTCCTCAGTTAGCTGTGTGTATTCTTCATTGTATCTGTTGGGAGGTGAGTCAGCTCACTTTAAGTGAGTAATTTAAAATAATCTCTTTTCCTGGGAAGTTTAGGCCCCTGCATGAGATGTTTTTGCACATTACTTATTTATTACATCTCTTAATGTGTTTAGCTGTAAGTCAGATTGAAGTGTAGAAAGTACTGGTACATGTAGAAAGTACACTTATCTAAGTCAAGCTAAATGTTTCTTATTAAGAAGTTGTTGAAGACAAAGAGTTGACTCTCTGAAGATCCTGGGCGTATGCAGGTCATGCTGACACCAGTGACAATTGTGGATCCCTAAAAACATAGGAAAACAGGGTTACAGATGAGGGACTTTTTTTTTTTTTGCATTGAAAAGAGCAAATGACTGAAAGGGAGTGGCTGACAATGGAGGTAGATGTAAGAAATGAAATACCTCAAGTCATGGAGTGCTTGCTTAAATGGCTACAGCTGGGTAGGGTAAGAGGAAGAATAATTGATAAAGAAGAAAACTTCAGAAGAATGAAGGGGAAGGTCTTACACAGGTGCAATTGCAACTGGTTTTGGTTGTTGTATGTAATGCAATCAATGTGTGTGCTTTTTTTTTTTAACGATAGGGTGAGTAGGGAAATGAGTATAGATACTACAGCTTGCCTAGTGAGAGCTAATGTCCTAATAATTGATGTACATAAACTTTATGAATCCATCTTTTTGGAGATGTATGTTTCTGTAAATCCTCTGTAGATCTGCTGAAAAGTATATTAACCTACAGAAAACTGAGGGTGAAACTGGAACACAACAATGAGAAATTTATTTTTAGTCTACTGGAAACAAATATTTTAGTCCACAAGAAAAAGATGTATTGTAACTTTTCATAGTCTGAGGTTTTGAGAGAAAGAACATAAAATATTTAATACCCATTTTTAACAAATTACTGTCAGGCTGAAGCACTTCAGATAAATTAATACTGTTACTTTCATACTGGTGGTTGAAAGATGGCTGTTGTGCTTCAGGCTGAGTCCATTTAGATCAATGTTCTGCCCAGCAATTTCCACAGCTGGATTTTCACAATTTCCTGGTTGCTTACAGGAGAGTACAAACAGTATGCATGATACTGCTCTGGTAAAACACTCCTAAGCCTCCCACTACTTTTACCTTGGAAGGGTTTTTTTAATCCTCTGCAGTTTATATAGTCCCAGGGGACCTCCCTTGTATGTTACTTGTCTTCCTTGATCCTTGTAAACTTCTTGCACCCATAAGGGTCCTTTGGGTAGGAGTTCCACCGTTGTGCTTCCTATTGCATAAAGAACTATTGCCATGGTTTTGTGTGTTTTTTTGAACCTGGCTCCCACCATCTTTGTCCGGTAACCTTCATGTCTCTTGGTGGACCAGACAGAAGTTGATTGCCATTACAGTTCTGTGGGCTGCTCTCCTGCTGTCCTTCAACACCTCAGTGGTCTCTTTTTTCCAGGCTGGGTGCTCAATTGCCACCAGTAGAATGTGTTCTAAGCTCTGATCCACTTTCTTGCTGCTCTCCAGGTCCTTTCTAGCTCTCATAGCACTTTAGTTGGGGGATGAAGAAAGCTCTTAAGATGTGAGTGTGCTGTGAATTGAGGGTGGTATGAGGGAGAGATACAGGTTCCTCAGGAAAGACAAGTAGGGATGACAAGGGGAGGTACTGCCTTTCTCCTGAAGGAGTAGCCAGATGTGTGTGGGACAAGGTTGCAGTTTATGATGAGAGTCTGTGGATCAGAATCAGGGGAGGGGCTGGTAGAAGTGCCACCATAATAAGTCTGCTACAGACTA
This sequence comes from Hylia prasina, assembly GCA_013397195.1. NCBI lineage: Eukaryota > Metazoa > Chordata > Aves > Passeriformes > Sylviidae > Hylia > Hylia prasina. The sequence goes on along the minus strand of VYXD01004165.1, from coordinate 816,271 downwards.
CCCTCTTCAGGATGAGGATGTGCACACAGCCTTTTTGAAAGGCAAGCAAGTCTCTGGATTACAGTCTGTGGTTCCCATGGGAAACTTTAATAAACTTCCTGACCCTTGGTGGGTCTAACACAGCAGGACACAAGCAAACTAGATTTCTGGAGGGTATGAGGAACTGCTTCTTGGTATGAGCACTGATGGGCCCGCTAGGGGTGATGCACAGCGGAATCTGCTGTTCCCCAAAAATGGGAGAACTGAGGGTGGAGTAATGTGGGTACTCTTGACTGCAGCAACCATGAAGTGGTAGAGTTCAAGATACTGATGGGAGTGAGAAAGGAATAACAGGCCCAGTGTTCAGGAGAGCAGACTTTGCCTTCCAGAAGTTGGTAGCTGGGATTCCGTGGGTGGCAGCTTGGAAGGGCAGAGATGCTTAGGAAGGCTGACAGCATTCCCTGATTGCCAGAAGGGTCCCTTCTGCTCTCAGGGAGCTCATAGCCAAGCTTCAGCACAAGCAAGCAGTGTGCGAGATCTGGAAGCTGAGACGAGCTACAATGAGACTGGAAATGTTGTCCAGGCATGAAGGAATGGTATTAATAAAGTGAAAGCTGACCCGAGGTGGTGCCTCAGAGGTTGTCTGGGGTAACAAGAAAAGGTTTGGATGTTACACTGGTTGTAAAGGGCCAGGACAGTGTTGCTGAATGGAGCAGGTGAGGTGCTCAGTGCCTTGCTTTGCCTCAGTCTTTACCAGTGAGATCTCCAAGACCATTGTACATAGTTGAGGAAACTCTGAATGGGGGTTAAGGACTTGAGTGAGAGTTTACTTGGGAGAACTTGACTCACACAAGTCCACAGGACCCACTGAGCTGCATCCAGTGGTGATGAGAGACAGTGGGAAGAAGTCTTAGCAAGGCAACTCTCTCTTGTTTTGCAAAGTCATGGAGAATAAAAGAGGTGTCTGATGTACTTGAGTCAGGCTTTTTAGAACAGTGCATATTGGGAGGATGAGATGCAATAGGAGTCATTGAGATAAGGAGGATTAAGCCTGCCTCCTGGTTCCCCACAGATCTACAGAAGCATTTTTTCCTATAGAGGCAGGCAGGCAGTGGAGGTTGTTCAGAGAGGCTGTGCAGGGTCTGTCAAACCTTGGAAAGTTTTAAGATGGCTGAAAAAATGCCCTGAGTAGACTGGTCTGATCTCACAGGTCATTAATGTGAATAATGCTAGTTAGTTTGGTGCTCATCATCATCTGTAAATTCCAGTGTTGCTTTCCACCACGTACCTCACTGTACACATAGCAGTCTTGAATTTAGCTTTCTTCTTACATAGATACTCAGTCTCATATGATGTTTCTGTCAGTTCATGCTTACCAACTCTAGTTTTTACTACACTGCAAATCATGTTACTGAGCAAACATGGTCAAAACGTGTTGTCCTTATTAGATCACTTCTGAATTTTACTTACCAGTGCGGAGTTGGTGAATTTGCAGTAACCTGCCTTTAGGCTGGAACAGATGGTTGGCTCTTGTTCCTCTCTTAATTTTTGATTGCCTATTTTTTTGTACCTGGACCTTCCATCTCACCTCACTGGTGCTTAGTTAAAACCTTTTGTGGAATGAATTCTTTTGACATTGCCCAGAAATCCCAGTAGACTGCATAAATTGGATTACTGTTACGCATATTCTGCTTGACTTGGAGGTTTTTAGTTCAGTTTGAGGTGGGTCATTTTGTTTGTTGGTTTTGTTTTGTTTTTTTAGTGGGAAGGATTTACTTACCTGCAGGTTGCATGTAGGTGATGAAATTGAAAGATTTCCTTAGTTGTTCTGTGATGCCTCCCTTCCCATTGAAGTTTTTATTAGTCCTCTTTTCTTTCAGCATTTAGTAATCTAACAGATATTTGAATTTTCTGTGTTCCTAGAGATCTTTTGATGTTTGCCTTGTTCATCTGTCCTTCTTTCCTTATTCCATTGCATGCATCATTCTTTTTGCAATAGCAGGAACATTGTCTTTTTCCTGTCAGAAGCAAACATTTTATTTTTTAAATAAAATTTTATTTTTTATTTTTATTTTAGTTTTTTCAGCAAAGATCTAATTTCCATTAAGATCTTTATGGAGCTAATGTGACTTGGTGTTTTACACTTCCCTGTTGTGTAATCAGATTTTACATTCCTAGTAGTCCCAAATCTAAAGGACTGATTTTATGTGCATTTCTGTTAAAAGCCTTTTTATATAGGAAACTGAAAAATCTTTAAATAAATGTTTTTATGGAAACGTGAATTTTTAATTTGTTAATCACAGAGATAAGAGCAGAGGGCAGAGAATGTAAAAACCTATGCTGGACCTATGATCTCATGTTATTTATACCAGTGTGCAACTTTATACCTGGAAAACAGATTAGAAAGAGATCTAGCTAGTTCTTATGGTCACCAGCCATAGCATGTGAAAGCCTGTGGTGTCTGGAATTATTATGGCTTGATCCTAAAAGATAGTGAAACTTCTGGAGTTAGTTCTGTGGAATGTAATTCAAGCAAAACATTGAAAGATTTGTAACTTCAGTTGGTTGAAAATTTAGGTTATTAATATTATCTGTCAACCAAGAAGATTTATGTATCAAGCAACCATCCTAGGAAATTTAATGCATGTTAATTTAGAACATTAGCTAATACCTTTATTTATCCACAGGGCAGATTGATTACTTGGGTTGCATTGACTATGTAGAAGTATTTTCTTGCTTTCTTTGGGAGGCTTTTGTAACCTGACACATCACATAGGTCAACAATATTTAAATGTTAACTACTGTCAGTCACAATGATATATTGTGTAATGTAATCTAAAACTAAATTGCAAAGAAAGAAAAGTCTTCCTCCTATTTAAGGGGTGCTTGTTAAGGAAAGAAAAGATTTTGACATTTTGATGTTTTTCTTTTGCAATGTATGCTTTTTATAGGCACCAATTGGCTGACTTAGTCAAATACAGTCATAAATGGTTTGTGTATTTGCATTAAGATCATGAAATTCCTGAAGAGATTTTGTAGTGAGTGACAGCAAACTAACACGATTCAAACATTGCTGGAAATGTTGCCTTTACCCTGTATTTATTTGTACCTTAGAGAAATAGGTACATCTGGAAATCATGCTCTTCTGCTCTTCTTTCTCTGTTAAAGTTTGCATTTAATAGTTATATTCAGGAGCATTAGAATGAACAGTAATATTTCTCCCACAGTGTAACTTCTAAAAATCTTCCTTGCTGTTGAGGACTTCTAACTTGATAGTAACATGAATTTGAAACTGAGTCCCCAAGAGAGTATGTCAAAACAAAACTGTATTAAATCACGTTTATTTCTTTTACCTGCCAAGAAATGAATCAAGTTCCTCAACTTTTTTTCTACCTCTTCTTGAACTTGTAACAAACCTACATTTGGGACAGGAGTTCACCCATGCATGATTTTGCTACTGTTTAGTTAGATGAACTTCTACAAAAGGACCCATAAATCTTGAGGCTTTAGAATATTTTTGTGCTGGTTGTGTGTTGGTTTTTTATTTATTAATTTGTTTAAATTCTCATTATTGTAACTACATATGTCTGCTCTTGAAATAGAACTTAAGACATCAAGTTCTTTAAAGAAACAAAACACAAATATACCACTGTATGTTTTTACTTTTCTGCAGTAAATTTTAGTGGCCCCCTTGTGAAAAGGTAATGTCAGTTTTTCTTGGCTGTAAGAGTTTACAGCCTGCAAATGGCTTAGAAATAATAAATTTATGGAGCCTGTGGAGTGGTTCCTTCATCCCATGCTGAGCACAATTTAAGAATTTTCAGGACATGGGATGTAGAAGGCAAGTAACGCAGAGGACTTAGATATGTTGTTGGAATCATGTCTTGCAAGTTCTCCCTCACATATTTTGGTCTAAGACACTGCACCAGACTAACTTTATCTTTTGGAGTCCCAAGTGGGGTTCTGGTCATGTGCAAGAAGTAATGTCCTGGCAGAACCTGCCCTGTCCTGTGGTAAAGGTGTCATGAGAGATGCCCATATAGTTCAGAGAATGTCACTGACTTGGTGTGCCAAGGTGGATTTCTGTGAGAGAAGGAGAGTGTGTGGGGAATCAGTGAAAACTGTACTGTGAATGCTGCCATTTCCCCTTTTTCCAGTCCCATTCCTCACGAACGGTGTGCACTCTCTCCCCCAGTCTTACAACTTCCAGAGGACCAGGTTGTAGCTCCTCCCTTTACCAAGTGAGGTATCCCAACAGGACAGCTGGTGCCTGGCATCCCCACACTCGTTTCTCTGTGAGTCTGTCAGAATCTGATGAGATTTTTTTTTCCCCTAAAAGGGCATACCTTGCTAAATGAAGTTAAGAAGCATAAATCTCCAAGGGTGCTCTTTAACTTTTATTTTCAGGGTCCCTACCACCACTTCTGGCATTTTACTCTGTTGCACTGTGTTTGAGAGCAGCCTTCTTGTTTTCCTGATGTCAGTGAATTTGGAGTTAGGATCTCCTTTGATCCTAGACTTCTAGTTCTGGGAAGAAATGAATCAGTTTGATAGGTGAGAATCAAGCAAGTATTTTCCCAGTTGGTGGCTCAGCTATTTACAAATATTGTTTTTCTTTAAAGCAGCCTTCCACAAGTATCAAACTTCCGTATTATTTTATGTTTCTTATTTGTCATGATGGAAAGGATTGTGATGGATGATGTGGTAGTGCATTAGTACCAAAAAGCCTAGGATTATGTTATTAAATGTGCACATTTATTCATTATACATGAGTTCCTTGCTTCCCTGGGCATGCAGTGCAAGGTTGTAGGCTGAAGAACATACAGTGCTCAATCCCAATCAATTCAGTGCTCAATGACCAATTTAACTCAAAATGAGTTAAAATAGTCATTGATGGAATATTTTCTTTCCACTCTTTTCACTGTGGAACAGCCTGAGGCAGGGATTGGTGGGGGATATATGATATAAACTGTTCTATAGAGTTTCATGGGCAGGGGAATAATGCGGTTGGAAATCTAGTTTCTTGCTTTCCATTCCTCTGTTGCTCCCTGTTTCCCTGTAAAGTGAACCTGTCCCTTCCAAATTTAGTCATCCTATGATATTTGCTGACAGGGTTTTCCTTTTCCTGCTTTTTGTGCTTCTGTAGTCTCTCGTTCCCTCTGGTGCTTGTGATATTTCAGACACTTACCTTACATTTAGTGATTTGTAATACTGCAAAATTTCTTGTGATGGTATGGAAAGCTTTAATAGATCATGGCTTTCACTTTGACTCATAAATACTTGCTCATTTAATTGAAAAAAAAGATACAGTATGCATTGTTTAGGTGTGTTATTTAAATTTACATCACTTAATTTGGGCAAGAAGTTGAAAACTGTAACCATGTAAGGAAATGTTGGCTGTGATTTTTTTGTCCTAACAGATTTTTTTTTTTCTTACTTTGACCGTGTAATGGAGGAATGGTTGGATGGCATTTCTTAGTATGTGCCAAGACACAAGCATAAAGTGAATTCTTTGGGACACATATCATACTTAGCTGTCTTCTGAATTGCAGTAATGTTCTGAGTTTGTTGCTATAAACAAGTAAATGCTCTCTAAATGCAGGCTGGTAATTCCATGGTGAGCTGTTTATTTAAAATGGTGACTTAACCCAAGCCTGCTAGAGGTCTTAGTTTTGCTTTCTAGCTCAAAGTGTATGCAGGCTGTTTTCCATCTTCCATGCTGTACCTCAGCCTTTTGGAGATATAAGACATGATAGCGTAGAACTGCAATTTTTTACCTAGTTTTTCAGCAGTTTGGAATGCTAGTTGCTTGTTTGTTTATAAATAAAAATGTCCTTTTAGACATATTTTCCAAAGCTTTTGAGACCTGGGATTGAATCTGTGATTCTCAAATTGGTAAATGTTTTCCTCATCACTACCACTGTACATGTGGGGCAGTGTCATATCTGTCTGTAGGAATTTTTGTTTCAGAGGGGAAGAGAAAAAGAAAACTCTTCTTCCTGTACTTTCACAGTGAAGTTTTGAACAGGAATCTGCTCAAAGCCCAGCTTTGAAGCTGCTTTGCTCACTTCCCTTCTGTCTTCCTTATGTGAAATTTTCTCAAGAATGCAAGAGAAGCTTTGGACTGTGCAAATCCTCAGCATATATAAAGAAGCACAAAACTATGGTTTGGGTGACTTCCTAATTTTCTTAGTGCCCTGTCATTACTCTCTATTCTGGAAATGGGATTTACCACTTGACAGGAATAAGACACAAACAGGTGGAGTGGGAGACAACCCCAGAGTATGTTACAAGGACGAGCGGGGTAGGAGGGAGGACTGTGCCCAGCAGAGCAACTGGTGCAGTAGCAACAAGCATCCACTTTATGGACTTCATTGTGAGAAAGTACTTTCAAGAATTTGAACCAAAAAGGAAAAAAATTCGATAAATAGGAAAAGTCTAGAAAGCCTTAAAGAGGAGAGAGAAGTGATATTCCCGTGTTAGAACCAAAGAATGGCCTGGGTTGGTGGGGATCGTAAAGATTATCTGCCACTAGACCAGGTTGCTCAGAGCTCCAGCCAACCAGGCCCTGAACACTACCGGGGTGGGGCCTGTGCCAGTGCATCATCTTCACAGTAGAGAATGTCTCTGTAAGTAAGATCATGTCTGATCTAAACCTACGCTGTGAGTGTGAATCCATTCTCTCTTGTCCTGTCACTCCAGGATAGTTTCCGTCCATCTTTGCTGTAGGCTCACTTCAGGTTTTGGAAGGCCACAATTAGGTCACCCTCAAGCCTTCTCTTTTTCAGGCTGACCAATCCCAATTCCCTCAAGATATAGAGTCCAAAAAATTTATAAGTTGGTGAGAACTGGACTCAGTTGTCAGTGAAGTTGCTCATGTTTTTGCAATATGGAGCTTTGGACACTTAATATTCAATCAGAGGCATGCGGGAGTATTAAATCACTTTTTTGTGCAATATTTAGACATACTTTTACTTTGAACCTTAGCACTTCAAATATGGATAACTAGTAAATTTCAAAATCTGTATTCTATTGGAGGAAACATGGCAATGCATGCAGGTAGGACCATATATCCCATAGTCTCGGGTTTCTTTTGGGTTGAAATGACCCCCGAGATATTAGAAAAAGTCTTTTCCCAAGCCCTACGACTGAAGAAAAGTTGAGATTCTTCGGCTCTGTTTTTCAAGATTGTTTATTCTTTCTTATCTAGTACATTCTTTCTTTTGCCCTGCTTGGGTTCTTGCAGCTGCTCAGGTCTCTGCCAAATGCCCGACTCCCCGACCTTGGGGCGGCATTAACTCTTTATACTAAGAACTACGTGTACTATATTTACAATAAAATACCAATACCTATCAACTATGTTAGACAGTCTGTTTCTACTCTAAACCAATCCAAAAGTACCACCATCACAGCAGAAGATGGAGGACAAGAAGAAGGAGCAGAAGGACAGGGACACGCCCAGATTCCTCCATTTTGCCTTCTTGAGCCCCCATTCTAAAATCCCAAAATTCTACTTTTGCACCCTGTGATAAATTAACTATCCTTCTAACCAAACTCCTGTGGCTTGTACATCTTCATACAAAGTTGGTAATTTTTCCCAAGGACTAAAATCAAAGGCACTGGTGTTTTTGACTTTGTGCCAAGGTCCCTGAGCCCCTTGCCAGGGTCTCAGACCATGCAGGGCAGCCAGAGGAATGTCCTGGGTCCTGACACCATAGCTCTGTGTTTTTCTTTGATTTGAGTTACTAACATTAATAAAATTAATAATACTCAATCTATCCCACTAAAACTGGCTCTATGTACCTTAAACCACCAAAATTGTTTATAAAGCAAAGTAAGAACATAAATCTAATTTTTCATGTTGGCAGAGGCAAACTATTCCAAATAATATACTTTATGATATAGGGCTCTATTTTTGCTTTTTATTATTAGAACAGTAATGATGTATTCACTATTTAAGACTTCTTTCTGCTTGTTACACAAAATGAAGGTAGATGTGGTCTTAGCTTTGTGGCTTTAAATAAAAAATGAAATAAATAAATAAATGTCAAACTGGAAATGCATAAAAGGCCCCAGATGATTAAATGAGGAAAATGAGTGTTGTGATGTGCTACTACATACAAGTTTTCAACTTGTACAAGATCTTGTTTTAGCTAAATGCCAGTACATAAAGGAATTTGTGTAGGAGCTCTATAGGAATGCATGCTTTTCTTTTCCTTGCTTTGCAAGCTCTCCTAGTAAGATATATTCCGTTTTTGGGTTTCTTCCTTCTGTCCTGTCTTCCCTCTGTCCTTCCAAGCTTAACCTTTGCAAATTCAGTGGGGAGCTGTCTGTGTTCATGGTGTTACAAACTTCAGGTTTTCATGCAAACTTGTGTAAAGGTGATACATACTAAAACTGCACAGTTCTTATGGACATTTTTTTAGCCTTGTTTTTTGTTCTCAGTGGTGGAAACAAATACGAAATTGGTAATCAAAGAGAACCAAATGTTTTCATCAATCTGTTAGTGAAACAGCTGGTTTTAGTGCCCGACGCTTACAAACTTGGAAGGATCCACCAGAGAGCCCATCTGAAGCTTTCTGCAGCAGCTTGTTGAGTCATCTTGTATCTAGACTCAGAAGCAATATTTTTCTTCTCTCTAAATTCAGTAACTTTATTAATTTAGGACTCTGTTAGTGGCTTTTAGTGACCTGTGTTGCATGCCAGGCATTTACAGATTTAGTATGCTGACTAATTTATATTCTTGCAGCATTAATGCAGCATCGCAGTTCTTGAATGTTTAGAATTAATCCTTTACTCAGTCAACCTAAATTTTTGTAAGGTCCTTATGTTTGATAATACTAGACTTTAAGGGGTGGGGAAAAGGGATAAGCAGAGTGTTTTAAAGGAAACCAAGGCAACTTATATTCAGAAATTGTGTTTGAACTCAATGTAAGTAAACATTACTTAGAAAAATGAATGTTTTAGTATCTTATAGTGTAGAAGCTACAGCTCTACCTAGTTCTCTCTGGTATGACTGAAAATACGTCATAATCACCTATAGCAGTGGAAAGCCACAATGTCTTGCTTGGTGTAAATGGTATTGTTGGTGTAAATGCCTTCAACTGAGACTGGATTTCTGTTCTCATTTTTTCTCATTTAGTTTTACTGTCTTATTCATCCCCCAAAACTGACAGAATACAAGGCAATATTCTAAAAATCTGTTGATGTTCATGGCAGTTTGAATTGATATAACTTAGCTTGGCTTGGTCAAGTTTCCAGATGACAGCCTTTAAATGATTTAAATGCACTGGGGAAAAATCTGCAAACCCACCTTGTAGAGTGTTCTTCTTTCATGCATAAGTTCTGTATACCTTAGTAAATTGTAAAGGTATTTGATCAGGGACAGGGGATGAAGTATCCACCTTTTAGATGCAGCCTGTTTTCTTGCACTGGGACTCCTGTCACCTTTGTGAAGCTGAAGCCAAGTGGGTGAGAGGTGAAGTGCTGCTCCATGCAGTGTGTTTGCAAAGCAAATGTGTTTGGAGCTTTAGGCTAGGGCCAGTGCATGGCACAGGGACAGTCTTTGCTTTGTCACTTGGTGGCTGCAGACAAGCAGCTTCTGCCTCATGGGCCACTGACCCTGGGTGCAGGGAGCCTGGACAGAAATCTGGAAACTGTAAAGTCAGCAAACTAGAAACCGTTTTGCCTCACCCCTTTCTGGGATCTCGGGTGGTCTCTGCTGGGCTTAGGTGAGCTTGTTTTTATCTACTTACCTAAGGAAGAACTTCAGGTTCCTCACTGAGATACTTCAGGCACAAAAATAGTTGCTTTCAGGCACTTGTTTACACTTACACTAGGAAATGATCTTTTTGAAATGAAAGCAGAAGTTTCCTTAAGTTGATTCAGCTCAGTGGAGGAGAGCCACTGTATGACACTGTCGTGTGTGCATTAGTGATGTTGGCAGGAGGTAAACACTGAGGGTTCTGCTGTATCTCAAAACAACCGTACACAGTGTAACCTTTCCTGGTGAGAAGTTTAACAACTAAACATCTTGCATAAGAAATTTTGAATAGTACAAGGCTGAAGAAGAAAAGAGCAAATTGGACAATCCTCTTAATTACCCTCAGCAGATTGCACAGATAGGTTTATTCAGGTCAGTTGGAAAGCATGGATTTATGTTTGGTAGAGTCCTGAATTAAGGAAACTGAATTTTTGTGAAAAACTTGTTGGATTGAATGCCAGGCAGAAATGCGAAACTTGAGTACAGTTTGCTGTACATAATTTGTGTGTTTGTATTATGAAATTGGCCTGCTCAGCTGCTTGGCACTTGGATTAGTTATGGAGAGAATTTTGGACATTATATTTCAGCAGCTGGTTTATTTTGTACATAAAACATTGTTATGCTTTGCTTGATGAAGAGCCCACCAGTGGAATGCTGTTACATCATGAGACATAACTTCAATTAGTATCAGCTTCTAGACTGACACTTGAATTAAATATTAACATTTTCTGTGCTTTGAGTAAGTAAACAAAGGACTTTGTTTTAATCTCTCTTCTCTGCAAGGATGGATAAAAGGGGAACATTTATTTTGAACAGCAAAACAGGAAAAAAGTTTGACTACTCAGTTGTCTGCCTTGATTCAGAAAGGTCTTTTCTCGGCTGATGTTTTTGATACTCTCTAAATCTAAAAAGAGATGTGACAATAGTAGCCTCTCTGCTTTGTTGGGGATTCTGTATAATGTGGGGTATGGAAAAAGGTTAGACTCTGTACAGGCTCTTTCACAAGGGGAATCAGGAACATGGCAATTTTTCATAACCTTTCTTTTCCTACCAATATGTTCTAAATTACTGGAATAAATGCAGAGCCTCTTCACAATTTGCATTTCACTTATTTGGCATTGTGGTGTTGAAAACCTATTAAACTGATGTGATCTGTGAATGAAATCTTTACATGGGTAGGACATGTTCTGGGATCAAAGTCTATTGCTGGGGTAGCAAACTCTGCCTTTCCAAAACAAATAGCTAATATATGTGATGGAGTGGGAGGAGAGTTAATTATAGATTGTAAACCAAAGAAAGTACAAATAGGAAGGCAGATCTTTCCTGTGCTTCTCGATGAGCATGTTTAAGGTACTTCAGACCTCCTACCTTGTCATCATCAAAACGCTCTTCTGTAGTGAAGTGATTTTTAGTTGATGCTTTTTATCTGTACAGAAGAGCAGTGATGCAGTTCCACAAGTTCTGAGGTGTCCAGTTCTCAGCACAATGCGTTGGACTTCCGTTGTTTGCAACCCTGAGTCATCTTGCTCCTGCAGTCTCTTGGCTCCAGGCTCTGTGTTACTCTGTGGAGTTCTCTGTGGATATGCCTGCAGACAGCTGTTTTCATGTCCTAGGCAGACAGGCACCCGTCTATTCATGTGTCCATAAAATGGGAATGTTATCAGTCCCTTACCTGCAGTTGTATAACCCAACTTCCTTACTCTAATGTGCATCCCTCAGATCATATAGGAATGGGAGGACAGGACAAAATGGAAAATGTTCAACTGATGCAAGTGGAATTAAGTTGCACATGCAGAGGTGTACTCTGTACACTGAGGAGCAGATGATAGAGGACCTACAAGATAAATTTTAGATGGCTAACCAGTGTTTCATGTCAATTTGAAAACTGACAGTTATACAATTTGTAAAATTCTTGTAAAATGTAATTTGTCTATCATGTAAAATTATTGTTCCTTTTATGTGATTAAGTGCAGAGATTTTTTATTATGCTGTTTTCTTGGCAAAAGTAATTGTCTTCTGGTAAAAATATGTTTAGCAATACTCTGCCTTCTGAAATAAAACTTAACATTGCGTATCCTTAACACTTCATTTGTTTTGCTAAGGCTTATTTGGAAGAGTTTTGTGTTGTTTCTAGAAGTGTTTAAAGGTTTTCTTAATTTTTTTCTTTTCAGTCATTATTTAACCTACTGGAATTTCGAAGACTAGTTTTGAATTTCAATCCTCCTGCAAATGCTCAGGATTTGCCCCGAAACCAAAAGGTAAAACGAGAAGCTGACTTCCCCTCGTGGCTGATGAGGGCATTTCTGTCTTGTACTTGAATTTTGCACAGCAGACTATGAGGCAGGGTGCTGAGAGAGGCAGAGCATTTCTCATGTGAGTGTAGCTTGTCTTGGCAAATGTATTTTATTCCAGTTCCCTCCCACTCATGATCTGACGCTGAACTTTTGTTTATTAGCTTGTCTCTTCTGGCTTTTTCAGGAGGTGATTACAAGTATAAATTTTCTCATGTTTATCCTGGTACTCATATAGGATTTGGGAGGGGAAGGCCTTGGCTTAGGTTTCTTGTGGCTTCAGACTGACAAGGAGGAATGGTCATGGAGTGGGGAACAAGAGAGGCCAGTTTTCCTTCCTTCATGGGCATCCTTTGAGGGGAGATACAATGGGAGCCCCTTGGTTTCTATGCTATGAAATGGGAAGGAAGAAATGGACAAGGAAGTGGCTGTATGAAATGTGAAGACACTTAGTTGCCTGATTTTTAGCAGGGACTTAGAGAGCAATGAATTTTTGCATATCCAGAAATGAGAATCACAGAAGCATTTAGGTTGAAAAGAACCTTAAAGATGAACTGGTTCCAACCTCTGTGCCATGGACAGGTGCACCTTCCACTAGATCAGGTTGCTGAGAGCTCCATCCAAGCTGGCCTTGAACACTCCCAGGGGTGGGGCATCCGCAGCTTATCTGGGCAACCTGTGTGTGGATGGTGCCTTACCACCCACACAGTAAATAAGAGTCGCCTGTTGCCCCTTTCTGTCAGATTTAAAGAAGGGAGTATGTTGTCAGCCTGTTCTTAGTTGTTTGTCCCTTCAGGCTTGTCTGGAATGCTCACTATCAAAAGTAAGAGCTGTTATTAGAGAAGCAAAAGAAAACAAAGAGAAGACAGTGTCCATTTTCTAAACCTCTGCATATGTTCCATAAAAGGGAAGTTGAATGTTCAGTCAGGACTGGATAATTTTTCCCCTGTCCTACCCTCTTCTTTCCTCACCACATTCAAAGTGAAAGTTACTTTTTTTGGTTGGAAAGTGTATATGCATTAGGTCAGAGATAGTGTGAAAATAAAACATGGGTAGTGTTCCTAACACAGGGTAGCGATGGAGCAGTGTATTTTAATAAGAAAGATAAGTCATGCTTTACAAAGAATTGTGCTAATTTTTTTTGGTTTTAGATTGACTTTCTGCCCAGTATTTAATTTTTCATCATATAATTTGTTTTAGTAATATCCTTCAGTACTCAAATTCTATGTGCATTTTTCAGCATGTAAAAAGCAGTTGGCATCTAAAAATTGGTATGAAATAGCTGATAGCAAGCTGTTGTCTTCAGAAACATCTTGCCCAAGCGTTGATACTTGCAGCCAAATGCCTTTAGCCATGCCAAAGTGCTTTATTTTAGAAATTCTGACCATGACAGACAGTAAGTTTGTGTGAAATGGTGTGACACCAGGCAAGTGCATGGATATGTGTAGAAACCTTGCTTTCTGCAGGCCTGCTAGAAAGAATCTCTGGCAGAATCTTTGTGTTCTCTCCTTTCTTAATTTACATTCCAGAATGAAGTAGCATTATTACTTGGTGTACTCATCTGTATTATCTACAGCTGAAAAAGGATTGATGAGAATTTAGGATAAGGGATCGCTCCACTAGTTGGAATTTAGACAGATAGAAGTCATGAGCATGCATGCCCCCAAATATGGTGCTGTTATTTCTTTATAAGTGAAGATAATTAGAGATAAATTGATTTAGAGTTGTAATATAAGTTACCAGCTGACAGTAGAAAAAAAAGTAAAGCCCTGAAATTTACTTCCGACTGCTTACTTATTTTAAAACTATTTTACCTTAGTTTTGGTTTTGTTTTTATTTTTATTCCAATATTAACTACCATATGTGACTGACATTCTTGAGGATCAAATTTCCTTGCTAATAAAGGACATGTTTTAATAATCCCAGATTTTGAATACTTAGGTTTACATCCTGTTGTTCTTCCAGTTGGTGGGAATTAGAATTTAATGCTGGGGTCATGACAGTCTCTTGATTTAGAATTAAAGCATGTGGTTGTACTTTAGGGAATATTGTAGAGCAGGGGGTTTGTTCTTTCCCATCAATATACTGAATCCAATGCTGTGAATAATTTGGCATATAAACTTTTTAATCCAGAAGTCATTGGTATAATTTTTTACTTCAAAAAACCCCAAGCAAACAACAGCCCCACCCTATTTGTCTCAGATGACTGGGCTTTGATGTTCTGGATTTGGGCATACACTTAAAATCTTCAATTTGATCTTGCTCTTTTTAATTTGAAAATAATTTGTCTTCCTTGGTTTCTTTCTGTAGAACAAATGCAGTTCTCTGTAGTTACTGCAGCTTCTTTGCTGTCCCAGTTCTCTTGGCTCTTGCTGTCAGATTAACAGATCTTTTTGCTGTACACATTGAGACCAGCTAAATATTTGGCCTCAGTGATATCTTTAGGAAACATTTTATTATCAGAGGAAAGGGGTTACTGTGCTCCAGGTTACCATGTCCTTCCACCTGTTCTGATATTATTGTAATATTATCATTATCTCACTCTCCTGGCAAATTGATTTGCCATAATGAATGTTTGCTATGTATTATATTGCTTCAAAAGCATTTATAATAAGTTATTCTATGATGTATTAAGAAATTATTTATGCAGGCAGGATAGGTAATAAAATGGCAAATGTCTTAGATTATCAAATTTCCATACAGTGCTTAGTTAAAAACTTATCTTTTTTTGTGTTGGTGCATGTATAGGATGCTTTAGAGGTGAGAGCTATATGCTGTGATGTGATCACTTTATCAGTTCTTTGTCTGTGTTCATTTTTCAGCAAGTCCTTTTGTGCAAGTCCTTTTGTGGAACTCAATACCTTATCTTAGGGACTGAGCCACCTTACTTTAAAGCTTTTAGGGTCTGTTCTGGCCAAGGATCATGTCTAATGCATTAAATTGAGCTTTTTCAAAAGCAGCAAGGATTTCCCTAGTTTTAGAGAACTTTGGTAGCCTTTGTAGACATTTGTCCTGAGTAATCCTATTGACATTGGCAGGCAGTTGTTCAAGTTAAGGCTCTACAGGCTAAAACTCAGCCAAAGGTGTAGGGTAAATTTGGGTAATGCAGTAATGTACTGCGTACATTATGGTAATGCCTGTGTAGTTCAGATTTAACAAAAAGAAGGTAAGCTCTAGAGTATTCTGTGGTTCATAATTTGTATTATGCATATGAACTATCACTGGTATTGAGGCATCTTTAGAAAATGTATCTAAAATTTGAAATTCCATTTTTTTTAATAGAACACTATGAAAACAGCAAGGAAAATACAACTTTTTCAATTTATTTCCTTCTTTTGTTGTTATAGAGTGCTTTAAGTATCTGAATGGGAGACTGATTTTGTTCTTAAATTAGGATGATTTGATGCTGAATTAGGGTGACACTTGAAGTGCAGCTTTTTCTGTGAACAGTGTTTATAACTGGTGGGTGTTTTGCAAGGTGGACTAGAAGAGCAAGTTAAATTCAGAGATTTACATGACTAGTATTTCCTAGGTATTATGTGGAACACAGTGAATTCACTGTGCACTTTTTAAATCTGAAGTAAACCAGATTTTACATACAAAAAGTTTATGCTTCCTGGATTGACACAGGAGTCACTAAACAAGTCTGCTGTCTGATGATCATGTGAAATAGTTTGTCATCAGGTAATTCCAGTTTGACCAGTATCAAGACATTTGTGCTGCCTTTGAATGATACTTTGTTCTAAACACAAGTGGATATTACATGGGGTTTAATTTCACAAGTATTTGCCAACTATCTACTCAGGAGCAGATATCCAATCTCCACAGCATTGGTAACCTGTGATTTAATCTATGGTATTTGTGTTTCAGTTTGTTTTTCATTATGCCCGCAGAAAGTATTCTCTTCTGAAAACAAGCAAAAGAATGCCGTAGTCACATGAACTGTACTTCAAAATTGGGTAGAAAGGAGAGCAGGGTATTTTACTTGTGTCAAAAGAAATAATAAAGGTTAATGTAGACCTTAGAAATTTAGTCTTCAGTAAAAATAAGCTTTAAAAAGGTGCTGAATAGGCTCACAAGAAATTCTTCTAGAGGTACAGAGGAACTAATTTGAATAAAATAATGCATATTGTTGCAGTGTGTTACTTAAGGCTTTGTAAGTCTTGAGAGAAACATTTCTGTCCTAAATGCAACTCTACTTGTCCAGTTGTCAATTCAGGCCCACTTCAAGACAAACAGTATCATCTAGATATGATGTCAAGGAGTTTTTAGTTTTGAAATGGAATTTTCTTTTCAGAGAACTGCATTATTTTGTAACACTGACACGTAAAAGGCATGCAGCATTACTTTAGTAGTACTAGAAGTAAATCATATATATTATTATGATATTACTCAGTTTATTGGGTAATGCTTCTGTTCAGTGTATTTCTGTTATCGCTTTGCTAAATATTTGTATTCTTCACATACAGGAACATAGGAATCTGCCTTTCATGCGTGAATTGAGGTACCTGTTTGCACTTCTAGTTGGTTCAAAGAGAAAATATGTTGATCCATCAAGAGCAGTTGAAATCCTTAAAGATGCTTTTAAATCAAATGATTCCCAACAGGTAAATTCCATGTATTTTCAATTGAGTTTATACGTGTTTAAATATGGTCATATTGTAATAGGAAATACTTTCCATGGACAACAGAATTTCCAAATACCCACAGAAAAGCAACTTTTAATTATCGCAGTCTTTGACCTTTTCCTATAATGTTATGTGATTTCCGGTTACTTTTATTAGAAAGATTAAAAAAAATATCCAGACAACAGGACTATTTTATTCAATACACTTTCTTCTTATTATTTTAGAAATGAGCTAATAGTTCAACATTTTTGCTTTTAGGATTTAATTTAGCTTCTAAGTCTGTGGGTTTTTGAAAGAGTAATGCTGTTCTGATCTAACAGTACATCAGGGCTATACTGTTGATGTACAGTCCCATTACACTGCTTGTTTAGATACTGGTTTGGAGAATCTAAGTATTCACATTCAGGATTATTACCCAAATCTTAATGTGCATATTCTGCTTTTTTGGAGAAACATTCTGTTTCTTCAGATGCTTTGTTTGTCCACATGAGGTTATATGGCTGAGGTGTTTAATTACAATAGCACACTGAATTTAGTGCTCGGTGAAAGTAATATTAGTCACCACTTGCTAGATACCAAAGGGTTTGAACAATGGGATTCATGAGATGCCTTTGGACTAGCGTGGTGTGAAAGCTGAGCCCAAGTGACAAGGATCACAGGAGTTACTGCTGATGAACACCAGAGCCACTCATAAAAAAAGCAATCATGGCATAGTCTTAGACATTGTGTGATTTTGCAACACTGGTGGAGGGGGAAGGGAATTCTGCTAAACTGATCTTGTAAGGTGACACTTTGTTGTGTTTTGTTACATATGTGAACTGATCACTTCTTGTCTTAACAGCAAGACGTTAGTGAATTTACACACAAATTATTAGATTGGCTAGAAGATGCCTTCCAAATCAAAGCTGAAGAAGAGAGGTAAGATTTTTTTTTCTAGCTCTGCATGTTGAACATTTGGATGAGAGAAAAGCAAACCAAATGACCAAAAATCCAATTCTCTGTATGGCTGAAAACATTTTGACTTTGTAGCTTGTTTTAGTTCATGTGTTTTTTTCCATACATGTCAATACTTTTGGGTTTTTTCTACGAGTTGTCTTTTTTCACTGTCTTATTTCATGTTAGAAATCTAGCTCCATAAAGTCTAGAGTATATAAAGAGTAGAGATGTTTTGTAGATAATCAATTAGGCCATTTTTATTTTAATGCCGTTTTGTTTTTTGATCCTGTAGCTAAAGTACTTCAAAACCTCTCTCCTCTCTCTCATCTCAGAAGTAAATACTCATTGTTTGTATTAGTGAGCATCTGCAAACTCTTTTGAATACATCATTTTTTCTATAATGTTTCAAGAAACAGTTTTTACAAAGGTTTTGTATAGTTTAGCCACTCATTATTGAATCCAGCTTGCATAGATTGTCTTAGAATGAAGCACTTCTGAAAATTAGTTTTCAGAATATACTTTTCCCTGCAAATATCTCAATCATTGTTATTGTCATTAGAGGTAAGTACAAAAATAAATTAACAGTAAAATGGGCATCATTTCTATAATGAATTCAGAATAGTTTGTTCATAGTTTTATAAATCAAAGGTTGTAGCTTTGCCTTGGATTTTTTTGCTCTAACATATCTCCTGTTTTTTTAGGGATGGAGAAAAACCAAAGAACCCAATGGTGGAGTTGTTTTATGGACGATTTCTAGCAGTAGGTGTACTTGAAGGTATGCATCAGAATTTTCGTGGACTTCTCTGGTCATGTCTGTTGTGTGTTTGTCCAAGCACACAGGTGACTGATACAGTTTTAAGATTTTAGCTACTTCTGCAGAACCAGATGTGGAGAACACACATATATACATTTGTCTGTAACAAGTGGTTTGTCAGCTGTGAGACTGAGGAGAAATGCAGTGAGATGCAGGGATCCAAAAAGACTGTTTTCATAACCTTCAGGTGCTGAGTGCATGTTCTCAGTGCAGCAGAAGTTGGGGTGAGATGCTGAGGGAAAATGCTTGGAAGAAATTACTGGGGCACTGTTCCCACTTACTAATGGTGTACAGAAGGCAAGATACTGTCTTTCACTGAGCTGTTCTCTCATGCTCCCTCTGATTCATTTAAGGCAATTTAAAACTTCAGTTGCTGCATTTCCTTCTGCACAATTTTTTATATGGAAAACTCACCCTCTTAAAAATACAGTTTGTTGGAAAACAAGTCAGTGGAAACCTGCTCAAGGGCAGGAGAGAGCGCTAAGGAGGAGGAGACTGTACAACAAGCTTCCCTTTATCTTATGTGTGTAATTAGTAGATCTGCAGAGTTCTACTGTTCGCTACTTCCAAGAGGCTAGGAAAGTATTTTTGAGTCATTTTAATGTTGGTGAGTCTGCCTCCCATCCAAATGAATGACTTTTGTATCTGAATGAAGCAGGTATAGTCTTTTAAGTGTCTTCCAGGTTATTTTGTGATCTTGAACATGTTTTTAATGAGTTGTCAGATTTCAGAACCATTCTATAGATTTCTTGCTAGTAGCTAGCATTCTTGCTCCTTTATATTTAGCTACTTTGATCCCTTACATTCTCATTTTAACAGAGGAGATATGTAAAAACCAAACAAGTGGGAAGAAACTAGGAGATGCAAGGCTTGTTACTGACTTCAGTTTGAAATAAATTGAAATTCTAGGTTGAAATCACTTGTCCCCCATATTTCTCTTCATGTTTGCACTTACATCTTTATACAGTGTTACCAAATTATAATCTTGTTTTCAGGACAGAAATGAATGTTCTCTTTTGTGGCTTATTTTTGCAAAATCTACTTATACAAAGGGCTCTTTCATACCAGCAATTCCACTGACTTTTCTGATACAATATACATTTGTATTATGAAGCTCCTATCTGCAGGGGAAGACTTATATTTATATGTGTAAAATTTCCCATACGTCTGTGGTGCCAAGTAATTTTGAGGTTTGTTTATTACCAAAAGATGCTAAAACAATATAAAAAATGGGCTGAAGAGGAAAATACCATAATTTTCAATATTGTTTGAGCAGCATTTTTTAATAAATTGTCTTTGGCCATATAATTAAATTGTTCAATAAGAAAACGTGGATATTGTTCAGTAGACTAGATCAATTGACCTAGGATTGGTAAAGTTTTTTTCAAGGTAAATGTTTGTTCTAAAACATTAACTATTTAATTTTTCATGTGAAGGTAAAAAATTTGAAAATACAGAAATGTTTGGCCAGTATCCACTACAGGTTAATGGCTTTAAAGATCTGCATGAGTGCCTAGAAGCTGCAATGATTGAAGGGGAAATTGAATCTCTCCATTCAGAAAACTCTGCAAAGTCTGGTCAGGAGGTGAGTTAAGTGCTCCTGTGGACTTCTCTTGGGATGTTGTTGTCATGCCCTTTATTTTTTCTTTGGGTTTC
Source organism: Hylia prasina (assembly GCA_013397195.1). Taxonomy (NCBI): domain Eukaryota; kingdom Metazoa; phylum Chordata; class Aves; order Passeriformes; family Sylviidae; genus Hylia; species Hylia prasina. The sequence goes on along the minus strand of VYXD01004165.1, from coordinate 796,204 downwards.
ATGTCTGATTTTTATGGTTCATGGCACCTGCTGTATAGATAGGAATCCCTATTGCCTGTAATGGCTGAGCTGAACACAGCCGTTCATGGTTCATCACAGTTATTTCAAAGATGTGAAATCTTAGGAGGTTTTTCCCCTACTTGCCTTAAAAGTCCAGGTGTAATTTCTTCCTTGATGTCAATCTTTTGCAGTAATGAAATGTTGCTTCCTTTAATCACAATAAAGTATACATGGTGTTTAGTTGTGAAGCCTAGTTGCACACACTGAAATCATCATCCAGTCTGAAGTTTCTGGTGCCAATTCTTTGTCTAACAACGAATGTTTTATGGCATGTCTTTTACAATGAGCATATATTCTGAATTATAATTTGAAGAAAACAAAATCTCATAAATTTCTTGGTACAATCCCAAGTTTAGTTTCTTCATGCAAGGTGAAATCTTGTATGTACCTACTTACTACAAGAGCACAATTGTTCATCTTATGAACTAAAGGTTGTCTTGCAGTTATAACCTGTGTGTATTCATGCGTAAAATGTCAGTTCTAATATAAATACTTGACTAGAAATGTCAGAGTTGGGTGTTGTAGGGTTTTTTGTTTTGGTTTTGAGGCTTTTTTAACTTGTAATATTGGGAAACTGGGAAACAGCAGGATAGTGATGTACAGGTCTATACTCTTAAGCTTTGAGTTGTGTGAAATTTTCAGCTTGGCTTCTTAGCATGTGGAAATAGAAGTGAAATAATCATATGACAGATTGACAGTGGTGGAGATCCAGGAAAAGTAATGTATTAAGTCCTATTCAGAAAAATCACTGCTTCATTATTACCAGGGCCAAGTAAATTGGTTATGTTTCCCTGAAATAATCCATAGTGATGTTGCTTCTTTTGGTAGCTATGTTAAAATATAATGCCTGAAAGATATTACCGTGCTTTGGAAGGTTTGGAAGTACTAAAGAACTCTGAATTTCTTGTAGTTTTAACATGGTCTGTCTCAACTGAACAAAGACTTCCACTAACTTTTCTCTGAGCTGATTGATATCAAAGCTTAAAGAGAATAATAATGTAGTACTCACGTGTGTTGAAAGATCCTCAAAGTAACATTCTGGTTTTTTTTCCTTATTCCCACCATTGACTCTAAGGGGTGTTTAGCTTATTATTAGTAGTGGTATTAGTATTATTGTTAATATTGTTATCATAATACCTAAAAAAAGCCTCAGTTACAGAGCAGGGTGTCAGCAAGTAAGCTAATGTAGGAACAGAAAAAGAAGACATTCTCTGTCCTGAGGAACTCAAATCCTGCTTCAAGAGAATTTTAGCCATGAGCACAGGAAGAAAAGGCTGCTTGCCAGATATTGTGTAAAAAGACTATTCAAGACATTTGGCTGGAGAGGAGAACTTCAAGTGATCTCTGAGTCAAATGCCACATCTAGGCTATGGCACTGATGACAAATATGTATCAATGGTGTCTGCAGCAATCAGAGGAACTTCAAGTCATGCATAGTTAGACACTCAAAACTTATTAAATGGGTAGACTGTGGTTTTTATGTTTGAGAATGGAGAGCAACAAAAATATCTTCAGTGCAGGAACTGGACTTGGATTTGTATTGTAGTTGAGAAACAATGTATGTAAAAAAAGAGGACTATGGATAGACCTCTGCTGAGTGGTCAAAGACAAATGGGATAAGATGATGATAGCAGTGATTAGAGACATGAGCAGAAACTTTAAGCTGTTAGTATGGGGGAAATGTCAAACCCTTGCTGATTGTGTTTCAGAGGGAGTCAGAAGCTTTGAATGATGTTAGGTGAAAGGATCAGAAAGTTGAGTCTGAGAGAACTGTAGCAGGAAGAGCACTTGCTAACAGTGTAAACAACCCTTTCAATATCATTGAGGAGTTAAGGGAACAGAACAGTTGGCAGGTATGCTCAAGCATGAGCCCACTTTTGTATGAGCAAAATAAATGTGAGTGGAACAAGTATTTCTGCGTCCTCTGCTGGAACACAGACAACAAAGCTCTTGTGCAGCATGGGCAACAAATGGTCTGTGTTTACCCTGAAGGGAGAAGGTGGTAGCATTGGAAAACTTATGCTGACCCAGCCTCTAAAAGCAGTTTCTCTCACAGCTATGTTGGTCTGCAGGTATTGTATCGTTATTACTGAATTTCTGCTATTGGAAGGCATTAATTTTGGGGATTTCTTTTTCTTCATCCAGCACTGGTTCACAGAGCTTCCTCCTGTCTTAACTTTTGAGCTATCAAGATTTGAGTTTAATCAGGCTTTGGGGAGACCAGAGAAGATACACAACAAATTAGAATTTCCTCCAATTTTGTATCTAGACAGGTATGGTATAATATTATCAACAAAATTCTAGTGTGAATATAAAAATAAATCTTTAAGTTGATGATGTGTGTTATGCTCACTTGAATCGTAGTAAATATATGTTCTATTTATACAAGTTAGAGTTTTCATGGGTTTCATCTGTTTCAGAAAATATTACACAGAGATAACAATTTAAGACATACTGCTGCTTTGTGTCAAAAACCTGCTTCCACTTCCATTTATTGCTAGGTACTTGTGTACACAGGCAAAATACTCTGAAAAATCACATCATTTTTGGGTCCATTTGGGAAACAGGGTGACAAGTTGGATATTTCTTGGTTTTCCAGATCCTCTTCAAGCATGCAGTCAATTCTCAGCATGAGTGTATGCAGTTTTGCTGTAGAGCAGAAATACCAGGATGACTTTCAGTTAGCTGCTGAATGTTATTTGTGAACTGAAGTAATGAAACAGGAGCATTGCTCTGTGGTTGCCACTTAAACTGCTTAATTTGGAATCTCTCTGATAGCGGCTTTCTAATACATTTGTCATCCGTGATATCAACAGAGCTTCTGACACTGGGGAAAAAGCATCTTCTCAAAGGTGTGGAGGGAAAGGCTCATTTTCTTCTCAGTTCTGTTTTAGTGCTGAGTATGTTGTAGGTTCTAGAGGGTGTGAGTTTTTATTATGGCTGATGGAGAAAGGCCTCAGTTTCACTGTTGGGATTCTATGGGCTGACACTACTTTCTAAATTTCATGTTTTACAGGTATATGCACAAAAACAGAGAAATAACAAGAATTAAACGAGATGAAATCAAGAGACTCAAAGAGTACCTCACAGTTTTACAACAGAGATTAGAACGGTACTATAGATAACTGTGTAAATGCAAATAATAATATGGGCTACATAGAATAACTCTTTGCAATTATCCTCTGTGTATAGTTATTTACCTGAGATTTCCTTTCTATATCTCTTTTCTTTTACCTTTTCTTTGGAAGCTATGTTGTAAGTGTTGTAATTCTGATTCATGAAACATGCTAGGAGAGGTTTGCTTTAATTAATTGCAATCAATCAGAAAAAATTTTTTTCTTTTTTTTCTTTATTTTTTAATTTTTTTTTTTGTATCTGTGAGTCACGGCATTAATACATTTTGTGGTTAACAGATATTTAAGCTATGGTTCTGGTCCTAAACGATTCCCCTTGGTAGATGTCCTGCAGTATGCCCTGGAGTTTGCCTCCAGCAAGCCGGTGTGCACGTCCCCTGTGGATGACCTGGGTGCCAGTGCCCCCGCCAGCAGCACACTGCCACCACAGATCCCCCCCAGGTAAGGGACAGAGGCCAGGGCAAACCAGCCCCTGGGAGAGAGGGAGCACGTTCAGCTGCTTTGTTCACCAGACCAATAAAACTGTGCATCTCCAAAGGGGGGGGTACTGTAAAGTTTCTGCTCATTTCTTTCTGCACGGCAGGCTTCAGTAAACAAAAATGCTAATGACCTGGGTTTGTGTCATGCACTTACAAAAACGTCTTCACAAGGAGATTACCATTTTCAAGCATAGCCCACTTCCATCTACAATTCTAAATAGACAGAAGATTTGGATGAGGTCATTGATTCCCATGTGTATTGTTGAAGAATCTAAATTGGGCCGTCGTGTATGTGCTGCATAGCATCAAGGTTTCTGGTGTTCAGTTTATCTGTTAGTTTTTGCCTGGGAGCTAAGCTCCTTTTCTGCCATGCAGTTTGCATATCTTACCAAATTTGTCAGGAACCTAAATAATCTGACTACTTAAATGCAGAGCAGCTAAAGTACCAGAGAGCTGAATGTCCAATAATGGTTTTTTTCTCCCTATTTAAGCTAGTAACTCAGTTATAGAGGACTGAGTTGTATGCTCAGTCAGTTTGCAGAAGATGCCCAGCAGAAAACCACCCGGGGGGTGCTGGTCAGCAGTGGCTGAACATGAGCCAGCAGTGCCCAAGTGGGCAAGAAGGCCAATGGCCCCTGGCCTGTATCAGCAGTGGTGTGGCAGCAGATCCAGGGCAGGGATTGTCTCCTGTGCTGGGCACTTGTGAGGCCACACCTCAAATCCTGTGCTCAGTTTTGGGCTCCTCACTGCAGGAAGGACATTGAGATGCTGGAGCATATCCAGAGAAGGGCAACAGAGCTTGGGAAGGTTCTGGAGCACAAGGCTGATGAGGAGCAGCTGGGGGGACTCAGCCTGGAGAAAAGGAGGCTCAGGGAAAACCTACCACTCTCTACAACTGCCTGATAGGAGGGTGTAGCCAGGTGGAAGCCAGCCTCCTCTCTCAGGTGCCAAGTGACAGGACACCAGGAAATGGCCTCAAGTTGCACTAGAGGAGGTTTAGATTGGATACTAAGAAATATTTGTTCACAGAAGGCATTGTCAAATGTTGGAACAGGCTGCCCAGGGCAGTGGTAGAGTCATCTCATATTTAAAATATGTGTAGATGTGGCACTGAGAAACGTGATTTACTGGTGGACTTGGTAGTGCTGGGTTAACAGTTGGACTTGATCGTCTTAGAAGTTTTCTCCAACCTAAATAATTGTGTGATAATAGAGGATAACTTTGGATAAGTGGACACTGACAGTTTATAATAAAGCTTTGTATATTGTATTTGGACAGTAGGATTCTGTCTTCTGGGTCAGTCAAGATTGTTAAATTTGTCATTCAGAGAAGTGAAGTACATGAATTTAAAAAGGCTTTAAAAACATTTTCAATGCCTCACTGATATAATGCCAGCAGAAATCAGGATGATTGATAAGAGAAGACAAACTTGTAGAAGTTACTATTGCTTGTATGAAATGCAATATCAAAAGTAATAAACCATTCAAACTCCTGTATAGGAAGTTTGTTCTGTAGAAATGTAAGTACTGTGGCTTTTTTTTGTCCATCTGTAGAAACATTGCAGCATGTTATATGGAACAACATTTTCAGCTCTTAATGTTCTCAGAACTTTCTAAACTACTGAAGAATCCAAGTTCCTCAGGCTGTATCATGATGCTGTACAAAAAGTAAAAATTCAGTGGCATGCAAGAAAGATCTTCAGATTCCTCCTATGCAGTGTAATTATATAGAGTTGATCTTGTTGATGGGAAGAGAAAAATCTGTAACAAGTCTTCATTGCTATTATCCTGCTGCTCTTGCAGAATTCTCCTAAGATGATTGCTTTGCAGTTCAAGTTAGAGTGGTTTGGAACAAATATAGTGCATTTCCAGTGTGGCATAAATATCAGATGTCCATTCATTATTGCTGTTCAGCTAACATAAGTTGTAGGTAGGACATTAGAAAAAGCATGTCTGTTAGGCATAAGACACACGAAGGAAGTTTTAAACTGAGAATTTGTGCTTATTGGATTTTGTGGTCCTTGGCCATAAGAGAAATTGCTGTGATTTCTCTCTCTGTCATTTGGCTGTAAATGTTTCAAACCAGAGTTATTTATGTGTGTGACATGATTTGAAATTATTCAGTAGTGTTTCACATAAAGCAAACTTTGTTGTTGTGCTAATATGTAATACACCACAAAGCTTTTAGAATTTAACTCCTAATTCCATGTTGCTATTGTAGTTACCTGTTTTGGATTGCACTTTAGGAAATCGTTACCTTTAAAACGCCCATTTTCAGATGAAAGCATATTTTTATGGTGTAACTTTTAGTCTGTCTATGTGATGACTCAATTTTTATATTTCATGTTTTGAACGAATGCAGCACAATAGAGCAGCAGGGGCCTTCATCATCAGATGTCCCAAGCACATCTCCAGTTCAAAGATCAGTAATACATAAGCCATTCACACAATCACGGATTCCCCCTGACCTGCCCATGCATCCGGCACCAAGGCACATCACGGAGGAGGAGCTGTCTGTCCTGGAGGGCTGTTTGCATCGCTGGAGGACTGAAGTAGAGAATGACACAAGAGGTAATGCCACACACTGGGGAATGCATTTGCTATAGGAAAGGATTTGTGCAAGTGGGAGAAATCTTTCATCCGAGAAGGTTTAGCATTTGGCGTGTGGATAGACGTACCGTGTGTGAAATGCACCCCTGTTTGGTTTTCCATGAGATAAAGATGTAGTCATGTGCAATTATACAGCCTTGTGGAAGAGAGGTTCTTTCTTCTCTTTGTCTTTCAGATTTACAAGAAAGTATATCTAGAATACATCGGACAATTGAATTGATGTACTCTGACAAAACAATGGTCCAAGTAAGTACAGTTGTGGCATGAGATAATTGAAAATAGATCTTTTTTGGCACTTTTTAGCAGTTCTTAGAAACTGAAAACAGAGCAAGTATGCAACAATTAGGTAGTGTTTTGAGAAATTTAATTGGAAAATCATAATGGGTTTTGTAAGCCCTTGAGTTGTGCAGTCAGATGAAGGACAGCATTACAGCATTGCAGGTGACATGCTTAAATTTAGGTAACTGTGATGAAAAACCCAAATATGTTCTATCTCTGGTCCCCATTTTTTACCTGAATGCAGATTCACACTTTTTTT